>QLTV01001321.1:749781-765626 GCA_003457575.1 Thermophis baileyi | reverse complement strand
TTGGAGTAGATCTATTTAAATAATTGGGAGGAGTTAGTGTGATTACATTTAAGAAAACTTTCTGGCATTAATATACTGCCATAATGTACATTTCTCCAATTCTTTGCTATTTCTATGGGTCAGGCACACATGCACAGAAATACACAGCAAACAGTGTATATCATCTGTACTGTTTGCTGTTTGCTGGGAGGCAAATTGCTGGGAGGCAGAGGCAGATTTTTTCCCCCTTGTTTTCCTCCCCCAAAACTAAGGTGCGTCTTATACTCCGGTGCATCTTATACTCCGAAAAATACGGTATATACTGCTTCACAGTGTTTCACAGCCCTCTCTAAGCAGTTTACAGTGTCAGCCTCTTTCCCCCAACAATCTGGGTCCTCATTTACCGACCTCGGAAGGACGAGTCAACCCTGAGCCGGTCAGGATCGAACTCCTGGAGTGAGCAGTGAGTCAACCTGCTGTACTGCATTTTAACCACTGCGCCAGCACGGATCACGGTAAGGAGGGACCTACCTTCAGAGCCGGCTTCCATGGGCACGACGGGATTGATGCTGGCCGCCACGCTGGTGAAAAAGTCTTTGAGGAAAAACAAGGCGTCCTAGAAGGACCAAGGAAAGCAGAGAAGGGATGAAGGGACATCCAGTCTTTCTCCCTTGGAAGCCCCAACTCAGGTGCCTCCCGACTCTCAGGTGGACCAGAGAGGAAAAACAACCAGACGAGCTAATTCTACGGGTGGACTTCAGCTTACAAAAAAGTTCACTTAATGACCGTTCGAAGTTACAACGGCCCTGAAAAAAGGACCATTTTGCAAACGTATGGCCATTGCAAGATCTCCCCGTGGTCACGCGATTTACTTTTGGATGCTTGGCAACCGGTTCATATCTATGACGGTGGCCACGTCCCTGGGGTCACGTCATCCCCTTTGGCGACCTTCTCACTGAACCAGAGTCAGCGGGGAAGCCAGATTCACTTAACAACCGTGTTACTAATTGAACTCGTGCGGTGATTCACTTAACCAATGGGGCAAGGAAAAGTTGGGGCAAAACACGCTGAACAAATTTCTCACTCAGCAACAATAAATTCTGGGCTCAATTGTGGTCGTAAGTAGAGGACTACCTGTACTTACATTGACAGAATCTTGCAAGTCTGAAGGTACAATACTCCCCCCCAAAAAATCTCTTTTACAGCCTGAGAAACTATCTCCTCCCATTATGCAGCTCTGGGTTAAGCTGTCTCTTATCTGACTGTTCTCTACAGCTACATTGAATCTTTCAATTCTGAAAGTACAAATCTCCCACTCGTGTCTTTTACAGCCTGAGAAACTAGGGAGGGTTTCTTCTGAGCCTTTTTCTTTGCCCGTTATACAGCTCTAGGCTAACTTGCCCCTTATCTAATTGCTCCCTAGACAGGCTTTCTTGACCCATTTGCCCAAGATCTTTCCCACATACCCTTATCCTTCCCAAGCAGGTTTGGAAAGGTCAGCCAGAGCTGCAAAAGTGGAAGAATCCAGACACCCCTCCTCTTCCCGTCTTGGTTTTGCCCAATTCATGTAAAGGGAGGTAGCTGAGTTGCAAGGAGCTAAATTCATCCGCCGTCTCACAACTCCTGACTGAGCTTGTGACCCTCATCAACAGGGAGGGGTCCTTTACCTGGTCTATGTTGAGTCGGAGAGGCATCAGGGAGACCCTTAGGCAGCACTCGGGACCCCCCACGCCAGCTTCGGGGCAGACGTGAAGAGCTTTGATGGTGAGCTGGGGGGGAAAAAAGAAGGGAGACAATTGGAATTGCCGGCTGAGAAATTCTGGGAGTTTTAACAGAGTTGGAAGGGACCTTGTAGGTCATCTAGTCCAACCCCCCGCCCGAGCCGGAGACCCTACACCGTTTCTGACAGATGGCAGTCTAGTCTCTTCTTGAAAGCCTCCAGTGATGAAGCTCCCACAACTTCCGAAGGCAACTTCTGTTCCATCGGTTGATTGTTCTCACTGTCAGAAAAGTTCTCCTTATTTCTAGGTTGAATCTCTCCTTGATCAGTTTCCATCCATTATTCCTTGCCTGGCCTTCAGGTGCTTTGGAGAATAGCTTGACCCCCTTCCTCCTCTCTGGGGCAGCCCCTCAAATATTGGAAGGCTGCTATCGTGTCTCCCCTGGTCCTTCTCTTCACTAGACTAGCCAGGCCCAGTTCCTGCAACCGTTCATCGTATGTTTTAGAGTTGAATTTCACCCATCTTATAGTTGCCAAGGTTGAGAAGCATTGCCTTCAAGACTCCCCGGATTTGAACCTTGTGCGGATGTGCTACCGTACCATCCCAGCCCACCTCACAGGGTTGTCATTGTGGGGAAATTAGGGGGAAGAAGGAGTATTAGGTACCTTCACTGCCTTGAGTTACTTATAAACAATAATAATAATAAAGGGGGATAAAAATCAAATAAAAAGAATAAATATGCCTCCCAGCAAGCAGTTTTCTGATTATCCACCTGCCCCGTCCACACAGTTATGACAGTGGCCAGCAGACCCTTTCTCAATTGCATCCAGTTTTGGTTGCCACAATATAAAAAAGATGCTGAAACTCTGGAAAGAGTGCAGAGAAGAGCAACTAAGATGATTAGGGGACTGGAGGATAAAACATACGATGAACGGTTGCAGGAACTGGGCATGGATAGTCTAGTGAAGAGAAGGACGAAGGGTGACATGATAACAGTCTTCCAATATTTGAGGGGCTGCCACAAAGAAGAGGGGAACAACCAGTGGTGAAATCCAAATTTGTTTACTACCGGTTCTGTGGGCGTGGCTTGGTGGGCGTGGCAGGGGAAGGATATTGCAAAATCTCCATTCCCACCCCACTCTGGGGCCAATCAGAGGTGGTATTTGCCGGTTCTCCAAACTACACAAAATTTCCGCTACCGGTTCTCCAGAACCTGTCAGAACCTGTTGGATTTCACCCCTGGGAACAACTTATTCTCCAAAGCACCAGAAGGCAGGACAAGAAACAACGGATGGAAACTAGTCAATGAGAGAAGCAACCTGGAATTAAGGAGAAATTTCCTGATAGTGAGCACAATAATTCAGTGGCCTTCAGAAGTTGTGGGTGCTCCATCACGGGAGGCTTTTAAGAAGAAATTGGATAGCCAACTGTTTGAAATGGCATAAGGATTCCTGCTTGAGCAGGGGGTTGGACCAGAAGACCTCTGAGGTCCCTTCCATCTCTGTTATTCTACAGCTATGTCCACCAACCCCAACACTGTCAAGATTGAATCGCTTTACTTCTTCTGAGCTTCTATCGCTCTTCAGCTTGCCATTCAAAGTGGGGGAGGGAGGGGGGGAAATGGAATGCTAAGATTTCGTTTACCGACCATGAAAGCCTGAATCTCGCCAAGGTCACTGCTGCAGGCGTTACACAGAGACATGGACTGTTCCCATAACAAAAGGAAGTTTTATAATTGGACAATGTGAACATGCAGGGGCGGGCAGAAAGGGAATCTATTGTTTAACTAAGTGAGTATTTACGCGGGTAAAACCCAGAGCTGGTTTTGCTTCTGCAGTTCCGTGATGGTGTATCCAATAAAGTTATACTTTTGGGAATTCAAAGATCCCGAGAGTGTCTACTTCTTTTGGGTTCGCTAGTCGGACCATTGGCAAACACCTGGTCTGGCCAGATGCCCAGGGCAGCTTCACCACTCCTTGGCTACAAGGTGCAGATCCCTGCTCCAAAGTCTGTAGAGATTCTCCGTCATCCGTTGTCCCAAAGGTGCTTTTTTTTCAGGAGGCAACTGGACTTTCTGGTTTTTTTCTTTTGAAGACGTTTCGCTTCTCATCCAAGGAGCTTCTTCAGCTCTGACTGAATGGTGGGGAATGGAAGGATTTATGTAGACAGCTGGTCATTTGCATTCTTTTTGAGGGACGCTGAATGGTGTGGGAGTAGGAATGGATTTCCAGAGGAAAAATGGCGGACTACAGGAACCAGGAGCACCACTCAGGTGAACCCAAGGACACAGATAAACCTCCAAGTGGCCTCAACGACTCTCTAAAAGGATGCAAATGACCAGCTGTCTGCAAGGAGTATCAATCCTTCCATTCCTCACCATCCAGTCAGAGCTGAAGAAGCTTCTTGGATGAGAAGCGAAACGTCTTCAAAAGAAAAAAACCAGAAAGTCCAGTTGCCTCCTGAAAAAAGGCACCTGCTCCAAAGAGAGATCCGGTCCTTACCATGTTAGAATGGGCCCGCCGGGGCAGGAGCTCGCTGCTATACAGGTAAAGGAACTTGTTGATCTGCGAGGAGGCCAGGCGGTCTCGGATCTCCAGCTCTTGGACAACGAACACCTGCCTGGCTAAGGGCTGCTCCTCCGATTCCAGAGACGGCTTCTCGGACGCTCTACCTGAGTAGGATTCGTGCTGGAAACTCACCTGAGAGCAGAGAGGAAGGGGGAAGCGTCACTGACACAATACGAGCTATGTACACAGGCCGACTTTGGGCCTCTTCACTACAGGTAGTCTGTCAACCCTGAAGTTGACCTGACCAAAGAAAATCTTGGAAGCTTCAGTGTTGCCACACTGGAGCTGAGGGATAGGGAGGGGAGGATTTGAGATAGCTGGGGTTTTGTAGTCAAAACAAAATACTTTCTCTTGGGAACCAAGGACATTCTCACACCTGGTCGGAGGAAGGCGGAGTGATGTCACCAGGCAACGAAACAGTGCCGTGATTGGGTTGAGAAAGTGACAAACTTTTACTTTTAATGAGGAGAAAACCGTGAGAACCTTCAGAGTCGGGTTTTCACCAGATCTGTGCCAATATGATATGTCCAATAAAGCTATTCTTTGAGGAATCTACCTGCCTCGGAGTTTTGCTTGCTGTGGGTCTATTACTTGGAACCCTGACATAGTCCTCAACTTACAACCACAGTTGACTTCAGAATTTATGCTCCTAAGTGAGACATTTGTTAAAGTTGAGTTTTGCCCCATTTTACGACTTTTCTTGCCACATTGGTTAAGTCAGTCGCTGCAGTTGTTGAATTAGTAATACTGCAGTTAAGCGAATCCGGCTTCAGCCATTGACTTTGCTTGTCAGAAGGTTGCAAAAGGGGATCACTGGGACACTGCGACCGTCATAAATATGAACCAGTTGCCAAGTGTTCGAATTGTGATGACATGACCATAGGGATGCTGCAACGGTCATAACTGTGAAAAATGGTCACAAGTCAAATTTTTCAGTGCCGTTGTAACTTTGAACGGTCACTAAATGAACTGTTGTAAGTTGAGGACTGCCCGTATAGGTCATCCTTGGCTTACAACCATTCATTTAGTGACCGTTCAAGTTACAGCAGCACTGCAAAAAGTGACTTAGGTCCTGTCCTCACACGTACGACCATAGAAGCCTCCTCATGGTCAAATGATGAAATCCGGGCCCTTGGCAACCAGTCCCCGACTTATGACCACAAAAAGGACTAGAAAATTCATTATTACGCAGAGCAGTTGTTAAGGGGGGCATCACGTGACCACCCTCCAATCACGATCATGTGGCCGTGGAGAGATGCTGTGTGTGGCGGTTGTAAGTGCAGGGACAGTCACAGGTGACTTTTTTCAGTGCCTTTATAACTTTGAATGGTCACTAAATGAATGGTCGTTAAGTTGAGAACTGCCTGTAGTTCTTGTTTGCCACCGTTGTCTGATGTTGCTGCACTTCCCCTCTGGGTATCTGCTTCCAGGGATTGGCTCCTCTCCTCTCTTCTTTTCTCTCCCCTCTTCTTTGTCTTCTCTATCTCCTTTTTTCTCTTCTCTCTCTCCTTTCTCTTTCTTTTCTTTTCTCCTCTCTCTTCTTCTCTTTCTCTCTCTCTCCTCTCTTCTCTTATATACTCTTTTCTTTTTCTTGCTCCTTTGCCTTCTTTCTTTTTTCTTCTCTCCTCTTAATTCTCTTCTCTCCTTTCTACCTTCCTTTTCATCTCTTGCTTTTCTTCTCTTCTCATCTCTTTTCTCACTCCTCTCTCCTTTTCTTTTTCTTGCTCCTTTCTCTCCTTTCCTTTTTTCTTCTCTTCTCTCTCCTCTTTTTTCGATTCTCTTCTTTGTCTATCTTCTCTTCTCTTGCTTTTCTCTTTCTCTCTCTCTCATCTTTTCTCTCTCCTCTCTCTCCCTCTCTTCTCTTTTCTCTTCTTTTTCTTGCTCTTTTCTTTCTTTTTTCTTCCCTCTCCTTTTTTCTATTCTCTCTTTCTGTCTTTTTCTTTTCTTCTCTTCTTTTGCTTTTCTTTCTTTCTCTCTTCTCATCTCCTTTCTCTCTCTCTCTCCTCTCTCTCTCCTTCTCTTTGCTCTTCTCTTATATATTCTCTTCTTTTTCTCCTTTCTCTTTTCTTCTCTCTTCTATTGTCTCTTCTCTCTTTCTGTCTCTTTTCTTCTCTCTCTCCTCATCTCCTTTCTCTTTCTCGCCTCTCCTCTTCCCTTCCCTCTTCCCCATATGGGGCTCCTGCCTGTCTCTTCTGGCTGGCCCCCAAACTGACCCGAAATCAAGGCTGCTTGGGAACCAGACATCCCCCCCACTCCCACCCCTGCAGAGCAGCCCCTGCCCGTCTCACCTTTGTAAGCTGGATTTCCATCAGCAGGTCATGGATACGGCCAGGGCCTCCTTGAGCCCGCCAGGAACTCTGGGGTCGGCTGGGCCCCGAAGACCGAGAGGGGGAGGAACGGGTGCTGGGAAGGCTTGATTTCGTCCTGAAATTGGGAAGAAGTGGTGATCAGGTATTGGTTGTTATTAATATCCCGCCCCCCGCCCCAGATCTGGCCAATCTCTTGCCAGCATTAGGGAATTTCACCTATGTCAGCCTTTTCAAATTTGGCAGCTATAAGATGGGTAGACTTCAACTCCCAGAATTCTCCATCTTTGCTGACTGTGGAATTCTGGGAATTGAAGTCCACCCATCTTATACAGGTAGTCCTCGACTTATGACCACAATGGAGCCCAAAATTTCTGTTGCTGAGGGAGACATTGGTTAAGCGAATTTCAATCCGTGTTACGACTCTTCTTGCCACCGTTGCTAAGT
Source organism: Thermophis baileyi (assembly GCA_003457575.1). Classification (NCBI taxonomy): domain Eukaryota; kingdom Metazoa; phylum Chordata; class Lepidosauria; order Squamata; family Dipsadidae; genus Thermophis; species Thermophis baileyi. The sequence continues at coordinate 758,606 of QLTV01001321.1, read as the reverse complement.
GAATCACTGCAGTTCTTCAGTTAGTAACACGGTTGTTAAGTGAATCCGGCTTTCCCCCATTGACTTTGCTGGTCAGAAGGTCGCAAAAGGGGATCATGTGACCCCGGGATGCCACGACCGTCATAAATGCGAGTCAGTTGCCAAGTGGCTAAGTTTTAATCATCTGATCATGGAGACAAACGCAACAGTCATAAATACGAGCCAGTTGCCAAGCATCCCAATTTTGATCATGTGACCATGGGGATGCTGCAACATCAGGTCGTAAGTGTGAAAAACGGTCCTAAGTCACTTTTTTCAGTGCCGTTGTAACTTGGAACGGTCGCTCAATCAACTGTTGTAAGTCGAGGACTACCTGTAGTTGAGAAACACCAATCCACATAAAAAGGAGAACTTTTTGGAAGTGTAATCAGATACCAGGTTCATATCACCATATGTGCTGGACATGCCCAAAGGCAAACAATATTGGACTAAAATACATACATGGTTAGAAAAAATGATAAAGCAACACATAAGATTTGAAACCAGAAATATTCTTGTTGGGTATACTACCAGAACAGTATAATAAAGGGAATACATATTTAATTTTACATGTGTTAACGGCAGCAAGAATTGTGTTTGCACAACAATGGAAAAATGGAAGAGATCCCTACAGAGGAGAGTGTTATAAAAAAAATATTAGAATGCGCCGAGATGGATAGATTAACACTTAAAAGAAAAGAAAGAAACAGAATACTTTTCAACATGGGACTTATTTTACCAATGGCTAACTAACAGAAACAGAGGTTAGAAACTAAAAAGAATAAAAAGATAATAAAAAATTTTGTATTGAGAATTTTTCAAGATGGATAAACTCATTGTATTACCGTGTTTCCCCGAAAATAAGACCCTGTCTTATATGTTTTTGAACCCTGAAATAAGCGCTTGGCCTTATTGCCATGCACTCAAAAGCCCGATTGGGCTTATTATCAGGGGATGTCTTATTTTGGGGGAAACAGGGTATTACTTTGTGATTAATATTGATATGTTTATGATGATGATGATGATGATGATTGTATTTCTACTCAAAACTGTGCCCAGACAACACGCTGTTCAGATAGATATGGAACTTTTTATGTTTATTAATATATATATATATATATGTATCAATAAAACATATATTATATTTAAAAAAAGGAGACCTTTTTCTCAAACGATTTATCTTCAAAACAGGGAAGCGAACTTAGCTCAGAAACTTGTCGAACGAAAGAAGAGAGAGCAGATCCCGGCAGGAAACAATTACCTGGGGGAATGCATGTGTCCAGAAGGCGAGCGCCCTGGCCCAAAATCTCTGCCCCCGTAGAGATGCCAGACCACCGAAATTTCCCGCATCACGACTCGGCTCTCCGGCACCGGGAAGTGCGAGGGGGCCTTCAATAAATCCGTGCTGCCCAGGGGCCGAGAGAAGTGGCCCTCCTGGATGTGGACCGGGCCCTCCAAGAGCTTGGTCACCACTGGTTCCCCATCCCGAGGCTGCAGAGACAGAAGGCAGGAGTTCCCAAGAGGGTCCAGGGTGCATGAAAAGCTGCCTTTTTTTAAAAAAAAAATGGAGCTGGGAAAATACTGGCACCGCATCGACGCCCGGCTGAAACTGGTCAACTTTGGGGGTGGGGGGTCAGTTTTGGATGAATGGGACTGCTTAATGGCCAAATTGAGAAACAATGTGGGCTTGCATCTCCCAGGAAGAACAGAACAGAACAGGAATAGGAACAGAACAGAACAGAAAATATGGGATGGGATGGGATGGGATGGGATGGGAAGGGAAGGGAAGGGAAGGAACAGAGAATGGAATGGAATGGAATGGAAATTAGAGTAGAGCAGAGCAGAGCAGTGCAGTGCAGTGCAGTGCAGTGCAGTGCAGTGCAGAAGAGAAGAGAAGAGAAGAGAAGAGAAGAGAAGAGAAGAGAACAGAAGAGAACAGAACAGAACAGAACAGAACAGAACAGAACAGAACAGAACAGAACACATTACTGGCCAAGTGTGATCGGACATACAAAGAATTTGTCTCTGGTGCAGAAGCTCTCAATGTACGTGAGTTGCACAGTGTTGCAAAGCAACAGAATAATAATACCCATAATAATGACACCAATAAGAGGGGGTAGTAAAGAAGATGGGAAGGATAATGTTACTACTACAGTCCTACACATGGGTAAATATCCTTAGACCTAAGACAGTGCTGTGGGAATTAAGTGTTTAGCAGAGTGACGGCACGAGGGAAAAAACTGTCTTTGTATCTGGTTGTTTTGGCATGCACTGCCCTATAGCGTCGTCCCGAGGGGAGGAGTTGAAACAGTTGACGTCCAGGATGTGAGGGTTCTATAGATATTTTCTCAGGCCTCTTTCTGACCCGTGTGATATATGGGTCTTTGATGGAAGGCAGGCTGGTTGCCATTGTTCTTCCTGCAGTCCTAACCATCCGATGAAGCTGTACTTGTCCCGTTGGGTTGCTGTGCCAAACCAGACAGTTATCAAAAAAGCAAATGACAGACTCGATAATTCCTCTCTAGAATGGGATCAGCAGCTCCTGGGACAGCCTGAACGTCCTGACTTTGACACAGGAAGAACCTTCCTACAGACCCCTCGCATATCCTGGACAGAAATTGTTTCAACTCCTACCCTCAAAACGACGCTATAGGGCACTGCACACCAGAACAACAAGACACAAGGACAGTTTTTCCCGAATGCCATCACTCTGCTAAACAAATAATTCCCTCAACACTGTCAAACTATTTACTAAGACTGTATTACTATTATTCTTCTCATCCTTCCTAGTACCTATCTCCTCCCACTTATGACTATAACCATGCTGCTTGTATCTTTACGATTTATATTGTTTTGTTTCCTAGTATGATTTTGATTGCTTATTAGTAACCTATCCACGGGTGGGATTCAGCCGGGTCGGACTGGTTCGGGTGAACCAGATGTTAATTTTAATCTGGTTCGCCAAACCGGTTGTTCCAAGGACTAGCTGATCCTGCCCACCCCGCCCCGTCCCTCCCAGGAGTCTCCACGCGGCACGTTTTGGATGCCAGGTAAGTGCAGGGCCCGTGCAGAGGCTCTGGAAGGGTGAAAAACTGGCCTACCGGAAGTCCGGAAATGGGCATGTTTCCGGCCTCTGGAGGGCCTCCGGTGCCAGGGGGAGGCCCTTTTCGCCCTCCTGGAGGCTTGAGGAAAGCCTCTGGAGCCTGGGGAGGGCAAAAACGTCCACCCCCCCGCCGTGGTGCAGGAGGCCGAGTAGACCATGTCCCCATGGCCACGCCCACCCAGCAACCGGGCAGCGAACCGGTTGCTAAATTTTTTCAATCCCACCACTGCCTATGACTAAGTGTTGTACCTTATGATTCCTGACGAATGTATCTTTTCTTTTATGTACACTGAGAGCATATGCACCAAGACAAATTCCTTGTGTGTCCAATCACACTTGGCCAATAAAGAATTCTATTCTATTCTAAAAAAATAAGTGTCACATTGGATAAGAAATTGATCTTGCATTTGGAAAGGACAACCTTTATGTTGCAAAGACCAGAAATTTCTTTGATTCTATTCTATTCTATTCTATTCTATTCTATTCTATTCTATTCTATTCTATTCTATTCTATTCTATTCTATTCCATTCCATTCCATTCCATTCCATTCCATTCCATTCCATTCCATTCCATTCCATTCCATTCCATTCCATTCGTTACTATTCTATTTCTATTCTATTTCTATTCTAATTCTAATCGGATTCTAATTCTAATTCTATTCTATTCTACTCTATTCTAATTCTATTCTAATTCTAATCTGATTCTAATTCTAATTCTATTCTATTCTACTCTATTCTAATTCTATTCTAATTCTATTCTAATGCTATTCCTATTCCTATTCCTATTATTCCTATTCCTATTCTATTCCATTCTATTCCATTCTATTTCTATTCTATTCTATCCTTTGTTGTGCTTACTCTGCAGTAACTTTTCTCAGAAGATTCCCACTGCGACCCTCGGAGGAGACCCAAAAAAGGCCAAGTCCTTACCGGAATGCCCGTTCCCGGAGCGTCCAAAATGCAGAACCCATCCGTGGCTTCGCTCTCCCCTTCGCTGTCCTCGGAAGGGCTGAAATCGAGCCCCTCGCCCACTGGGGTCCCTGGGGGTGGGGGGGCCTTCCCTTGGCCTGCCGCCCCGTTCTCACCAGGAAAGAGATAGACCGAGACCGGCGAAGGCTGCCGCCTCATCCCACAGTCCCCTGGGAAAGAGCATTTGAAAGAGGATTGAGCAGCTGCGTTCACACAAGTTGCACTCCCTTCGACAGGAGACAAATCCCAAATCCCCAGAGCGGGGAGCTAGACTGGAAAATTCAAAACGTGCAAAACTTCTTTTGGCAACCGTGCAAACTCCAAGGGGCTGCTGGACTAGAAGACCTCCAAAGGCCCCTTCCAGCTCACTCATTCATTCTATTCTTAATTTTATTTTATTTGATTGATTGATTAGCCCATGGGCCATCTCAAAGTGCAGAGTTCCAGAAACAAATTATTACTAGAATTTGATAAAATGCCATTTAAAATGGAATTGGAATAAAATACGATTTAAAATGAAATTGGAATAAAATACAATCATTTAAGATATAGATAAAATACGATAAAATTATATTTCGGTGTCACCCCTGCAATCTACCCCAATCAGTCCCACATATGCCAATCTCAACCGAACCATTTTGCTTAAGTACCTTGCCGTGTTAAATGTTATTTTCAGATTCTGGCCGCACATAAGGTAAGTTGTTTTGATATGGGGATCCCAATGGGGATCCTCGATGGGTATATCGACCGAAGTACCTTCTCGGCCTTTTGGCTAAGATCAAGTGTAGTATTCTTAATTGTTCAACCCACCACAGGTGGAAATGCCACCGGTGTTGCGAAGTGTCATCCGAAGTCAAGCTAGAACGTGCCCTTCCCTGCTCCACCCCAATCTCACCTGTCATTTCCTGGTATCCACGCTCGGTATCCATGAGGGCGTCCGTGAGGTCTCGCTGGTTGATGGCCGCCGTCTCCGCTGGGGGACAGGTGGGCAGAGAAGCCGGGCTCTCGGACAGCTAGCAGAGCACAAAAGTCCACACTTAAAACGCGTACGCTGGGATAGAAATTATAAATTGACAATGGCGACTACCTATAAGGAAAACCTGTACAAAATGTTTTATAGGTGGCATCTGCCACCGGCAAGGTTAGCAAAGATGTCCCAAAACATGTGCGCCAAATGTTGGAAATGCAATCAGACACCGGGCACATACTATCACATGTGGTGGACATGTGCCAAGGCAAAAAAAAAAAAAGGGATGAAAATGCACACATGGCTAGAAAAAATGTTAAAGCAGCACATCGATTATATAGAGTCAGAAATATTTTTGTTAGGCATAGTATCAGAAAAGTATGATAAAAGGAATATGTACTTAATACTGCATTCCTTAACAGCAGCAAGAATTGTAATTGCACAGCACTGGAAAAATGAGGAAATACTTACAGAAGAGAGTGTAATTAAAAAAAATACTAGATTGTGCAGAAATGGATAGGTTGACATTAAAGATAAAGGATAAAGAAGATACAAAATACTTTCTAACATGGGATTTGTTTTATCACCAGCGGTTCTCAACCTGTGGGTCGCGACCCCTTTGGGGGTCGAACGACCCTTTCACGGGGGTCGCCTAAGCGCGCGCTAGCCCGCCATCTTAGTGCCACGCCCCCTTTGTCAATTCATCGCGTGCGGGGAGGGGGCGGGGAGGGGGTCGCAGCGGCGGTCGCGGCGTTAGGAAGGTTGAGAACCACTGATTTAGACAATAGAGGTAGAAATCAGAACTTAAAAATTATGATTATGTATAAGTAAATGGATCCAGATAATATACGGTTTACTAAGCACTTATGTATGTTAAAGAAAAATGGATAAATATTATTATGTGTAAGCAAATTGACCCAGACACTGTTCACAAAACACTTATGCATGAATGAGAAAAATGAATGAATGAATGAATGAATGAATGAATGAATGAATGAATGAATGAACGAACGAACAAACAAACCCGCGTACGCAAAGCGATGGGAACACGGAATGAGGGAGATTATTTGCGATTGGTTTCTTCCAACCCAACAGGAACTGCCTTCAGCCCTGGGCACATACAGGTAATCCTCCACTTATGACCACAATTGTGCCCAAAATCTCTACTGCTAAGCAAGATAGTTGTTAAGTGAATTTGGTCCCATTTGTCTACCTTCCTTGCCGCAGTTATTAAAATGAATCCCTGCAGCTGTTAAATTAGCAGCTCGGTTGTTCAGCGAATCTGGTTTCCCCCGTTGACTTGGTTTGTCAGAAGGTCGGAAAAGGGGATCACGTGACACCCCCCCACAGGACACTGCGACCGTCATAAATGTGAGTCAGTTGGCAAGCTTCTGAATTTTGATCATGCGACCGTGGGGATGCTGCGACGGTCGTAAGTGTGAAAAACACTCACAAGTCACTTTTTTCAGTGCCGTTGTAACTTTGAATGGTCACTAAATGAACTGTTGTAAGCCGAGGACTACCTGTATAGATATCGCAAAGGTGCTTTTTCAAGAGGCAACTGGATTTTCTGGTTTTTTCTTTGAAGACGTTTCGCTTCTCTTCCAAGAAGCTTCTTCAGCCTCTGACTGGATGGTAACTTCTCATCCAAGAAACTGAAGAAGCTTCTTGGATGAGAAGCAAAATGTCTTCAAAGAAAAACCAGAAAGTCCAGTTGCCTCTTGGAAAAAAAGCACCTTTGGGACAACCAGGACCTGGATGACGGAGAATCTCCATAGATACCTGTATAGGTACCGTGTTTCCCCACAAATAAGACCCTTTGCCTCTCAGTTTCTAAGTGAATCACCGCAGCTGATAAGTTACCCGTGTTTTCCCTGAAAATAAGACCCTGTCTTATATTTTTTTTGAACCCTGAAATAAGCGCTTGGCCTTATTGCCATGCGCTCAAAAGCCCGATTGGGCTTATTATCAGGGGATGTCTTATTTTGGGGGGAAACAGGGTAGTTCTTGACTTACATCTATTCATTTAGTGACCTTTTGAAGTTATAACGGCACTGAAAAAAGAGACTTGCGAGCCTCGCATTTATGACCGTTGCGGCATCCGGCACTGTTTCTGCAGCATCCCAGGGGGTGTGATCACCATTTGCAACCTCCTCAGCCAACATCCGACAAACAAAAAACAACGAAAGAAGCCAGATTCGCTTAAGGACTGCACGATGCACTTAACAACGGCCATGATCTGTTTAGCAAAGCAACGCCTCAACCGTTTCGGACTCCACCTCAACGTCAAGAGAACCGAGTACTTAAGAGACTGTTCACCACCCCTGGAACGCTTCAAATCAATGGAGAAAACCTAAAGAAGATGGACATTTTTCGGTATCTGGGATCCCACCTCCAAGGCAATGGCGACATTAATGGCGAGGTGCGAGCAAGGGTGAATGCAGCCTGGATGCGTTGGCGAGAACTCACCGGTGGGTTACGTGACAGACCCGTCTTAAAGCTAAGATTTACGAGTCAACCATCCGCCCTGTTGCACGGTATGGCCCTGAATGCCTGGCAGCAGCAACAGGGACCGAAAGCTATCTCCATGCCATGGAAACGCGAAGGCTCCGTTGGATAGCGGGCACCTCCCTTCTTGACCGCATCACAAATGACGCCATTCGACAGCATTTTTGGTGGGGCACCAATTACAGAGAAGATGAGAGAAGGCCGGCTCCGCTGGTACGGACCCGTCCAGAGAGCAGCACCTTCCACCGTGGCCAAGACTGCCTACCAATAGAAGTCAATGGCTGGCGATCTCACGGGCACCCAAAAGAAGAAGAAGAAGAAGAAGAAGAAGAAGAAGAAGAAGAAGAAGAAGAAGAAGAAGAAGAAGAACATTTGCTTAACAACTGTGGCAAAAAAAAGATCGTAAAATCGGGCGTGGCTTACTTAACAACCATCTTGGTTAGCAGCAGAAATTCTGGCCCGAATTGCGGTCATAAATTGAGAAACCTCTCTACCATGGAGAAAGGAAAGGGCACATCCACATCCTTGGTTTAACCTGGTCAGAGAGTCCTCCCACCCACCCACCCACCCGCCCCTTTGGACTTACTTGCACCTTCTGCCCCGCAATCTCAGTGGGGCTGTCGTGCCGAGGTGGCGGGTGCTGGTCCCCTTTGTTGACCACGTACTGGATGAGGTTGGCGAGGGCTGCACAAGAGTCAGCGCAGGTGTGGATGTGCACCACGTTGTTGGAGCAGCGGAGCTCAAAGAGGGGCCGGGTCTGCCCCAGGGGGAGGAGAGAGACACATACACACACACATAGAAGGCAAGTCACATTGACAGCAGGGACCCCCAGATTTCCACCATACACTAAGACGGTGTTGCTTGACCTTGGAGACTTGGAAGATGTGTGGACTTCAATTCCCAGAATTCCAGACACCTTAAAGCATGCAGGCTGGGGAATTCTGTGAGTTGAAGTCCTCCCATCTTAAAGCATTCTGGCTGGGGAATGCTGGAAGTTGAAGTCCGCCCATCTTAAAGCATGCTGGCTGGGGAATTCTGGGAGTGGAAGTCCACCCATCTTAAAGCATTCTGGCTGGGGAATGCTGGAAGTTGAAGTCCGCCCATCTTAAAGCATGCTGGCTGGGGAATTCTGGGAGTTGAAGTCCGCCTATCTTAAAGCATGGTGGCTGGGGAATTCTGGAAGTTGAAGTCCACCCATCTTAAATCATGCTGGCTGGGGAATTCTGGGAGTCGAAGTCCACAGGTCTTAAAAATATCTGA
>QLTV01001321.1:707772-721401 GCA_003457575.1 Thermophis baileyi | reverse complement strand
GAGCCCCCCCATCCCCCGCACTCCCCCCCGCGCTCCCCCCCCCCCACGCATGCCTACGCTGTTACAGGTGTTATGTCAGCCTTGTATGCAGCTTTATTCCTCTCTAGCATTCATCTCCATTGTTCAATGATGCATTTCCTGCCTCTCTAGGATTAGCAATAGCAATAGCCCTTAGACTTATATACCGCTTCATAGTGGTTTACTCTCTAAGCGGTTCACAGAGTCAGCCTATCGCCCCCAACAATCTGGGTCCTCATTTTACCCACCTCGGAAGTATGGAAGGCTGAGTCAACCTTGAGCCTAGTGAGATTTGAACCGCCGAACTGCAGCTAGCAGTCAGCTGAAGTAGCCTGCAGTGCTGCACTCTAACCACTGCGCCACCTCGGCTCTAATTTACCTCCATCTGCTCCTGTGAGGCACTTCCTGTTCCTGTTGGATATAGTTATATTCTCGATGGCTTGTATAGTGTTTTAACTGCACTTTGATTAAACAATGGCGCTGCAGAGGCCCAAAAATCAGCTGGTTGGCGGGAGACGCGCGTGGGCAGAGAGGCCTCCGCGTGCCACCTGTAGCACGCGTGCCATAGGTTCGCCATCACTTGCCTAGGGCAGTGCTGCTCAACCTTGGCTTGCTGGCTGGGGAATTCTGGGAGTTGAAGTCCACACATCTTCAAGTGGCCAAGGTTGAGCAACAGCAACAGCGGCCTGCGGACATGAGATGACCTTGAGCAAGGGTCTCCAAACCTGGCCACTTTAAGGCTTGTGGACTTCAACTCCCAGAATTCCCCAGCCAGCCATGCTGGCTGGGGAATTCTGGGAGTTGAAGTCCACAAGCCTTAAAGTGGCTAAGTTTGGAGACCCCCGACCTTGAGCAACTGAGAAGGGGTTCAGCACAAGAGCCCAAGGTTGGAGGCCTTCAACCATCTAGATTCAGGGGTGTCAAACTCAAGGCTCGGGGGCCGGATCCGGCCCGCGGGGTGCTTAGATCTGGCCCGCAGGGCTGCCCTGGAAACAGCGAAGGACCGGCCTGCGGTGCCTCTGCCAGGGAAAATGGAGCTCGGGAGGGCCACGTGCGGCCCTCCCGGGCTCCGTTTCCTCTGGCAGAGGGTTGCAGGAGGCCATCGCAGCCGGAAACGGAGTTCGGGAGCCCGTTTTTGCTGGCAGAGCGCTCGGGCCACCACAGGCGGACCCCCGACACGAGTGACGTCGAGCTGGCCATGCCCACGCTGGCCACGCCCAACCTGGCCCCCCCAAGGTCAAACACAGTCCTGATGCGGCCCTCAATGAAATCGAGTTTGACACCCCTGATCTAGGTCAAGGGCCCCCAACTCCAGGCTGCCGCCCACTATTCGGAACTGGGCCACACAAGCATGCGCGCGCAGCACGACTTGAACAAGAGGTGGGCCGGCACATGTGCACACATGCACGCTCAACTTGCACAAGTCCAGCTGTGCACGCATGTGCGTATGTGCCGCCCCACCGCTTGCGCAAGTCGAGCTACACATGCATGCGTGCCTGTGCCTACCCGCCACTCGCACAGTCCGGTTCCCCTCTCCCCACTCCCAGCCGGGCCGCCAAGGCGCGAAGGTTGGGGACCACTGATCTATATCATGACCTCTCCAGCCCTCCCCACCGCTCACCGGACAAGTTGAGGGATGAGAGAAGGTCCGTCAGGTGCAAGATCTGCCGAGGGGCGAGCAGCAGGTGCAGAGATCCAATCTTCCCATCTAACTCCAGCTGCAGTTGGAAAAGAACCATGTTCCACGTCAAAAGAAGCAGCTCCCTGCCCATTTCAGGAGAGGAAAGGGCGAAATCTCTCCCTGGACCCTACAACCTAATTCCCGTAAATAAGACCCACCTAGACAGGACACTAAAACGAGCGTGCGTTCAGGAGAAAAACCAACAGATTTTGCATGCTTTCAACGATTAAAAAACATAGAATATAGAATAATAATAAGAATTGGAAGGGACCTTGGAGGTCTTCTAGTCCAACCCCCTGCTCGAGCAGGAGACCCTATACCATTTCAGACAAATGGTATAGACAACATTTCAGAGAAAAAAAGCATTCCTATGTCTCTTTGTTGACCTGGCTTACCGAGAAGGGTTAACATCAATCTTGAAAGTTTCTCTCCCTCCATCTTATACTGAATAGCATCAATCTGGTGTTAGTTTGAGCTTCTTTCTCACTTTTCCTTCAATTTTTGGACCGGGGAAATCTCTTCCTCCTTAATAGCTCTTTCATGTTTTTTCTAAGGGCAGCTCCAAAATTGCTTTGAACCATCCTTGCCCTTAATGGCGGCTTGTTTGTGTGAGCTGCTACTTATTCAACAACCCAGGTTTCAACAAAGGATGGCTTGTTGCAATGGGTGAACCAGTCTAAACTATATGATTTCAAGATGCCTAACCTAGGGATAAGCCAGTTCCGATTTATACGAGGAAGACCTGGGACCGAGTCCACACTCACCCAGGGATCTCCCTCTGTTTATGTCCGGTATGAAAGATCAAGGCCATACCTTAAGTTCCAGTTAAACTGATTTATTGCTCATGTCTATGGATAGGAATCTACTGAACTAACCGTCAACGCTATTTTGGTGCTACTGTGTTTCCCCAAAAATAAGCCCCAGTTAAGATCATCAGCCAGACAGATGCATTTAGTACCGTATTTCCCCGACAATAAGACCCAACCAGAAAATAAGCCCTAGCATGAATTTTTCAGGATGCTCGTAATATAAGCCCTACCCAGAAAATAAGCCCCAGTTAAGATCATCAGCCAGAGGGATGCATTTAGTACCGTATTTCCCCAAAAATAAGACCCAGCCGGAAAATAAGCCCTAATACGTCTTTTGGAGCAAACATATAAATATATAATATAAATATAAATACAAACATATAAAACACGGTCTTATTTTTTGGGGGAAACGGTAGATAAAGGTTAACAGAAGAGGGTTGGACTGCTTGTGGGAATTAACAACTCTAGGCTAATTCCTCTCTTGACTCTGCCCCAGGCTTTGCCTGTCCTTCTCCTGCACTACAGGTAGTCCTCGACTTACAACAGTTTGTTTAGTGACTGTTCGAAGATACAACGGCCCTATGGATACAACGGCCCTATGGACTTATGACCATTTTTTCACACTTAACAACCACTGCGGCATCCCCACGGTCACACAATCGAAGTTCAGACGTTTGGCAACCCATTCATATTTATGGAGGCTCCAGTGTCACGTGATTTGCGATCTTCTGACAAGTTAAGTCTCCATGGGGAAGCCAGAGTCAATGAAGCTCCACGCTGCTAACTTCACAGCTGCAGGGATTCCCTTAACAAGGGTGGCAAGGAAGGTTGTAGAATGGGGCTTCACAAATGTCTCGCTTAGCAACGGAGATTTTGGGCTCAGTTATGGTCGTAAGTCGAGGACTACCTGTACACTTAAGCTCACCTCTCCTGCTCTGTTCAGCCCACCCCGGGAGGCTGTTAAAATCAAACAGGGAGAACTTCGGAAATCATTCCTGAATTTCTTGACAGAAAGACAGGCTAAAAAGTAGCAGTCAACAATCATGCTAGTTTTTGCATTCCCAAGTTTCCTGGATGTATTGAACAAGCCAGGATTGACCCAAATGACCTTGGCTCCAGGGAAGGCCTCGTTTTGCTTGAGCTTAATCCTCATCTCGGTGTATCCGGAGCAGCTTCCGATCTGAAGTAGAGGACTGGGTCTGGTCTCTTCCCCGCCGGAATCGCACGGCTCGGCCTCCTGGTTAAAAAGGAAATCAAACTTCCCTTAAAACAATGCCGGGGACTTGCAGCACGGCAGCTGCCATCCAAAAGGGACAGACCAGAGTTCCAGCTGACCCCGAGCTATTCCTCCCACTGTCAGGGCTGCATCTCTCCTATCCAAGCTTCATGAGCAGACAGCCTGACATTGGCAACGGGGTGGGAGGGGAGACAGAAAGATTCCACAGTCGGCTCGCTGCACAAACCCTGCTCACAACCAGACATCAGCAACGGGAGGAGGGAGAAAAGGCATTGGAATGCAAGAGAAGGGGTGTCAGGTCCCACAGATCCCTATCGGGATGCTGCCATTCTGGTGGGGAGGGAGCCTGGATGCATTCCTTAGTTTATAACCTTTTTCCTGGTGGCCATCTATCCTGTGCTTTGATTTACCTTCTTGGAAATGTAAGGGGGGTGGGCCATCTGTTTTGTCTCAGCTCCAGAGCCTCCAGCAAGAGAACAACTTATCACCTTCTCAGCCTGCGTTTCTCAAAACAACTTCGCACCTGTGGATTGGCTTATTCAACATTGGACTGAGGGGAGGGGTCTCTAACTGTTTTAATCTAACGGAATTGCGCGGGAATCCTCAGATCCTGCTTCCTTTGTCTTGCTATCCCTTTCTTTCAATAAAAGGTTCCTTTTGAAATGCTAATTGTTTCAAGAGTTCTACTTTCTTGAGCGGAGAGGCCAGTCCTTACAGGGGGTTATCGCGGACGGTAAAGGAATGCAAGTGTGCCAACTTGAAGCCTGAGACAGATCCAGCACCCCAAGGTTGGGAAAATCCAAGGTGGAGAGACCATTCCCAAAACAACACATTGATTGGCTAGACCAGACATGTCAAACTCAAGGCTTCTGGGCCACATCCGGTTAGACTTGGCCCGTGGGACCGCCCTGGAAACAGCGAGGGGCCAGCCAGGCGCTCCCCCTCTGTGAGTTCGATCTTAGGTAGAGGCAGATATTTCTCTCTCTGGGCACGATGAGAATATATCTGCTGAATATAACTCTGCATTGGCGACAGGAAGGGCATCCGGCCAGGAAACACTCAGCTGCATTCGGTTGCCCAGACTCCACCCCGCAAGGGATTATGGGGTCATTAAATGAGGATGAGGATGATGAAACAATTCAGAGGCTTCATTTAGATCCCCCCGCCTGCCCGCACCTCCGCGATATGATTCTGGCGGTGTGCATGAGTGGGAGGACCAGGGCAAAAGGGAAACTTTTCCTATGCTGTTTGCGCGCGAAAATGTTAGAATTGGCTTTTCCATTTCTGCACCCACATGGAATTTTCAGTAAAATTATACTCTTGGTAAAAAGATGTCCCAGGAGTCTCCTTTGCCGGCTCAACCAGTGGGATGGTGAACAGACTGTAAGGAAGGGGGGGGGAGATGGAAGCCCAGCTGAGCCGTGTGAGAAGCTCCAGCCAGCCAAGGTCAACTATGGATATGTAGAGCTGGGAACCGAAAACCCGTTTCCTAAACAATATACAAGCACCTAATTGGAATTTACAGAACAGAGGGATGGCCAGGAGGGAAGAGGAAAATTTACTGTGTGTTGTTTGCGTGGGAAAACCTCAGATTCGGCTTCGCTACTTCTGCAACCACTTAAAGCTTCCGTAAAGTCTACTCTTGGCAAAAACAAACGGCCAGGAGTCTTTCTTTGCTAGATGACTGAGTGGGACGGTTGGCACCCAACCCCCGAGACAGGAGGAGGATCTCCCACAAGGCCATACCTTCGGGCCCCGGGCACTGCCCTCACCAAATTCCTCATAGTAAAGCAAGAGGCCACTCAGCCGGAGGATTTTTTGCACAAAGGGTGGAGGCTGATGGATGTCAACAGCTAGTGCCTGCCCGGGGTCCCGCACCACTTCATCGCAGTAGTCCAACCTGTAAAGAGAAGAGGGGGACACTCAGAACAAGACCCCGGCCATTTCCCACCATGCTAACTCAAAGCATCCGTGGTTTGGGTCAGGCATAGGAGTGGCGCGGGCGGTGGCCTAGAGGTGAAGCTCTTGCCTCACAATCAGGAGGCTGTGAGTTCGATCCTAGGTAGAGGCAGATATTTCTCTCTCTGGGCACAATGAGAATATACCTGCTGAACAAAACTCCGCATTGGCAATAGGAAGGGCATCCGGCCAGTAAAACACTCTGCTAGCTCCATTCAATTGCCCAGACTCCACCCCGCAAGGGATTATGGGGTTGTTAAATGAGGATGATGAAACAATTCAGAGGCTTCATTTAGATTCCTCCCCCCGCCCCGCCCCACACCCCCGCGATATGATTCTGGCGGTGCGCGCGAGTGGGACTGCTTGTAGTTGGCAGAGTTAGTCTGCAACCCTGAATTCTAACCACTGCGCCACCACGGCTCTTAATATTTGGTAGTGTTTAGCCCACTCTTTGGTGCGCTTTAATCCCACTGCCTTTTTCAGTTAACCCCCCCCCCCGTATTGTGGCTCTACAGGTAGCCAAGGTGTGACTTTCCTCCAATGGCGCCCTCCAGATGGTTTGAATGTGCCCGTTTCCCAGAATCCCCCCGCCAACGTGGCTCCTAGAAGTGCCCCTTCCTTCTGACTCCATGACTTTCTTGATAGAATTGGGGGGGGGGGAGAAAAACCGGGCACCAAACCACCAAAAGCTGACCTTTTGATGTGAATTTCCAGGGCCACACCGGGTGTCTCCCCGCTTCTGGGCATGTGTTCCACGCGTATCACCGTGTCCACAAAAGTCACTTCAATCCTTCTCAGAACTGGGAGGGGGGAAAAAAAGAAGACGCCAAGGAGGATACGGGCTGTAGAGCTGGGAAAGTCAACTTCTCTTCGCCCATCGAGACCCAAGACACCTCGTGGCTCTGTTTCATTTAAGGACTGGTGTTCCTTGAGCTGTAAATTGGGTTTCTACTCTGGAGTGGCCACCAGCAGGGGTGGTGAACTGGGCAGGGACTTGGACTGGAAGATCTCCAGAAGTCCGTTCTATCCCTGGCCTTCTACGATCCTATCTCAGTCACGTCTCTGGACTCCATTTCATGACATTTTTTCCAGCAGTCGTTAAGGGAAGCCATGGTTCGCTGTGGACCGGTTTTGATGAACACCAGAAGTTAATGCTGAGTTTTGGCAAAACCATCATATATCCTGGTCACGTGACTGCAAACAGCTGTAACTATGGGTTAGCTCAGTGGTTCTCAACCTTTCTAATGCCACGACACCCCCCGCCGCTGCGACACACACACACACCGCCGCGACCCCCGCCCCGCCCCCTCCCCGCGTGGGATGAGGTGACAAAGGGGGCATGGCACCATGGGTGAAATGCTCCCGGTTCGGGCTTGCCTGCGGGTCGCCCGACAGCCGATAGCGACAGAAGCGGGAGACTTCGCCCAGACGCCGCCATTTGGGTTCTTTTACCCTCTGCGCATGTGCAGACGGTAAAAGAACCCAAATGGCAGCGTCCGGGCGGGTGGGGGAAGTCTCCCGCTTCTGTCGCTACCGGCTGTCCGGCGACCCACAGGCATGGCCAAACCGGGAGCATTTCACCCCTGCAAGTGACGGTGGCACCAAGATGGCAGGCTAACGCGCGCGGCGACCCCTGTGAAATGGTCGTTCGACCCCCAAAGGGGTTGCGACCCACAGGTTGAGAACCGCTGGGTTAGCTGATGGGTGCCCCACATGCTGGTCATGTGACCAGGGAGCGGCCATTGCCATGTCCAGCCTCAATTATAAGTCCCTTTCCTCAGTTCTATTGTAACTTCGAATGGTGGCTGAGCGACCGGTCATAACTCGAGGACTGCCTGTACATAGATTTTAATCGGTCTCTTTAATCCTGGTTAAATACAGAGCCTTGGAAACAATCAGAGGAATCTCCCACTTAATAAGTTTATATGGGTAGTCCTCGACTTAGAACCATCCGTTTAGTGATCGAAGTTACAATGCACTGGGGAAAAAGTGACTCATGACCGTTTTTCAGACTTACGTCCATTGCGGCATCCCCCTGGCCACACGATCAAAATTCAGACGCTTGGCATCTGACTCGTATTTATGACGGTTGCAGTATCCCAGGCTCATGTGATCCCGTTTTGCGACCTTCTCACAAGCAAAGTCATCGGGGAAGCCAGATTCGCTTAACCACCGCGTTAGTAACTTCAGAACTGCAGCGATTCACTTAGCGACTGTGGCAAGCGAAGTCGTAAAATGGGGCAAAACTCACTTAACAACCCGTCTCGCTTAGCGAGGCAAATTTTGAGCCCCATGGTGATCATTCTTATTACTGTAGTCAGCGAATTCGTTTCATTTTCATTGAACATTTCATTATTGAATGTATGCCAATTAGTGTACATTCAAAGTGACAAATAAAGTTATTGGCAAAGCCTTTTTAGATGGCTGAAATGTTTCTTCCCAGTTTCTGCCACTTGGGCTGAGCTGCAAAACAGACTCCCCCTCCGACTCTTGGCTGCATCGGTCTCCTCTCCCTTCCACACCTTTCCCAGCCCCTCCCCGTCTCTCCCACCTGCCCTCCCATCTACCTGTTTCAATGGTTTGGGCAAACATTTCCAGGCCCTCCAGGGGTTGGCTGGCATCCGAAGTCGTCTCCGTCTGTTCCTTCAAGCACTCCTGAGCCAGCTGCATGGAGGTGGTCATGCAGGAAGCCCAGCTTTGGGACTCTGAGCCAGCATGACCTGGGGGCGGGGGGGGGAGGAGAAGGTATGGAGAGGTCAGAAACGCAGGTAAGGAAGCAGAGAAAGGCAGAGGCTCACTTAAACACGAGCCAGCCGTGTGCGGCAGCATCCAAAAAAGCTAAGACAATCCCCGGTTGTATAAACACAGGCATTGAATCAAGATCACGTGAAGGATTAGCACCGCTTTATAAAGCCTGAGTAAGGCCACAGCTGGAAAATGCCGCATCCAGTTTTGGTCCCCACGTTACAAAAAAGATGTTGAGACTTTTGGAAAAAGTGCAGAGAAGAGCAACTAAGATGATTAAAGGCCTGGAGGCTAAAACACACAAAGAACGGTTGCAGGAATTGGGTTTGGCCAGTCTAGAGAAAAGAAGGACTACGGGGGGAGGGGGGACATAATAGCAGTCTTTCAGTATTTGGGGGGCTTCCCCAAAGAAGAGGGGAGGGTCAACCTATTCTCCAAAGCACCAGAAGGCAGGGCAAGCAGCAACGGATGGAAACTAACCAAGGAGAGAAGCAACCTGGAATTAAGGAGAAACTTCCTAACAGTGAGAACAATTAAACCAGTGGAACAAATTGCCTCCAGAGGTTATGAATGCTCCAACACTGGAGGTTTTTAAGAAGAGACTGGGCAGTCACTTGTCTGAAATGGTATAGGGTCCCTGCTTGAGTAGGGGGTTGGACTAGATGACCTACAAGGTCCCTTCCAACTCTGTTATTCTATACTATTCTATAACCAGTGGAACAGCTTTGCCTCCAGAAGTTGTGGGTGTCCCATCACTGGAGGCTTTTAAGAAGAGATTGGATAGCCATTTGTCTGAAATGGCATAGGGTCTCCTGCTTAAGCAGGGGGTTGGACTAGATGACCTACAATGTCCCTTCCAATTCTGTTATTCTGTTCTGTTATCTAAATGTAAAAGGCCACACTTGGAATTCTGCATCCAGTTTTGGTCACCACGTTACAGGAAAGATGTTGAGGCTTTGCAAAACGTGCAAAGAAGAGCAACTAAGGCAGCGGTTCTCAACCTGTGGGTCGCGACCCCTTTGGGGGTCGAACGACCATTTCACAGGGGTCGCCGCGCGCGTTAGCCCGCCATCTTGGTGCCACCGTGACTGCAGGGGTGAAAAGGTCCCGGTTCGGCCGTGCTGCGGGTCACCGGACAGCTGGTAGCCCGGACGCCGCCATTTGAGTTCTTCTACCCTCTGCGCATGCGCAGAATGCTTTGCGCATGCGCAGAGGGTAAAAGAACCCAAATGGCGGCGTCCGGGTGAAGTGTCCTGCTTCCACGCTATCAGCTGTCCGGCGACCTGCAGGCAAGCTTGAACCCGGAGCATTTCGCCCCTGGTGCCACGCCCCCTTTGTCACCTCATCCCGCGCGGGGAGGGGGCCGCGGTGGCAGGGGGGGTTGTGGTGGCAGCGGGGGGGGTCGCGGCGGCGGCGGGGGGGTTGCGGGGGGGGTCGTGCCATTAGAAAGGTTGAGAACCACTGGTGTAGGGTCTCCTGCTTGAGCAGGGGGCTGGACTAGAAGACCTCCAAGGTCCCTTCCAGCTCTAGTCTGATTGATTGATTTTGGCTCTAGCCAGCAGGCCCCCTCTCCCCCCCCTCTGGCTCCCACCTTGGCGATATTTGGGCCGACAGGTGACCTGCAGCCCGCTGACTTCCACAGTGCAGTTCTCGGTGACTAAGGCGGACCAGGGGATGGTGACGGCAATGCTGTCGATGAAGCCATCCAGGATCTCCAATGGGGCGCCCACGGACTCCAGGAACTCATTCACAGACTGTAGAAGGGGAAGACAAGGCAGCGTTAAGCGGAGAGCCAGCCTAGAAGTCTGAAGCAAAACTTATCTCAGCAAACATATCCTGGATCAACCATCGCTGCTCACGGTCGCCCAGGCCCAATTCACCTCTCGTCTTGACTACTGCAATGCGCTCTGCGTGGGGCTGCCCTTGAAGAGTATCCAAAAGCTCCAGTCGGTTCAAAATGCGGCAAGCCACGTGGTTTTGTGCAAGCCTAAATTTTCACGTGTGTCACCTCTCTTGTGGGAGCTGCATTGGCTGCCGATTTGCTTTCGGGTTCGATTGAAAGGTGCTGGTTGTTACCTTCAAAACCCTCCATGGCTTACGGCCAGGTTACTTGAAGGACTGTCTTTTTCCCAGTTACGTCCACCTGACCCACCACAGTGAGGAGGTAGGGGAAGTTAAGGGCCCCCCTCTTCAGGAGGTCCATCTGGTGGGACCCAGAAGGAGGGCCTCCTCTGTGGTGGCTCCCTCCCTGTGGAACATCATCCCTGCAGAGATGAAATTGGCCTCCCTTTGATACTCTGCGCGTCTATGGAGATTCTCGGTCATCCAGGTCACGATTGTCCCAAAGATGCTTTTTGAAGCGGCAACTGGACTGTCTGGTTTTTCTTTGAAGACGTCTCGCTTCTCATCCAAGAAGCTTCTTCAGTTCTGGAAGAAGCGAAAGGTCTTCGAGGAGAAACAAAGGAAGTCCAGTTGCCTCTTGAAAAAAAGCACCTTTGGGACAGCCGTGACCTGGAGGACGGAGAATCTCCATAAACAAAAGCGAACAGAGTACTAAATTCTGTTGAGTACGGTCTATATTCCACCGAAGAAAATTGGCTAAGTAGATTATGTTTAAATCTAATAGTTAAATAGGCAGCAGACCATAAATGGCTTTTGCATTTATTGTTCGTTAGGGGGAATGTTAAAATACCAGCTTGGGTGATCCAACAAACTGACCAACGAATTCTGGTTATGAACTGTCACAGCTGAGATGCCACAACCCACTAAGCTAAAACTAGAAAAGGACACAATTCAGTTCAATTTGCTGCGTCTGAATTTGCCCCAAAGACTCAACCGGTTCTGTGAAAGACACAGCAGTTAATATTTGCGCAACATACAAAGTTCAGAAGTGCGTCGCTCGGCACGTTGTTTACCTATTTGTTTACGAGTCATAAAATAAGTCCGGAAAATGGTTTCACTGAGTACAAGTCCTCAATTTATGACAATTGAGCTCGAGATTTCTGTTGCTAATAAGCGAGATAGGTGTTAAGTGAGTTTTGCCCCATTTTACGACTTTTCTTACCACTGCTGTTAAGTGAGTCACCGCAGTTAAGTTACTCACATGGTTGTTAAGTAAATCATTGCAGTCGTTAAGTTAGTCACATGGTTGTTAAGTGAATCACAGCAGTTGTTAGTCACATGGTTGTTAAGTGAATCATTGCAGTTAAATTAGTCATATGGTTGTTAAGTGAAACACTGCAGTCATTAAGTTAGTCGCATGGTTGTTAAGTGAATCACTGCCGTTAAGTTAGTCACATGGTTGTTAAGTGAATCACAGCAGTTAAGTTAGTCACATGGTTGTTAAGGGAATCACAGCAGTTAAGTTAATCACATGGTTGTTAAGTGAATCACTGCCGTTAAGTTAGTCACATGGTTGTTAAGTGAATCACTGCCGTTAAGTTAGTCACATGGTTGTTAAGTGAATCATTGCAGTTAAATTAGTCACATGGTTGTTAAGTGAATCACTGCCGTTAAGTTAGTCACATGGTTGTTAAGTGAATCACAGCAGTTAAGTTAGTCACATGGTTGTTAAGTGAATCATTGCAGTGATCGCATGACCCTGGGATGTTGCGACCGTCATACATGCCAGTTGCCAAAGGGCTGGATTTTGATCACGCGACCACAGGGATGATGCAATGGTCGTAAGTATGAAACACAGCCATAAGTCACCTTTTTAGTGCCGTCGTAACTTTGAACGGTCACTAAACAAATGGTTGTAAGTCGAGCACCACCTGTACTGTAACCAAGTTAAGCTTATTGTGACATAGCAGTTAAGAGTAGGCCTCAGGTACAGAGAAAACAAGGATGACCATCAACCTGGATGAAATGAACCGTCTTCAAAACTTGATATCGAAAGACATTTTTAAAATTGAATCTGCTGTGTCGTGGAAACTTCCTGAGTAGAAAATCAAGCCTGCCAAAGAATCTACAACGGGGAGGAAGGAAATGGGAGGATAAAGGGAAGATGTGAGAGAGACACGTAGGCAAAAATTAGCCTGCAGAGTGGGGAATGGAAGAATTACAAGCGGGAAAAACAGCTGCAAGGGGGAAAACGGCTAACCAGGGGAAACTAGCTGAATTGAACAAGAGGATAGCGAAAAATGATTTAGCCGTAGCAAGAGCACTTAGACTTACTGTATATACCGCTTTACGGTGCTTCACAGCCCTCTCTAAGCAGTTTACAGAGTCAGCCTATTTGCCCCCAACAATCTGGGTCCTCATTTTAATGACGGAAGGCTGAGTCAACATTGAGCCGGTCAGGATCGAACTCCTGACTGTGGACAGAGTTTGCCTGCAATACTGCATTCTAACAGGGAGGGAGGCAATAGCAGTTAGACTTATATACCGCTTCATAGTGCTTTACAGCCCTCTCTAAGCGGTTTACAGAGTCAGCCTCTTGCCCCCAACAATCTGGGTCCTCATTTTACCCACCTCGGAAGGAGGGAAGGCTGAGTCGACCTTGAGCCGGTCAGGATTGAACTGCTGGCAGTCGGCAGAGTTAGCCTGCACTGCTGCATTCTAACCACTGCACCACCACGGCTCTATTTAGTACAGGCAGTCCTCAACGTACGACCACAACTGAGCCCAAAATTTATGTTGCTAAGTGAGACATTTGTTAACTGAGTTTTGCCCCATTTTACGACTTTTCTTGCCCCGGTTGTTAAGTGAATCTGGTTTCCACATGACGCTGGGGACACTGCAATCGTCATCAATGCGAGTCAGTTGTCAAGCATCCGAATGTAAATCACATGACCACAGGGGGAATGCTGCAACGGTCATTAAGTGTGAGAAAATGGTCTTAAGTCCCTTTGTTCAGTGCCGTTGTAACGCTGAACGGTCACTAAGCGAACTGTCGTAAGTCGAGGACTACCTGTATGTAGCAGGAAATATATGTAGGAGCCGGTTGAGAAGAGTGTAACCCAGGGGTGAAATCCAGCAGGTTCTGACAGGTTCTGGAGAACTGGTAGCGGAAATTTTGAGTAGTTCAGAGAACCGGCAAATACCACCTCTGCCTGGCCCCCGAGTGGGGTGGGAGTGGAGATTTTGCAGTATCCTTCCCCCTGGAGTGGGGAGGGAATGGGGATTTTGCAGTATCCTTCCCCTGGAGTGGGGAGGGAATGGAGATTTTGCAGTATCCT
>QLTV01001321.1:663500-675314 GCA_003457575.1 Thermophis baileyi | reverse complement strand
CTGGATGACTTTGGGCCAATCACCTGCAGACTGGGAGTTTTAGTCCCACCTTAGCTATGAAAGCTGACTGGATGACTTTGGGCCAATCATCTGGCGACTGGGAGTTCTAGTCCCACCTTAGCTATGAAAGCTGACTGGATGACTTTGGGCCAATCACCAGGAGACTGGGAGTTCTAGTCCCACCTTAGCTATGAAAGCTGACTGGATGACTTTGGGCCAATCACCAGGAGACTGGGAGTTCTAGTCCCACCTTAGCTATGAAAGCCAGCTGGGGAACCTTGGGAGAATCACCAGGAGACAGGGAATTCTAGTCCTAGGCATGAAAAACTGGCTGGGTGACTTTGGGAGGGTAAAAGGATTCTTGCCTTGCGGAGGGGTGGGTGGTGTTGGACTAGAAGACCTCCAAGGTCTCTTCCAACCTAGGATTCTATGGGCCCATCCCTCTCTCTCAGTCCAGTCCAATTCACAGGGTTGTTGTTGTGGGGAAAATTGAAGGAGGAAAGTGTGTTGGACTTGTGTCAGACATGTTCGCTGCCTTATTTGTAAGAATAATAAAGGCAGGATATCAATAAATAATAAAATAGATAAATATGCTAAGCTGCAATGTTCAGACCGCCTGAAATACATTCTTTATTTGTAGAATTCTTGCCTTGCAGAATTCTGCTATTTGAATCCCTCTCTGGATCAGGCAGCCACCCGTTTTCTTTGCTTGCGGAATTTCCTTCAGCCACCTGGGCTTCTTACCTGTCAGAGAGGTCTCCCAAGACGAAGGCCCCCACCAGGACCCCTGCCATGAAGAGGGATTGGGCCAGGCTCTTCAGGGGCTGCAGGTTGCAGACCAGGTCCCACTGCAAGGACACAGAAGAAGAAAGAGTTGCATTCCCACAACACACTTTGCCAGCTTCGGGGAAAACCCAGGTGGCGAGGTCTGTGCAACAGGCTAAGCTCAGAACCTGGGAAAATCCATGTATTTCTTTAAAGCAGGACACTCCAAATTTGGCCCCTTTAAACCTCGTGGACTTCAAATCCCAGAATTCCTGAAGAATTCTGGGATTTGAAGTCCACGAGGCTTAAAGGGGCCAAATTTGGAGAGTCCTGCTTTAAAGAAACGATGGGGCTACTCAGCTCAGACCACACCAGGCTGGGCAGCGTAAAGAAACAACCAAAATAAAAGCAGCCTAATAAGAGATGACCAGGTGTG
Organism: Thermophis baileyi; assembly: GCA_003457575.1. Taxonomy (NCBI): domain Eukaryota; kingdom Metazoa; phylum Chordata; class Lepidosauria; order Squamata; family Dipsadidae; genus Thermophis; species Thermophis baileyi. Next base: position 674,113 of record QLTV01001321.1, on the reverse strand, counting down.
TGTGTGTGTGTGTGTGTGTGTGTGTGTGTGTGTGTGTGTGTGTGTGTGTTCAAGGGTAGCCCTTTGAAGGATAAACAGAGTACATCCAACTTCTCCTGACAATGGAACAGAAGTTGCCTTCGGAAGTTGTGGGAGCTTCATCACTTGAGACTTTCAAGAAGAGACTAGGCTGCCATTTGTCAGAAATGGTGTAGGGTCCCCTGCTTGGACGGGGGTGGTGGTTGGACTAGATGACCTACAAGGTCCCTTCCAACTCTGTTAATCTATCTATAATCTGTCATCTCCGGAGGGGCTCTGGGCTACCTTTTTTCTCCCAAAGTACAGGTAGCCTTCAACTTACAACCATTCGTTTAGCGACCGTACAAAGTTGCCATGGCACCGAAAAAAGTGACTTACGACAGGTCCTCACACTTATGACTGTTGCAGCATGCCCACAAAACGGGGCAACTGGCTCATATTTCACTACGGTTGCAGCATCCCAGGTTCACATGATCACCATTTGTGACCTTCCCAGCCGGCTTCTGATGAGCAAAGTCAATGGTGGAAGTCGGACTCGCTTAACAACTAGCTGATTTGTTTAATGACTGCAGTGATTCGCTTAGCAAAAGAAGGCTGCAGAATTGAGCGTGAGTCACCGAACAACCGCCTTGCTTAGCACGGGAATTTTTTTGTCCCGGTTGTGAGAAGTCAAGGACTTCCTGTATACTGCAGAACCGTTAGCCAAAGAGGGTGGAAATGCTACGGATGCCCTTAGTGCAGGGGTTCCCAACCCACGGGTGGCAGCCCAATGCTGGGCTTTGGCCCATTTGAAACCGGGTATCAAGCTTCAGAGTTTACCAACAGACCGGGGGGGGGGAGGAATTAGGGAGGGAGAGATTGAATTGTTCATTCCAGATGATAACAAGAAACTGTCTCATGGGAACCAAGGACGTTACAGCAGGTGTCTGCCAGAGTGGTGGAGGTTTTCCCATAACAACACCTGGACACCTAATTGGACAATGTGACCTGCACTAATGGGGGGAGGGAGGATTTTATACTTTAATTATATTGAAGTGCCTGGGAATTAGCCAGAACTGGTTTTGCTTTCATTCTATGCCGAAATGATGTACTCAATAAAGTTTTGCGTTAAGAGATTAGATCGTCTCAAAGGTGTTTGCTCGGATGGGTTCATCAGTTGGAACCTTGACACCAGGCCACGGAAATGGTGGACAAGAGTGCGTGTGCAGCTCCGTTTGTGAGAGCAGCGGGTGTGCGTGCCTGCCACTCACACGCAGAACCATCCCCTCTTCCCCCTTTCCCCCCCGATCAGTCCACAAAGCCAGAAAGGTTGGGGACCACTGCAGTGGTGAAATCCAATTTTTTTTTACTATCAGTTCTGTGGGCGTGGCTTGGTGGGCATGGTGTGGCTTGGTGGGCGTGGCTTGGTGGGCGTGGCTTGGTGGGCGTGGCAGGGGAAAGATACTGCAAAATCCCCATTCCCTCCCCACTCAGAGGTGGTATTTGCCGGCTCTCCGAACTACTCAAAATTTCCGCTACTGGTTCTCCAGAACCTGTCAGAACCTGCTGGATTTCACCCCTGGACCACTGCCTTAGTGCATTGCACGGAGAATTGGATAACTTCAGAAAAGTTCATAATTTCTCCACTTGGGTGTGTGTGTGTGTGTATTTGTGTGTTTGTGTGTTTATCTGTACATGTGACAGAGAGACTGGGAGTTCCCACATCAAACTGTAGATCTGTAGTGGTCCCCAACATTTTTGGCACCAAGCACTGGTTTCGTGGAAGACCATTTTTCCACAGATTGGGGCTGGGAGGAGGATGGTTTCAGTTGTACTTGCTCACCTGCTGCTCACCTCCACCTGTGCAGCCCGATTCCCAGGGGTGAAATTCAGCAGGTTCTGACAGGTTCTGGAGAACCGGTAGCGGAAATTTTGAGTAGTTCAGAGAACCTGCAAATACCACCTGTGGCTGGCCCCAGAGTGGGGAGGGAATGGGGATTTTGCAATATCCTTCCCCTGCCACGGCCACCAAGCCACGCCCACAGAACTGGTAGGGGAAAATTTTTTGAATTTCACCCCTGCCGGTTCCTAACAGCTATGTGGGTTGGGGTCCCCAGCTGTAGCTGTAGATCACATCATGACCCACATCATAAACTGAGGGCATATGTAGGTATCCTCAACTTACAACAGTTAGTTTAATGACCAAAGTTACGACGGTACTGAAAAAAGTGAGTTATGACCGTTTTTCACACTTATGACTGTTGCAACATCCCCATGGTCACGTAATCAAAATTCAGATGCTCATATTTATGATGGGTTACAGTGTCCCGGGATCACGTGATCCCCTTTTGCGACCCTCTGACAAGCAAAGTCAACGGGGAAGCCAGGTGTGCGTAACCACCGGATTACTCACTGAACAACGGCAGTGATTCACTTAGCAACGTTAGCCAGATAGGTCATAAAATGGGGGCAAAGCTCAGTTAACAAATGTTTCACTTAGCAGCAGAAAGTATGGGCTCAACTGTGGTCGTAAGACTAACTATACCAGACCAGTATCAGATTTTTTTCATATAAACGATGTTGAGCTTCAATGGATAGATTGCCTAGACATTGGTATCTGAATGTAAGAGTGGTGCGGTGGCCTAGAGGTGGAGCTCTCACCTCACAATCAGGAGGCTGTGAGTTCGATCCTAGGTAGAGGCAGATATTTCTCTCTCTGGACACACTGAGAATATATCTGTTGAACAAAACTCCACATTGGCAACAGGAAGGGCATCCGGCCAGGAAACACACTGCTAGTTCCATTCAGCTGCCCAGACTCCACCCCGCAAGGGATTATGGGGTCGTTAAATGATGATATCTGGATGTACATCTTTTTAATATTCATGTTTTATTGTTTTTTTTAATCTAGATACATATTGCAAGCCCATGTAGGATATGCCATAGATTGACTGACTGACTGACTGATTAAATAAGTAAAGAAAGAAAGAAAAAATAAGTAAATAAGAGGGGCTGGAGGTGACCTCCGAACATACCTCCGTCACGATGGTGGAGGTGAAGGTGCTGTGGTCGTACTGCCACCCGTCAAGGCAGGGTTCCAGTCCCACCTCCCTGCCCGCCGTGTCGTTGGAGTCGGCCGCCAACCACCCCGCGAAGCGCTGGCAACTGTCCGGCTTCAGGTCCTGCCCGAGCGGCACCAGATTCTCTTGCTGGGAGAGGTTGCCCGGCCGCGCCAGCCTGCACTGGTGCTCTGGAGTGGCCGCGCTGAAGTTTTGCAGCAGGTTATGGCTGGCCAGGAACAGGACGGGCAAGGAGAGGAAAAAGACTGAGAAAATCTGGAAGGTGCCCATGCTGCCAACCTCCTCCAGCAGGTCCCCGAAGGGGATGGTGGCCACGGGAGGCCCTGGGCACAGGGAGAGGCGGCGTTGACCCTTGGCTGGAGCCATGTCTGCCCGATCTTTCTGTCTTTTTCCTTACTGCCAAGGAAAGGACCCCTTTTTATAAGCAAGGAGAGGAAATGGAGAGGGCAGGTTGGATTAATGAATGGCCATCAGGAAGCTGCAGCTGACCGGGCACCCCCTGGCATGGGAAGCGGGTGGGACAACAGCCATGGAGAAGGCAGGGTCTGTGTGTCTGTGTGTCTGTGTGTGTGTGTGTGTGTGTGTGTGTGTTTATGTCTTTTTTTTTGCCTGTCCTGTATTTGCCCAGGTTTGCCCGGGACTCTTTTCCTCCCACCCCTCCTCGAATTACGACCACAATTGAGCCCAATATTTCCACGGCGAAGCGAGACAGTTGTTAAGTGAGTTTCACCCGTTTTGCGACCTTTCTTGCCACGGTGGTTAAGTGAATCACTGCAGTTGTTAAGTGAGTCACACGGTTCTTAAGCGAATCTGGCTTCCCTCATTGACTTTGCTGGTCAGAAGGTTGCAAAAGGGGATCAGGTGACCCCGGGACACTGCGACCGCCATAAATACAGGTAGTCCTCCACTTACAACAGTTCATTTAGTGACCGTTCAAAGTTACAACGGCACTGAAAAAAAGTGTCTTATGACCGTTTTTCACACTTGCGACCATTGTAGCATCCCCACGGTCACGTGATCGAAATTCAGATGCTTGGCAACTGACTCATATTTATGACGGTCGCAGAGTCCTGGGGGGGGTGTCACGTGATCCCCTTTTGTGACAAGCAAAGTCAATGGGGAATAAGCAAGGATTCACTTAACAACCTTGTTACTAACTGCAACGATTCACTTAACAACAGTGGCAAGCAGAGTCCTAAAATGGGTCAAAATTCACTTAAGAAATGTTTCACTTAGCAACGTAAATTTTGGACTCCATTGTGGTCGTAGGTCGAGGACTACCTGCCGGCTGGGGAAATCTGGGAGTTGAAGTCGAGAAGGCTTAAAGTTGCCCAGGTTGGACATTTCTGCTTTGCAGCATGTAAAATTGTTTGACTGCAAAGATTCTATGATTCATACAGTTGCCAAGAGATATAATCTTGATAAAAGGATAGGTTTGCCCTGTGCTAGGAGATACACATCTTAAGAAATGTGTTCCGGCCTTTTCTAAATGCCAAGCTGTCAAAACTGAGGGTTTTTTTCCATCTCTTCTATCTTCAAACAAAGATAATTGATTTGTTTCAGGTATGCGTCAGGGTTCCAAGTAACACCCCCAACGAAAGAAAACTTCTGAGGGTTGAGTTTCCTCAAAGCTCCACTTTATTAGCGGAAACCATCTTGGGCGTTGGATCCTCAGGCTTGCCGGTATGCTATACCCGGCTAGGGGTCAAATACAGGTACCCCTTGACCGACGACCACAGCTGGAAGCAGAATTTGCTAAACAAGGTGATGGTTAAGTGAGTCGTGCCCCATTTTATGATGTTTTTCCCACGGTCGTTAAGCAAATCACTGCAGTTGTTAAGTGAGCCATGCAGTCGTTAAGCGGACCTGGCTTCCCCCACTGACTTTGCTCGTCGAAAGTCATCTGACGTCACAAATGGCAATCAACCATTTATGACATTGCAACCGTCATAAATATATGCCAAGCGCTTGAATTTTCGCGACGTGCCTGCGATGGTTGTGTGAGATCCAGCCGTAAATGCCTTTTTTCGGTGCCCGTTGTAACACTGAACGGTTGCTAAACGAATGTGGTAAGTCATCTGTAAACGATGACTTTAGATCTCTGTCGCACCCAAACAATATAGTTGATACTGTATTTGGTGGCGAATCTTCACACCGCACACCTCAATGTTTGAACCAGTGGCTGCAAAGTTAAAGGCAGCGCAGCGCAGTGGTTACAGCAGGGACTTGGGCCAACATTAACCTCCCAAAGATGCTGGTTTAGCAGTGCAGGAGAAGTTGTTCCCCCTTTTAATTTGGGGAGAAATTGAGAAGAAACCTCTACGTCAGCGCTGTCCATTTCCTGCGCTCGCTTGCCAGGTGCGCACATCGTTCTAAGCCCCCCACGGTTGGCCCGGTGCTTTGGCGACGGGAACATTCTGCCCTCTTCAAGACACTTTGCAGAAAAGTTGCCAAACCAGGATATTTTTTTTAGCCACGCTTTATCAAACAGGCTGCCTTTGAGATCAATAATACAAGGTTCGCAGCAAGCCAGCGCATCAAAATGCGTCATTTCGTTCCTGGAACTTTCGTTTCGTTTATCATTTATGGAGAAATTCTTGGGATTCCTTAAAACGGTTTCTTCTAATTGGAGACGAACGCTCCCTCCCCACGCGGTTCTAGTTAATGAGTTTGCAGCAGCCTTCCCCCCGGTCCATCCTGTCTTGCATCCAAGGATGGTCAGAACGTGGCTAACCATTGATCAACTGACCTTCCCTTTCCTGCCAGCTCTGAGCAAATGGAGGGCGGCGCAAGTTTTGGCCCTTCCTTCCATGAACTCAAATTCATGGAAATCAACCTGCACACAGAGCCCCATGTGCTACTTCCTCTAGAGGCCTTCTCCTGGCCTTTGGACGCAGTCCCTGCTGATTTGGGTGCACACGCATAGACAGTATCCTAGAGTCATCGGATTGGAAGGGATCTTGGAGGTCATCTAGGCCAACCCCCTGTGCAGGGTCCAGCAGAACGATGTGTTTCTCAACCTCAGCAGTGTTTATAGACTGCTTTGTTCTAGTTTGATCTACATGTCGACCAGTGGTTAAGGCACCAGGCTAGAAAGCAGGAGACTCCGAGTTCAAATCCCGCCTTAGGCACGAAAGCCAGCTGGGTGACGTTGGGCCCAGTCACTTCTCTCTCAGCCCCGCCAACCTCACAGGGAGGTTGTTGTGGAGAAAAAAGGGGGAGGAAGGCATGTGGATAACTCAAGTGCCTTGAGTTACTTGTAAAAACAATAAAGGTGGGATATAAATAAATAAATGTAGGCAAAAAATATGTTAAGATCTGTAAACTTCAACTCCCAGAATTCCCCCACTGTCTGCTGGCGTGGGATGGAGAAGCACCCAGATGGTTTGCAGCAGCAGCCTTAAGTCCGGTCCTACAGTAGTCCTCAACGTACAAGAAGTGGGAGCGGAATTTCCATTGGTAAGCAGGGTGGCATGAAGTGAATCATGCCCAATTTTATGACCTTTCTTGCCATTGTTAACTGAATCAACGGGTGGAAGATCATTAAAGAGAAATCCAATCTAGAACTAAGGGGAAATTTCCCGACAGTGAGTACAATCAGTGGAATGACTTGCCTGCAGAAGTGGTGGGTGCTTAAAATCCTGGAGGCTTTTAAGGAGAGTCTGGACAGCCATTTGTCTGAAATGGTATAGCGCCGTGATGGCACGCGTGCCGGAAGTGGCACGCAGAGCCATCTCTCCAGGCATGCAAGCCGTCGCCTGTTGCTCTTCCGGGTTCCAGCGTGCTGGCCAGCTGGTCTTCACGCGTGCATGCGCGCCAGAAACCGGAAGACCAGGTGGCTAGGGCGCATGCAAGCACCGGAAACCGGAAGATCGTCTTCCCGGCAGGCACATGCGCACCGGGCGGCTGCTCTTCCAGTTTCCGGCACACACACACACACACACACACACACACATGTCCGCGCGCGTTCCCGTTTCGGCACTCGGTGCCGAAAAGGTTCGCCAACACTGGTAATAGCGTCTCCTGCCTTCAGCAGGGGGTTGGACTAGAAGACCTCCAAGGTCCCTTCTAACCATGTTGTTCTGTAATTCCCCCAGCGAGTGGCAAAACCTCATCTCTTTTGCCCCCCCCCCCGCTTTTAATTCTGCGTTATTTCAATTATCAACAATAACGTTGACTTTGATTGCACGGATGCGACGATCTTGTTTTTCCTCCTGCTATCGGCAGAAGAGCAAGAGAAGGAATTGATCACAAAATGCATTTCAGAAAGGTGAACCTGGGGCTTAGCGATCAGAGGGCATCTGAGCCACCACCACCCCCACCCCGCCCCCCCCCCCCCCGATCTGCTTATCCAGATTACGGAGCGACTGGCAGCTGCATTTGCATAGCCTGCTAAGGTTGGTTAGTTTCAACCTGGATTAGTTTCCTCAGAATTTAGCATCTTGGACAAGCCCTGCCCATTAGCTCGATTTATGATTCGTGCATTATTGCACAGAGTCAGAAAATGGATTCATTCACAGGCTGTATAATCCCAGGCTCCGTTTTTGTGCTAAATCCCAGGCCACTGTAGATTATTTGTGAATTGCAATTAAGCAGCTCAGCAGGTCAGCATTGGAGCATCTCCTGAATGCAAGCCGCGTTCCCAGGGTAGAGATATGTTTGGGTCTTCATTGTTATTATTGTAATTCTGTTTCTTTTTCGGTTCCACGGGTGGCATTTTTTGTTTGTCCCCTGATTGATGAAGGCCAGAGATGCAAGCCCATCGGCCTTGACGGCGATCAGAGCAGTAAATAAATACAGAAAAAAGGAACGGACAGATCCTTCCTGGGCAAAACAACTTGTTTGCAAAGGAGGTCTTTTGGACTTTTGACTCTGGAGGAGACGGGGTGTGTGTGTGTGTGAGAGAGCGGGTCATTTCCTTTTTCGGTCCTGGATGGCAAAATAAACTGGGTTGGTCTTGGGTGCAAATCAAAGACTTTCCAGCTCCAGCTGGTTTTGTCTCCTGATGAAACTCTGGCAGCTGCCAGGCAAGGCAGGGGTGAACAAGGACTTCCTAATCAAAGGGCGAACCTCGCACTCGTATTCATGGGTCAGTGGTCACATTGGCTGACGGACTGCTGCACAATTCAGCCAATACCCTGCTGCCGCTGGATCCGGATGCCATGGCATGACACCAACGGGGAGATTACGTGGCAATAGCTTGTGGTGTTGGGTTGAACTCAGCATGTTTGCGGAGTTAGAATCAGAATCATCAGAGAGTTGGAAGGGGCCTTGGAGGTCTTCTAGTCCAACCCCCTGCACGAGCAGGAGACCCTATACCCGTGATGGCGAAGCTATGGCACGCATGCCAGAGGTGGCACGCAGAGCCCTCTCTGTGGACACGCACGCCAAGCTGGTCTTTGGGTTTCCAGCACTCCGGTGGACGCACACGCATGTGCATTCCGATTTGGGCACTCGGTGCCGAAAAGTTTCGCCATCACTGCCCTATACCAGTGATGGCGAACATTTTTTTCCTCGGGTGCCGAAAGTGCGTGCGCGCTATTGGACGCGCACGCATGCCCACATCCATAATTCAATGCCCCCCACGTGCCCCACCCCCCTGCGCATGCACACATGACCCCCCCCCTGCCCCGCCCCCTGCGCATGCGCGCACAATCCCCCCCCTCCCCCACTTTCCCCCTCCCGGCCAGGAGTCTCCATGCGGCCCGTTTTGGATGTGAGGTAAGTGCAGGGCCCGTGTGGAAGCTCTGGGAGGGCAAAAAATGGGCCTACCCGAAGCCTGGAAACGGGCCCGTTTCCGGCCTCCGGAGGGCCTCCAGAGCCCGGGGGAGGCCGTTTTTACCCTCCCCCAGGCTCCAGAGGCTTCCCTGGAGCCTGGGGAGGGCGAAAACGTCCCCCGCCCCCCCCCGGAGGCTGAAAACGCCCTCCCAGAGCCTCCGCGCGAACCGAAAATCAGCTGGCTGGCGTGCACATGCGCGCTGGAGCTGAGCTAGGGCAACAGCTCGCGTGCCGGCAGATATGGCTCCGCGTGCCACCTGTGGCACGCGTGCCATAGGTTCGCCATCACGGCCCTATACCATTTCAGACAAGTGGCTGTCCAGTCTTCTCTTAAAAGCCTCCAGTGATGGAGCCCCCACAAAGTCTAAAGGCAAACCGTTCCACTAGCTTATTGTTCCCACTCTCAGGAAATTTCTCATTAATTTTAGGTTGCTTCTCTCTTTAATGATCTTCCACCCGTTACTTCTTGTCCTGCCCTCATGATTCAGGAAGGAATCATAGGACTGAAAGGGATCTCAGAGGTCGTCTAGTCCAACCCCCTGCTTAGGCAGGAAACCCTACACCACTTCAGACAAGTGGTTATCCAACATCTTCTTAAAAACTTCTTAAAGTGTTGGAGCACCCACAACTTCTGCAGGGAAGCTGTTCCACTGGTTAATTGTCCTCACTGTCAGAAAATTTCTCCTTATTTCCAGGTTGAATCTCTCCTTGTTCAGTTTCCATCCGTTGCTTCTTCTCCTGCCTTCAGGTGCTTTGGAGAATAGGTGGACCCCCCTCTTCTTCGTGGCAGCCCCTCAGATATTGGAAGACTCCTTTCATGTTGCCCCCTAGTCCTTTTTTTCACTGGACTAGCCATGCCCAGTTCCTGCAGCCGTTCTTCTTATGTTTTAGTCTCCAGCCCTCTGATCATCTTTGTTGCTCTTCTCTGCACTCTTTCCACAATCTCACCAGGGTGTGTTGTATTTTGCAGCTTCCCCAAATGACAAATTAATCAGTAAGCAAATTAACCCACTCAGAACCCAGACTATTCTCTGTCCTTCTGAGAATTGCTGAGTTTTACTCATGGATGAACAGAGATCTTAGCAAAAGGCATTTTAAAAAAAAAAAAAAAAATCTAGGTCAGCCATCGCCTCTTTGTCACAAAATCTTGGCAGTTGCCATTCAAAAGTACAAGTACAAGGAACACTGTACTTATCTTGTCTTCTTTATCTGGCTCTATGCTGTAAGACACACACTGCTGTTTTCATTCCTAAATATGGAGAGGTGGGTTTTTTTTTAATTGCCTTCCTGCAAGCCTGATAAAGAATTAATGTCCCCCAAAGCTTGCTCAGTTTCCCAACAGTTTCTCTAGGTTCACCCATCATGCAAAACCTACGTAGAATAGAACAGAACAGAACAGAACAGAACAGAACAGAACAGAACAGAATAGAATAGAATAGGAATGGAATAGGAATGGAATAGGAATGGAATAGGAATAGAACAGAACAGAAGAGAATGCAGAAGAGAAGAGGATAAAACAATAGGATAGAAAAGGAAAGGATNCAGAACAGAACAGAACAGAACAGAACAGAACAGAACAGAATAGAATAGAATAGGAATGGAATAGGAATGGAATAGGAATGGAATAGGAATAGAACAGAACAGAAGAGAATGCAGAAGAGAAGAGGATAAAACAATAGAATAGAATAGAATAGAATAGAATAGAATAGAATAGAATAGAATAGAATAGAGAACAGAAGAGCAGCGTGGAGGGAAAGA
>QLTV01001321.1:631580-642236 GCA_003457575.1 Thermophis baileyi | reverse complement strand
ATTCTTTATTTCTTTGATTTTTTTTTTTCTTTTCTCCTTTATTCCACTATTTTTTTTTTTGTTTTTTTTTGTACAGCTTAATTCTGTAAGGCAGAGGTCCCCAACCCTCGGTTTGTAAAGAGTGCGGAGAATCAGAATTAGTATCAGAATAGAGCTGGAAGGGACCTTGGAGGTCTTCTAGTCCAGCCCCCTGCTCAGGCAGGAGATCCTGGCCTATACCATTTCAGACAAGTGACTTTCCAGTCTCTTCTGGAAATCCTCCAGTGATGGAGCGCCCACAACTTCTGGAAGCTGTTCTACTGGTTAATTGTTCTCACGGTTAGGAAATTTCTCCTTAATTCCAGGTTGCTTCTCTCTTTGGTTAGTTTCCATTCATTGCTTCTTGTCCTGCCTTCTGATGCTTTGGAGAATAAGTTGACCCCTCTCTTCTTTGTGGCAGCCCCTCAAATACTGGAAGACTGCTATCATGTCTCCCCCCCTAGTCCTTCTTTTCTCTAGACTAGCCAAACCCAAATCCTGCAATCGTTTTTCCTATGTTTTTGTCTCCGGGCCTTTAATCGTCTTAGTTGCTCTTCTCTGCACTTTTTCCAAAGTCTCAACATGTATTTTGTAATGTGGGGACCAAAACTGGATGCAGGATTCCAGGTGCGGCCTTACTCAGGATTTATAAAGCGGTGTTAATACTTCACGTGATTTTGATTCTATGGCTCTGTTTATGCAACCAAGGATTGTATTAGCTTTTTTGGCTGCTGCCGCACACGGCTGGCTCGTGTTTAAGTCCCAGAACCAGGCCGCACAAGCACGCAAAACTCCAACCGCACATGCGTGGGATGCAGGAAGCGCATGAAAACACATCGTGTGTCCCCCCCGGTCCGTGGAAAAAACCGCTCTCCATGGAACCGGTCCCCGGTGCCCAAAAGATTGGGGCCGACTGCTATATGGCACCCCGAATCACCATGAGCGAGTTTGGTGGCCATAGACATTTCCCTAAATAAATAAACGAACAAACTGTTCCAGAATCAGGCTGAAAATCGAAGGAAATTTAAGAGATGCTAATGCCAAATTAGCTTCGCTTAGCAAACTGAAACCAACAGGACGCTGTTGAAAAAAGGAATTATCTTTTTGCTCGGTAATAAATGTGTGGTTGTGGGGGGGGGGGGAGAGCTGCTTTTGGTCACAAGCCGAGTGTGAATCAGCAGTGTGAGCGATGACTGGTTTTTTTTTTTTTTTTGGTTTTTTTTTTTTTTTTTTTTTTCTTTTTTTGTTTTTTTTATCTAATATATTTGGGATTTTTTCTTTTTTCTGTTTTTTTTTTTTTTTTTGGTTTTTTTTTTTTTTTAAAAAGGCCATTTTAGGCTCCATCAACAAGCAATCACGGGATTTCATCCTTCCACCGTCTTCTGCGCCGGTCAGCCGCTTCCCCCTAAACCCCCGTGTGGCTCTTTTTAAAGCCAAGCGCTTTAAAGCGGGAGTCGTGCCGATGTGAAATCATGAAAAATTGAAAAGGCTCGGGAAAAGGGACAGGGACGTTGAGTGGGAACTGGGAGAACAGGCGTGGAGGCCGCCGGAAATGTTTTAGCTTTTGAGAAGAAGGGATGGTTGCAGAGAGGACATGAAAAGGTGGGCTTCCTACTCCCAGGAAGACAGATTTCGGTGTAATGTTGGGTAAAACTTCCTATATACATCACATCCCCTCTGCCGGATACCTGAAAGACCAATTAGAGACAGATGATCATGGAGGAATATCTATCTAGGTCAGGGCGGGTCCCCAATTCCCAGGCTGCAACCCACTACCGGGCCTATTCGCAACCGGGCCACGCGAGCAGCGCACCAGCGGACACGCGTGCCCTCGCACAGCTCTATTCGTTGAGCTGCGTGTGCATGAGCATGCACGCCGGCCCACCGCTCATACAAGTTGAGCTACGCGTGCACACCGGCCCACCACTCGCGTGGCTCGGTTCCCCTCTTCTTCCCCCCCCCCCCAGCCAGGCCACCAAGTGGGGGGCCGCTGTTCTAGGTCAGTGTTTCTCAAGCTTGGGAATTTTTAAGATGTGTGGATTGCAACTCCCAGAATTCCTGATGGGCATGCTGGCTGGGGGATTCTGGGAGTGGAAGTCCACCCATATTAAAGCATGCTGGCTGGGGAATTCTGGGAATTGAAGTCCATCCATCTTAAAGCATGCTGGCTGGGGGATTCTGGGAGTTGAAGTCCACCCATTTTAAAGCATGCTGGCTAGGGAATTCTGGGAGCTGAAGTCCACCCCGCTTAAAGCAGCCTGGCTGTGGGATTCTGGGAGTTGAAGTCCACCCATTTTAAAGCATGCTGGCTAGGAAATTCTGGGAGCTGAAGTCCACCCCTCTTAAAGCATGCTGGCTGGGGAATTCTGGGAGTCCACCCATATTAAAGCATGCTGGCTGGGGAATTCTGGGAGTTGAAGTCCACCCCTCTTAAAGCATGCTGGCTGGGGGATTCTGGGAGTTGAAGTCCACCCCTCTTAAAGCCTGCTGGCTGGGGAATTCTGGGAGTTGTAGTTCACCCAATTTAAAGTTGATGTGGTTGAAAACCACTGGTATAAACTGATAGTGGAGACAAACTTTGTGATCAGTTTGTGTGAATCCACCAGAATTACACTGGGAATTAGATTACTTAATCTTTTGAAAAAAATACTAAAAATACTTATTTTTCACAAAAAAAACTGGGTAGTTGTTTGTTTGTTTTTTTAAAAACCTGGGAATTAGATTACTTAATCTTCTTTTTAAAAATATTAAAATACTTCTTTTTCACAGGACCTTGTGTAGTTTTTTTAAAAAAATATTCATCTAATTTGAATGTACAGGTATACAGGGCATGTCTAGACATAGGCTGGCTGAGGAATTCTGGGAGTTGAAGTCCACCCGTCTTAAAAGTTGCCAGGTTGAGAAACCCTGATTCAGGTGTTTCCTAAAAGCTGAAAACAACTCGATAGCACCCTAACCCTAACCCTAACCAAAAAAGATATTTGCTGGATGTCTCGAAGCACAAGTTAGACGCTCATTTCTCCGGGATGCTTTGATTTGGATTCCTACACTGAGCAGAGAGGTTGGGCCTGATAGCCTCAAGGAACTGTTCCAGAACTAGGATGTTATGCCTGCGGGTCTCAAAAAATCCCCCTCCCCAGAGGTGGGTTCCTACCGGTTCTAACCGGTTCTTTAGAACCGTTAGTAAACCGGTGATGACGTCACGGAACCGGTTCTTTCGCCGTCTCCGTGGGCGCCGCCATCTTGGATTTTGTTTCTGCGCATGCGCAGAAGCGAATTTTTGCTTCTGCGCATTCGCACACGGCGCGACCCTGAGCGAACCGGCAGCAAAATTATTCAGAACCCACCCCTGCCCCTCCCCATTTGTGATCTGAAATATTTGGGGTGACGAGGACAACAGCAGATTTAACCTAACCTTCAGGGTTAGCTTTCCTGGTACGTCCATTGGGGGGGTTTGGTTGTGTCTGTATTTACTGGGCGATTTGTAAACATTTGAAGCGTTCTTCTCTCCCTATTTTGGGAAAGGAACAAAGTCACTGAAAATAGAGCAAAGTTTTGCTTGCAGAGGCCACGGAAGATCAGCGGTGGAGCTAAACCGTGGGAACGCAGGAAAGGTCAAGCAACCTTCCCTTGCAAGCGTATCGCCTTTCAGCCTCTTTCCCGAAGCTTAATTGCCCTGCAAATTTAAATGTAGACTTACGTCTGCAATGTAAGCTTATAATATATTTATGGCTGCTTAGTCAGTTATATCTGAGAGGTACACATGTCTATCGAGGCAAGCGGGTTTCTCCCCCCCCCCCCCGAAGGGAGCTACACCCTTTTTAATTATTATTTTTTACCAGACGCGCCCAGAAATTAACAGATTTTTTTTTTTTCCCATTGCAGGGATTTTTGGAAGTGAAGTCTCTGAGTTGAGCCTCACTTTCTGGCGACTTGGTGAACTCGGTTATTTTGGAAATGGTTTTCTGTTGCTTTTTGGATCCTGGTGACTCTTTTAAAACAAAATGCACGGGTTGTAAGCCACCCATCTTTGAATGGTGATATTTCCGTGTACACGTACTAAGCAATAAAGTTTTACGAGCCATCTTTGAAGAGTGGCGTAAAGCACTGTAATTAAAATATTCTGTTAATTGCTGTTGCCTGATGTTGCTTGAGAGCAATTAGCCCCCAGAGACAGGGGGCTTTTCCCAGGTCTGTTGAGTTAGAGATGCAGCTTTCCCAATGCAATTCTGAGTCGTGGTCCCTTCCCACGGCCGGCTGGATTTCCAACATTGTTGACGATTGTATGGACATCGGTTGGTGATGCTCAACCGCTCTGGTCTTTCCCTTCAAAAATAGTGGGAAAGAGTGAAAGGAGGTGTCATGCGTGTTATTCCAGTCATGCCACCAAGCTGGATTATAATGAAGGGAAAGAGATAGCCATGTATGTGCTTCAACATATGAGGCCTCTGTCGTGTGGGATGCCATGTAAATTCTCACGGGGCCTTTGCTTTCTCGTGTAGGATCCCATTGTATGAGCTATGGTGGTGCAGTGGTTAGGATGGAGTATTGCAGGCTGACTCTGCCCACTGCCAGGAGTTCGATCCTGACCGTCCTCCCGAGCCCGGTAAAATGAGGACCCAGATTATTGGGGGAAATATGCTGACTCTGTAAACCGCTTAGAGAGGGCTGTAAAGGCATTGTGAAGCAGTATATAAGTCTAAGTGCTATTGCTATTTTCCTTCCTTCCTCCCTTCCTTCCTTCTTCCTAAAGGTTGACTCAGCCTTCCGTCCTTCCGAGGTTGGTAAAATGAGGACCCAAATTGTTGGGGGCAAGAGGCTGACTCTGTAAACCGCTTAGAGAGGGCTGTAAAGGCATTGTGAAGCAGTATATAAGTCTAAGTGCTATTGCTATTTTCCTTCCTCCCTCCCTCCCTTCCTTCTTCCTAAAGGTTGACTCAGCCTTCCATCCTTCCGAGGTGGGTAAAATGAGGTCCCAGATTGTTGGGGGCAATAGGCTGACTCTGTGAACCGCTTAGAGAGGGCTGTAAAGCACTGTGGAGCGGTATATAAGTCTAACGGCTATTGCTAAATGCTAAAAAGGGGGGAGGGGAGGGAAGGAAGGAAGGAAGGGGGAAGGGAGGGAGGGAGGAAGAGTTGTGGTGGCTCAGTGGTTAGAATGCAGTATTGCAGGCTAACTCTGAATTCCCAAAGTTCGATCCTGACCGATTCAAGGTTGACTCAGCCTTCCGAGTTGGGTAAAATGAGGTCCCAGATTGTTGGGGGCAAATAGGCTGACTCTGTGGAACCGCTTAGAAAGGGCTGTGAAGCACCGTGAAGTGGTATATAAGTCTAAGTGCTCTTGCTATTGCCCTTCCTATTTTCCTTCCTTCCTTCCTTCCTTCCTTCCTTCCTTCCTTCCTTCCTTCCTTCCTTCCTTCCTTCCTTCCTTCCTTCCTTCCTTCCTTCCTTCCTTCCTTCCTTCCTTCCTTCCTTCCTTCCTTCCTTCCTTCCTTCCTTCCTTCCTTCCTTCCAGTGGTTAGAATGCAGTATTGCAGGCTAACTCTGAATTCCCACTGCCAAAGTTCGATCCTGACCGATTCAAGGTTGACTCAGCCTTCCATCCTTCCGAGGTGGGTAAAATGAGGACCCAGATTGTTGAGGGGCAAGAGGCTGACTCTGTAAACCGCTTAGAGAGGGCTGTAAAAGCACTGTGAAGTGGTATATATAAGTCCAAGTGCTTATTGCTCTATGAATTCTCAGAGGGCGTCTGCTTCCTCATGTGGGATCGCATGTCAATGCTCTGCTTTCCCTCTCCAGATGCTCCGGTTTCAGAGCTGCACGACCTTCTGTGCAAGAAGCTCCAGCAATGCTCCATCGTCTTCGACTTCCTGGACTGCGTTGCTGACCTGAAGGGCAAGGAGATCAAGCGGGCAGCCTTGAACGAACTGGTGGAGTGCGTGGCCACCAACCGTGGCATCCTCATTGAGCCACTCTATCCCGAGATCATCAAGATGGTAAAAGGCTGGCCAAAAAAACCCGGAAAGTGGGGGGCAGAGTAGTGGGGCCAGTGGGGTACGATGGGCAGGGGAGTAGGAACCTGAACTCGTATTACAGGTAGTCCTTGACGTAACGACCGCAGTAGAGCCCCAAATGTCTGTTGCTAAGCGAGACAGTAAGTGAGTTTTGCTCCATTTTACGATCTTCCTTGTCGCCGTTGTTAAGGGAATCACTGCAGTTGTTACATTAGCAACACGGTCGTTAAGTGAATCACTGCAGTTGTTACACTAGCAACACGGTCGTTAAGTGAGTCTGGCTTCCCCACTGACCTTGCTCGTCAGAAGGTCGCCAAAGGGGATCGCATGACCTTGGGACACTGCAGCCGTCATAAACGTGAGTCAAGTTGCCAAACTCTGAATTTTGATCACATGACCATGGAGCTACTGCAACGGTTGTAAGTGTGAAAAACTGTCCTAAGTCACTTTTTTCACTGCTGTTGTAACTTTGGAAGGTCACTAAACGAACTGTTGTAAGTCGAGGTAGTAATCTTCCTGAGTTTTATACTGATCCGTTGCTCTTTTTCTGAAAGTAAGAAGGGAAAATCCACAATAAAGAAAATGGAAAAACGGAATTACTTATCCAAAGCTTTACTCATCATTAGACTTATCCAAATTGAAGGTGGTGCTGAATTGAAGATGACACACATGCTGTCAAAAGGAAGAAAAGATGAGATACCTTTTACATTGTGTTTTCGGGGAATCTGAGAAGTCGCTCTGTCTTTGCAGTTAAATTATTTGGAAAATCTAATCTAAGCTCTTTCAGTCTTCCAATAGCTTAAAACAGGAGTTTCAAACTCGAATGTGGGAGCCGGATTACATAAAATGTGTTAATTAGTGGGCCGTATTCATAAATATGCAAACATGCAAGCAACAGTCAATGTTTATTCATTATTCATTGTTTAAATTAGTAAAACATAAACGAATGTATAATTGCTTTATAATTAATCACGGTTTAATCATTTTAAAAATTAACCTAAAATGGCACTATGGATGGCTAAGGGAGCCAGTCTGGTGGTGTAGTTTAGGCATCAGGCTAGAAACCAGGCAAGGGTGAGTTCTAGTCCCACCTTAGGCAAGAAGCCAGTTGGCTAACCTTGGGCCTGTCACTCTCTCTCAGCCCTAGGAAGGAGGCAATGGCAAACCACTTAGAACTAAGGAGAAATTTCCTGACAGTTAGAACAATTCATCAGTGGAACAGCTTGCCTCCAGAAGTTGTAAATGCTTTTAAGTTTTTAAGGAGAGATTGGATAACCATTCGTCTGAAGTGGTGTAGGGTATCCTGCATAAGCAGGGGGTTGGACTAGAAGGCCTCCAAGGTCCCTTCCAACTCTGTTATTCTATTCTAAAATTCACTTGTGAAAAACCTTGCCAAAAAATCTGCAGGGACCAGTCCAGGCAGTTGCTAGGAGTCAACACTGACCTGAAGACACCCCCTCCCCCCCAAAAAAATTGATGTATAATAAAAGCAAACAAAAAACAAAAAAACAGGGTTGGGAGGGAACTTGGAGATCTTCTAGTCCAACCCCCTGCTCAAGCAGGAAATCCTATGCCATCCCAGACAAATGAATAGAATAGAGTAGAATAACAGAGTTGGAAGGGACCTTGGAGGTCTTCTAGTCCAACTAGAAGACTGCTTAGGCAGGAAACCCTACACCACTTCAGACAAATGGTTATCCAACATCTTCTTAAAAACTTCCAGTGTTGGAGCATTTACAACTTCTGGAGGCAAGTTGTTCCACGGATTAATTGTTCTAACTGTCAGGAAGTTTCTCCTTAGTTCCAGTTTGCTTCTCTCCTTGATTAATTTCCACCCATTGCTTCTTGTCCTGCCTTCAGGTGCTTTGGAGAATAGCTTGACTCCCTCTTCTTTGTGGCAGCCCCTGAGATATTGGAAGACTGCTATCATGTCACCCCTAGTCCTTCTTTTCTTCAGACTAGCCATGCCCAGTTCCAACAACCATCCTTTATATGTTTTAGCCTCCAGTCCCCTAATCATCTTGGTTGCTCTTCTCTGCACTCTTTCCAGAGTTTCAGCATCTTTTTTACATTGTGGGGACCAAAACTGAATGCAGTATTCCAAGTGTGGCCTTACCAAGGCATTATAAATGGCTATCTTCTTAAAAGCCTCCAGTGATGGAAGCACCCACAACTTCTGGTGGCAAGCTGTTCCACTGGTTAATTATTCTCACTGTCAGGAAATTTCCCCTTAGTTCTAGGTTGAATCTCTCCTGTTATTGTTTTTTTCCCCCTGGGGCTCAGCTGTGTGGATCTGAAGCTTTTGTGGAGTCTGTTTTGGTTGGCTCATTTGACCTTGAAAGGTGGTCTCATTTCCAGGTTTTTGGCTTGGGCTGATCTCTCCCTTCTTCCTCCAGATCTCAGTCAACATTTTCCGAATTCTTCCACCCAGTGAAAACCCCGAGTTTGATCCCGAAGAAGATGAACC
This sequence comes from Thermophis baileyi, assembly GCA_003457575.1. NCBI lineage: Eukaryota > Metazoa > Chordata > Lepidosauria > Squamata > Dipsadidae > Thermophis > Thermophis baileyi. The sequence goes on along the minus strand of QLTV01001321.1, from coordinate 633,737 downwards.
AAACCTGGAACCGTCTTGGCCCCATCTCCAGGTAAGAGTCCTTCTGAAGGCCACGAGATTAATAGCAATAGCCCTTAGACTTATATACCGCTTCACGGTGCTTTACAGCCCTCTCTAAGCGGTTTACAGAGTCAGCCTCTTGCCCCTCAACAATCTGGGTCCTGGTTTTACCCACCTCGGAAGGATGGAAGGCTGAGTTGACCTTGAGCCGGTCAGGATCGAACTCCAGACTGCGGGCAGAGTCAGCCTGCAATACTGCATGCTAACCGCTGCGCCACCAGGGCTCCTAGAGGAGGAGGAGGAGGGAAGGAAGGAAGGAAGGAAGGAGGAAAGGAAGGAAGGAAGGAAGGAAGGAAGGAAGGAAGGAAGGAAGGAAGGAAGACAGCAATAGCTCTTAGACTTATATACCGCTTCATGGTGCTTTTACAGCCCTCTCTAAGCGGTTTACAGAGTCATCCTCTTGCCCCCAACAATCTGGGTCCTCATTTTACCCACCTGGGAAGGACGGAAGGCTGAGTCAACCTTGAGATGTCCCCTTGAGGAGTGGCTCGTGGGTTTGGATGTATCACTGGCTGGGAGAAAGGGCCTGGTGGAACTTCCATCTTTTCAAGGCTTTGCCTCCCAGTGGAAGAAGAAAGTTGAGTTGGATTTGATGGATTCCCCCTCTCTCTCTCTCTCTCTCTCTCTTTCTCTCTCTCTCTCTCTCTTTCCAGCTTGTATATGAATTTTTCCTCCGGTTCCTTGAAAGTCCAGACTTCCAGCCCTCGGTTGCCAAGCGCTACATAGACCAGAAATTTGTATTGATGGTAAGGGAAAGGGAAAGGGAAAGGAAGGGTTTTATGGCTAGGAAACATGGTGGAACGGCTTCCCTCCAGAGGTCGTGGCTGCTCCATCACTGGAGGTTTTCAAGAATGGACTGGACAGCCATTTGTCTAAAATGGTATAGGGTCTCCTGACTGGGCAGGGGTTGGACTAGAAGACCTCCGGGGTCCCTCCCAACATTATTATTCTGTGTATTCTGTTCTTCTTTGCTCTCTGGAAGCTCCTCAACATTCAATGCAGCTTGGTCTATTGAGATCCAGGATGATCCATGTCAGTGCATTCTGCATGTTAACTAATTACTTTAGATTATTTGAATTAAGTAATTTTTTTGCTCTACCTGTTGCAAGGACCATTGAAAGAGAAAAAAAGCCACCTGCAGTCATGCAATTATCCAACTGACTTCCGGATTTTCTTAACAACTGCATGATTCACTTAATGACCACAGCAAAAAAGGTACAGGTAGTCCTCAATTTATGACCACAATTGAACCCAAAATTTCTATTGCTAAGCAAGACAGCTGTTAAGTGATTTTTGTTCCTTTTTATGACTTTTCTTGCCATTGTTCTTAAGTGAGTTACTGCAGTTGTTAAGTGAGTAAAGGGTTGTTAAGTGAATCTGGCTTACCCCCTTGACTTTGTTTGTCAGAAGGTTGCAAAAGGGGATCATGTGACCCCGGGACGCTGCAACGGTCATAAGTGTGAAACAAGGTCATAAGTCACTTCTTTCAGTGCTGTTGTAGCTGTGAACGGTCACTAAACAAATGCTTGTAAATTGAGGACTACCTGGAATAAAATCTGGCCTAGTCATATGATGACTAGCTTAGCGACCAAGATTCTGGTAACAATTGAAGTCATATGTTGAGAATTACCTGCCTAGGCTAGGAAGAGCTTCCCCACAAAAGAGAAATGGGGCCAAGGCAAAAAAGTAAAATAACATTCTACAATTAGGATAGGATAGGATGTTATTCTGTAAAAGAATAGAATAGAATACAGAACAATAGAATAGAATAGAATAGAATAGAATAGAATAGAATAGAATAGAATAGAATAGAATAGAATAGAATAGAATAGAATAGAATATAGAGAATACAATAGAATACAGAATGGAATGGAATGGAACAGAATGGAATGGAATGGAACGGAACAGAACGGAATGGAACGGAACGGAACGGAATGGAACGGAACAGCCCTACCCCCATTTGCTCTTCTAGGAGAGGGAGAGAGAGAGGGAGGGAGGGAGATGGAGGGAGAGGGGGACAGAGAGAGAGAGAGAGAGAGAGAGAGGAATGGAATGGAATGGAACGGAATGGAATTCAGCAAGGTTTCTCTTCCCCAC
>QLTV01001321.1:565945-577182 GCA_003457575.1 Thermophis baileyi | reverse complement strand
ATCTATCTATCTATCTATCTATCTATCTATCTATCTATCTATCTATCTATCTATCTATCTATCTATCTATCTATCATCTATCTATTATATCTATCCATCCATCCATCCATCCATCCATCCATCCATCCATCCATCCATCCATCCATCCATCCGTCTCTCTCTCTCATCCATCCCTTCTCTCTCTCTCTCTCTCTCATCCGTCTGTCTGTCTGTCTCTCTCTCATTCCTCCCCCCTCTATCTTTATATCTATCTTCCATCTGTCCGTCTGTCTGTCTCTCTCTCATCCATCCCCCCCTCTATCAATCATCCATCCATCCATCCATCCATCCATCCATCCATCCATCCCTCCGTCTCTCTCTCTCATCCATCCCTTCTCTCTCTCTCTCTCTCTCTCTCTCTCATCTGTCTGTCTGTCTGTCTGTCTGTCTCTCATTCCTCCCCCCTCTATCTTTATATCTATCTTCCATCTGTCTGTCTGTCTCTCTCTCATTCCTCCCCCCCCCTCTATCATCCATCCATCCACCCATCCACCCATCCATCCATCCATCCATCACCATCACCGTGTCCTGTCTCAGGTGGGCCCCCATCTCTCCAGGGCCACCGTCTCTCCCTCCCCAGGACTCACGGCAGCTTCCTTCGGCCTTGGGGGGCTGCACCACTCCCCAGTGAAATCGTCTAGGATCCAAACCAGCCCGTAAAAGCCCGCCAGCGTCAAGAACCACAGCAGCAGCCTTTGTCCCAGCACTTCAGAGGGGAGCTGCAAGTCTTCTTTGTCCTGGGCCCCTTCGTGGTTCTCATATGAATCGCTCAGGACCAAGGTGGGACCCGTCCAGCCCAGCAGGTAGCAGAAGACCCCCTTGAGAAGGGAGCTGCCCTCCTGCAGAGCCATTCAGTCATGCTTGCCTTTGCTGGGCTCTCAGCTGGGTGTGAACTAGCCGTGACATCACAAACCCCTGGCAGAAGTGAGCTGCCAGGCCACTATTTCCCAACCTTGGCAACTTTAGGATGAATGGACTTCAACTCCCAGAATTCCCTAGCTAGTGTGTGTGAACTTCAACTCCCAGAACTCCCTAGACAGCATAGGTGGACTTCAACTCCCAGAATTCCCTAGCTAGCGTGTGTGAACTTCAACTCCCAGAACTCCCTAGTCAGCATAGGTGGACTTCAACTCCCAGAATTCCCTAGCTAACATGTGTGAACTTCAACTCCCAGAATTCCCCAGACAGCAATCTGGAAGTTAAAGTCCACATTTCTTCAAGTTGCCAAGGCTGAGAAAGTGTGCCAGGGGCTATGAGGAGACGTTAGACAATAGGCCAAGCCAGAACATTTAACGTTCTGACTGCTTTGTGTTTTGTATTTTAACTTTGTTCTGAATAAAATAAAAGAGTTTAAAAAAATAATAATAGGCCAAGCCAGGCAAGCTGACTATGCAAGAGGTTTGGGGTGGGCAGCAGCTTGTATGACACCCACCCACTCATTCTTTGGTGTTGGGGGTGCCGGAAACGAATGCAGAGTTTCCCAATGTGTGATTTGGGCGATCCAGAAAAATTCTAGCCTGCTCCTTGGCAGCATATCACTGTCCAAATAAATTCTTTTGCCTCCCATATCTGCATCCTCTTCAGGTGCCTCTCCCAGCAGGCCAAGGAATAAAATTTAAAAAAAATTGCAGCTTGTGCCACTGTCCCCAAAGTTTGTCTTTCTCTGCCCTACATTGACCACTTCTGGTCACCATGATACAATTAAAAAAAAAATGCTGAGAACTTCAAGAGTGCAGAGAAGAGCAACAGAGATGATCAGGAAGCTAAATTGTATGATGAATGGTTGTGGGAACTGGGAATCTCTAATCTAATGAAGAGAAAGACAAGGGGGGGATATGATAGCAGTCTTCCAATATTTGGGGGGCTGCCACAAAGAAGAGGGGGTCAAATTATTTTCCAAAGCACTTGAAGGCAGGAGAAGAAGCAACGGATGGAAACTAATCAAGGAGAGAAGCAACCTGGAATTAAGGAGAAACTTCCTGACAGTGAGGACGATTAACCAGTGGAACAGCTTGCCACCAGAAATCATGGGTGCTCCATCACTGAAGGTTTTAAAGAAAAGACTGGACAGCCATTTGTCTAGAATAGTATAGGTTCTCCTGCTTGAGTAGAGGGTTAGACTAGAAGACCTCCAAGGTCCCTTCCAACTCTATTATTCTACCGTGTTTCCCCAAAAATAAGACCCTGTCTTATATTTTTTTTGAACCCTGAAATAAGCGCTTGGCCTTATTGCCATGCACTCAAAAGCCCGATTGGGTTTATTATCAGGGGATGTCTTATTTGGGGGGAAACAGGGTATGGTCTATGATGAGTGCAAAGTTCAACAAAATTTCTTAAGGTAGGATAATCCTGGCCCTTGCGTGGTTGAAGTTTTGTTAGCACCAGCTTGGCTTTTGCAGTCCATAAACCCCGGTTTACAGTTTGACTTTGCATCGCATGCAGAACCATGGTGACCATGGGGGGGCTCGAAGCATGGCTAAAACCAACCATGGCTTATCGGCAGCCGTCTGGAATGGGGTTTTAAGATAAAACCACTGGGGGGGGGGAAGGTGTAAGGCCAAACGTGGACTAATCTGGTGCAGATAAACCTAGAATCGCGAGCCCAACAGACTTCCCGCGTGTGCATCTCAATCTCACAGGGTTGTTGCCTGGCACATCCGCCACCCCCAGGGCCACTTTTAATCTGGATACGTACACAAAGGCCACAATCTTCTCTCAAGTGGTGCCCGTCCACTGTCAATACTTTTATTTCCCGTATCTAATCTGTTTTCCCGTAGCTCACTCCTCAACGATATCGTAGACGGCCAAATTAAAAGCTTTGTTGTTCTCACGAGCCCGCTGGCAGGCGGGGGATTTGCAGCCACGGTGGCGAGTGACGAGGCTGGCCTTGTGGTTGCGGACTAGGGTCATGAGTCTGACCAGCTCCTGTTCCATCCGCGAGAAAGTCTGCAGGAGCCGGTTTTTCAGCTCGTCTGAATCGGCCAGGGCATCTCGCTGCTGTGGAAAGGGACAGAAGAATAGCAGAAAACGGAGATTTACAGATTAACAGAGTTGGAAGAGATCTTGTAGGTCATCTAGTCCAACCCCCCGCCCAAGCAGGAGACCCTACACCATTTCTGACAGATAACAGATTAAAAGAGTTGGGAGGGACCTTGGAGGTCATCTAGTCCAACCAGGGCAGAGGTGGGTTCCTCCCGGTTCGCCCGAACCGGTAGCGACCCGCTGGTGACATCACCGATCTAGTTCGGTCGGTGCCGGTCCGTGGACACCGCCATCTTTTTTTAAAATTTGTTTTGGATTTTTTGGGGGGGGGGCAAAAAAAAATTTGGAGAATTTTTTCCGGGTTTTTTTTCTTTTGCGCATGCAGATGCCGAGAGTTTCCAGAACTGCACATGCATCGCCATCTTGTTTTCAGCTTTTTTTGGGGGGGAATTTTTTTATTTTTTTGCACTGCACATGTGCGCGTGCGCAAAGCACACACATGCCCACGCGGGACGCCCACACGGCACACCCACGCGGCGCGTGAGAAAGCGAACCGGCAGCGAGGTAAGTTAGAACCCACCCCTGAACCAAGGGTGAGTACTAACTTACCTCGCTGCCGGTTCGCTTCCTCACACGCCGCACGGGCGTGCACGCACCTGCGCAGTGCTAAAAACCCAGCTTCTGCGTGTGCACAGAAGCAAAAAACAAGATCGGGGCAGTAAAAAAAAAATTAAAAAAATTAAATAAAACTCGGCTTCTGCGCATGCGCAGAAGGGGAAAAAATGCAAAATAAATAAATAAATAAAAAGATGGCAGCACCCACGGACCGGCACCGACCGAACCGGATCGGTGACGTCATTGTGACGTCACCAGCGGGTCGCTACCGGTTCGGGCGAACCGGTCTGAACCGAGAGGAACCCACCTCTGATCTAGAATGGTGTTTTCTCAAATTCGGCTACTTTTTAAGCTGTGTGCACTTCAACTCCCAGAATTCCCCAGCCAGTCACGCCGGCTAGGGAATTCTGGGAGTGGAAGTCCACAAGTCTTAAAGTTGTCAAATTTGGAAAACCTGTTATAGAACAGTGTTTTTTCAAACTTGGTGACTTTAAGCTGTGCGGACTTCAGCTCCCAGAATTCCTCCGGCTAGCTGGGGAATTCTGGGAATTGAAGTCCACACAGGTGAAAGTCGCCAGGTTTGAAAAACAGTTGTAAAATTCATTCGAGATAGATAAGGAAAGTGTGTTTGTAAGTGTGATTGTGAGAAAGGGGATGTTGTTGCTTTATACAACTCTCCCTTCCAAAGTATTCAAACTTCCTTGGTTTTCCTCATTTCAGGTCTACCACAATGGAATATAGGTAGTCCTTGATTTACGACCTCAATTGAGCCCAACATTTCTGTTGTTAAGCGAGACATTTGTTAAGTGAATTTTGCCCCATTTTATGACCTTCCTTGCCACAGTTGTTAAGCGAATCGCTGCCATTGTTAAGTTAGTAACACGGTTGTTAAGTGAATTTGACTTTGCTTGTCAGTTCCTCTTTTGCGTCCTTCTGAGAAGCAAAGTCAACGAGGAAGCCAGATTCACTTAACAACCGTGTTACTAACTTAACAACCACAGCGATTCGCTTAACAACGGTGGCAAGAAATGTCCCAAAATGGGGGGGGGCAAAGCTCACTTAACAGCTGTCTTGCTTAGCAACAGAAATTTTGGGCTCAATTATGGTCGTAAGTCGAGAACTGCCTATATTTATTTGTTGGCCACCCCATCTCACCTCACACAGTGAATCCGGACCGCTTCCCCACCCCTGATGGCCACCAACAGGGCCCAGGCACCGCTTCCCCATCCGGGCCCTTCAAGTCCTGGGCCCTTCACCTTAGATGTTCTCCTGCCTTCTGGGCTTTGCTTCCTGGTGAGCAATTTCGTCGCCAGCGCCAGCACCAGTGCCACCACCATGGCCGAGCAGACAGCCAACCACTCCCACACCAGGCAGAGGGGCCCTTCTGCATCCTGCCCACCGGCTATGCCTTGGTGTGCGGCCGAACCGCCCTGGCACAGGCAGAAAAGGCAGAGGGGGCCACGCATGGTGGAGGCAGGAGTGCCCGAGTGGTGCCTGCAGCCCAACTGGATGATGGACTATGAAGTCACAGATAGGGCAGCAGCTTTATTGGTTAGCAGGCTGAGTGACTCTTGCGGGGTGGTCTATCCTGCCAACCTCATGGCTTGGGGGGTGGGGGGGGTCAGTGGCTAAGACGCTGAGCTTGTCGATCAGAAAGGTCGGCGGTTCGAATCCCTAGAGCTGCATAACGGAGTGAGCTCCCGTTACTTGTCCCACCTTCTGCCAACCTAGCAGTTCGAAAGCACGTAAAAAATGCAAGTAGAAAAAATAGGGACCACCTTTGGTGGGAAGGTAACAGCGTTCCATGCGCCTTTGGCATTTAGTCATGCCGGCCACATGACCATGGAGACGTCTTCGGACAGCGCTGGCTCTTCGGCTTTGTAATGGAGATGAGCACCACCCCCTAGAGTCAGGAACAACTAGCACATGTGTGCGAGGGGACATATTCTCTTTTATTGATAATTGTGTATTTCTTTTGTCTTTTCTGTTTACATCTCCAACAACATCAATGCATGAATATCTGGGTATCTGGGTATCATTCATTTTGATACAAATAACAATACTAATATCAATAATGTTTGTTACATTGATTGAGCTTATATACTCCTAGTATTAATACTCCTATTTGTATTAAGATATAAACCTTCATTATTTAATTATTCAATATTTCAATGTATCATTCTAATGCCAATTACAACATTGTTTAAGCATGCATAATAATACTATCTTTCAACCTCTAATCTTTCCATTTAATTCTTTAATGTATTCTATTTAATCAGGCCATCCTTACTAATCCTAGTATAGTACACATATTGTATTAAAATCTAATCCCCTTATTCCATCCTGACAACAATCACCATATTATTTAAACATACATATTAGATCCATCTTTCAACCTCTAATCTTCCATCTACAGAGGGCCCCTTTTCTGAGCCACAATTTGGTTGGGTCAGTTTCATTTACACGTGGCTCTATTACAGATTACCAGAGTTGGAAGCAAGGGACCTTGTAGGTAATCTAATCCAACCCCCTGCCCAAGCAGGAGACCCTACACCATTTCTGACAAATGGCAGTCCAGTCTCTTCTTAAAAGCCTCCAGGGATGAAGCTCCCACAACTTCTGAAGGCAACTTCTGTTCCGTCGGTTGATTGTTCTCACTGTCAGAAAAATTCTTCTTATTTCCAGGTTGAATCTCTCCTTGTTCAGTTTCCATCCATTGCTCCTTGTCCTGCCTTCAGGTGCTTTGGAAAACAGCTTGACTCCCTCCTCTCTGGGGCAGCCCCTCAAGTATTGGAAGACTGCTATCATGTCTCCCCTGGTCCTTCTCTTCACTAGACTAGCCATGCCCAGTTCCTGCAACCGTTCATCGTATGTTTATACTGGATGGTTGTTTTCGTTGGGTAATGCCGATGAAGTCACTAATGCATTCATCAGCATTAGTGCATAAATGCGACACCACCAGGGTTTAAAGTTATATTTCTCAACCGTGGCAAACTTTCAGATGGGTGGACTTCAGCTCCCAGAATTCCCCAGCCAGCAATGCCCAGGTTGAAAAATGCTGGCATTGTGGATAGATTGGGAAGTCAAAGAAGTATTTGAAGTTGAACATTTGAAACGTGGTTGAAATAATGGGGAATTCTGGGAGTTGAAGTCCATCCATCTAAAACTAACAGAGGTGGGGAAACACTGAGCTGGCTTGTTGAATGGGGGATTCTGGGAGTTGAAGTCTGCCCATGCTGGGTGGGAGGAATTCTGGGAGTTGAAGTCCATCCATGCTGGCTAGGGGATTCTGGGAGTTGAAGTCCACTCATGTAAAATTTGCAGAGGTGGAGAAACACTGAGCTGGCTTATCAAGGTTGAATGGGGGGATTTTGGGAGTTGAAGTCCATCCATGCTGGCCGGGGGGCATTCTGGGAGTTGAAGTCCCGCCTTCTTAAACTTGCACAGGTTGAGTAACAGTGGATCACTGAGCTATTTAGTTAGTGTATGGCAGGGGTCCTCAAACTTTTTAAACAGGGGGCCAATCCACGGTCCCTCAGTGTTGGGGGTCTGGCTAGGTCATGTGACTAGGTGGACGTGGCCAATTTAACAGTCCATTAAACAATGCACACAAATTAAACTTTAATCTGTTTTGCTCCTGGGGGTGTTTTATTTGCTTTTGTTTGCATGTTGCTCTTTTAGTTGACTTTTCTTTTTACTAGATCATTTTTTCAGTTGTTTAGGAGTCTAGTGGTCCACTTCAGGAAACTCAGTTTTGCAGCAATTCTTCTCCCCCAAGGAGTATCCCTCTCCACCTCTCTCTATCTCTCTCCCCCTCTCTCCTCTCCCTCTTTCTCTGTCTCTCTCTCTCTCTCCCTCTGTCTCTCTCTCTCTCTCTCTCTCTTTCTCTCCCTCTCTTCTCTCTGTCTCTCTCTCTCCCTCTGTCTGTCTGTCTGTCTCTCTCTCTCTTTCTGTCTCTCCCTCTCTTCTCTCTTTCTCTCTCTCTCCCCCTCTGTCTGTCTGTCTGTCTCTCTCTATTTTCTGGAGGCGAGGGAGGTGAAAAACAGGCCATTTCCCCCCGTTTTTTGGCCTCCTGGGGCGTCTGTGCGCCCCGTTTTTCACACACACCCCGCCTCCAAGAACGTCTCTGCAGGCCAAAATTGTTGGCCTTACCTTTCAGTTCCAGCCCATGGGGCTCGCAAAGGTAAGTCCTGCGCTCGGCCGAAGGGTGGGCAGGGCGATGTGGGCGGGGCAACCTCATGGTCCTGCGCGGGCCGGATTAATGGCTTCGGTGGGCCGCATGCAGCCCGCGGGCAGTAGTTTGAGGACCCCTGGTATATGGCATAACATACATGGACTTACAACCTATGTTAACATTTCATCTAGATTAAAAAGAAAGTAAAATATGAATGTTAAAAAGATCTGTATTCAGACACCAATGTCTAGGCCCATGATGGCGAACCTATGGCACGCGTGCCACAGGTGGCACACGGAGCCATATCTGAGGGCACGCGAGGCGTTGCCCTATGTCAGCTCCAGCTGATTTTCAGTGTTCCGGAGGGCGGGGGGGAAGCCGTTTTCGCTCTCCCCAGGCTTCAGGAAAGCCTCCGGAGCCTGTGGATGGCGAAAAACGGACCCAACGGGCGTTCAGAAACGAACTTCCGGTTGGGCCGTTGGACTGTTTTTCGCCCTCCCCAGGCTTCAGGAAAGCCTCCTGAAGCCTGGGGAGGACGAAAAACGGCCCAACGGGCCTACCGGAAGTCCGGAGGCTTCAGTGAGGTCTGCATGCATGCGGGGGGGGGGTGTCAGCGCAGGGGGTTGTGCGCACATGTGCGGGGGGGAGAGAGCATTGCATTATGGGTGTGGGCACGGGCACGCGCACACGCGCTATTGCACATACGCGCACCCTTTTGGCACCTGAGCAAAAAAAGGTTCGCCATCACTGGTCTAGGCCATCTAACCATTAAAGTGCAGCATCGTTCATCTGAAAAAAGTCAGATACTGCACCCGTAGATGCCCTCAGCTATGTGACCATAGGACCCCACAATCACACGGAGAGGCGGATGCTATACCCCATCGTTGAGTTTTCCTTTCATGAGGAAATCCATTAGACCTGATGAAATGCATTGGTTAAGGCGTTGCACTTAGATGAAGGGGGCCTGGGTTCAAGTCCCATTGGACCGCAAAGCTTTCTGGGTAACATTCCCTCTCCCTCTTTTTCAGCCAAACCTCGCTGGGTTGTTGTGATGTTATAAAATCGGTCAGGACCAGAACGCAAGGAGGCAGGAACGCTTTGTTCAATTGTTTGTTTGGGTCAGAAGCATCACAATTAAAATAAGGCATACTATATAACAGTGGTTCTCAACCTTTCTAATGCCGCGACCCCCCGCCGCCGCGACCCCCCCCCACCGCCACACCGTGACCCCCTCCCCGCGCGGGATGAGGTGACAAAGGGGGCGTGGGACCAGGGGCAAGCGGGAGACTTCGCCCGGACGCCGCCATTTGGGTTCTTTTACCCTCTGCGCATGCGCAAAGCATTCTGTGCATGCGCAGAGGGTAGAAGAACCCAAATGGCGGCGTCCAGGCTACCAGCTGTCCGGCGCCCCGCAGGCACGGCCGAACCGGGACCTTTTCACCCCTGCAGTGACCAAGATGGCGGGCACGCGGCGACCCCTGTGAAATGGTCGTTCGACCCCCAAAGGGGTCGCGACCCACAGGTTGAGAACCGCTGCTATATAACATTGAAAATACAAAATGCAAGATTAAAGTATGTACAAATTAAACAGATCTCGCCCAGAAACTAGCACCATTAATTGGGTTCAGTCGTGCTGCCATGAAGTCCTCACAGGAACACTGATCGGGACACACAAAGGGCAGGGATACAGGTAGTCCTCGACTTACGACCACAATTGAGCCCAAAATTTCTGACGTTAAGCAAGACAGTTGTTAAGTGAGCTTTATCCCATTTGATGACCCTTTCTTGCCAGGGCTGTTAAGCGAATCACTGCAGTTCTTAAATTAGTAACATGGTGGTTGTTAAGTGAATCTGGCTTCCCCATTGACTTTGTTCGTCAGAAGGTCGCAAAAGGGGGTCGCATGACTCTTGAGACACTGCGACCGTCATAAATAGGAAACCAGTTGTCAAGCATCCAAATATAAATCACGGGACCATGGCGATGCTGCAACGGTCCTAAGTGTGAAAAATGGCCACGAGTCACTTTTTTCAATGCTGTGATAACTTTGAACGGTCACTAAATGAACTGTTGTAAGTTGAGGACTACCTGTAACAGGACCTTGGAGGTCTTCTAATCCAATCCATTGCTTGAGCAGGAAACCCTATACAATTCTGGACAAATGGCTATCCAATCTTTTCTTAATCCTCTAAAAGGATGCAAATGACCAGCTGTCTGCAAGGAGCATAAATCCTTCCATTCCCCACCATCCAGTCAGAGCTGAAGAAGCTTCTGGGATGAGAAGCGAAACGTCTTCAAAGAAAAAACAAAGAAAGTCCAGTTGCCTCCTGAAAAAAGCACCTTTGGGACAACCACGCCCTGGATGACTCAGACCTCTAATCGCTTCTTAAAAACCTCCAGTGATAAAGCACCCATCACTTCTAGTGGCAAGCTGTTCCACTGGTTAATTGTCCTCACTGTTAGGAAGTTTCTCCTTAATTCCAGGTTGCGTCTCTCTTTGGTTAGTTTCCAACCATTGTTTCTTGTCCTGCCTTCAGGTGCTTTGGAGAATAATTTGACCCCCTCTTCTTTGGGGCAGCCCCTCAAATGCTGGAATGCTGCTATCATGTCGCCCCTAATTCTTCTTTTCTCTAGACTAGCCAGACCAAATTCCTGCAGCCGTTCTTCATAGGTTTTAGCCTCCAGGCCTTTTAGTCACCTTAGTTGCTCTTCTTTGCACGTTTTGCAAAGCCTCAACATCTTTCCTGTAACGTGGTGATGCAGAATTCCAAGTGTGGCCTTTTACATTTAGATAACAGAACAGAATAACAGAATTGGAAGGGACCTTGTAGGTCATCTAGTCCAACCCCCCACTCAAGCAGGGACCCTATACCATTTCAGACAAGTGACTGTCCAGTCTCTTCTTAAAAACCTCCAGTGTTGGAGCACCCAGAACGTCTGGTGGCAAGCTGTTCCACTGGTTGCTTCTCTCCTTGATTAGCTTTCATCGTTTCTTGTCCTGCCTTCAGATGCTTTGGAAAATAAGTTGACCCCCTCCTCTTTGTGGTAGCCCCTCAAATATTGAACTACTGCTATCCTGTCCCCCCTGGTCCTTCTTTTCTCAAGACTGGCCAAACCCAAATCCTGCACTGGTTCTTCGTATGTTTTTGTCTTCAGGCCTTTAATTATCTTAGCTGCTCTTCTGTGCACATTTTGCAAAGCCTCAACATCTTCCTTGCCACCTGGGGACCAAAACTGGATGCAGGATTCCAAAAGCGTGGCCTTTTACATGTAGATAACAACAGAACAGAACAAGAGAATTGGAAGGGACCTTAGAGGTCATCTAGTCCAACCCTCCCCCCCCACTCCAAGCAGGAGACCCCCCACCTCCGTCCTTTCTGACAGATGGGCAGGCCAGTCTCTTCTTGAAAGCTTCCCATTTCCCCATCC
>QLTV01001321.1:551604-563540 GCA_003457575.1 Thermophis baileyi | reverse complement strand
CCTCATCTCCCACAATTCCCCAGCCAGCATGCTTTAAGATGGGTGGACTGCATTTCCCAGAATTCCCCAGCCAGCAAGTTTTAAGATGGGTGGACTTCAACTCCCAGAATTCCCCAGCTAGCATGCTTTAGGATGGGTGGACTTCATTTCCCAAAATTCCTTAGCCACCAAGTTTTAAGATGAGTGGACTGCATTTGCCAGAATTCCCCAGGCAGCAAGTTTTAAGATGGGTGGACTTCAACTCCCAGAATTCCCCAGCCAGCATGTTTTAAGATGGGTGGACTTCAACTCCCAGAATTCCCCAGCCAGCATGCTTTAAGATGGGTGGACTGCATTTCCCAGAATTCCCAAGGCAGCAAGCTTTAAGATGGGTGGATTGCATTTCCCAGAATTCCCCAGCCAACATACTTTAAAATGGGTGGACTTCACTCCCAGAATTCCCCCGCCAGCATGCTTTAAGATGGGTGGACTTCAACTCCCAGAATTCCCCAGCCAGCAGGGTGGACTGCATTTCCCAGAATTCCCCAGCCAGCAAGTTTTAAGATGAGTGGACTTCAACTTCCAGAATTCCCCAGCCAGCATGCTTTAAGACACAGGTGTCAAACTCGCGACGTCACATTGTCGTCATGTGACGTATCACAATTCCCCCCCTTCGCTTAACTGGGGGTGGGCGTGGCCAGCGTGTGACGCATCCAGCCTGCGGGCCATGAGTTTGACACCCCTGCTTTAAGGTGAGTGAAATTCACTTCCCAGAAATCCCCAGCCAGCATCCTTTAAGTCACGGGTCTCCAACCTTGGCAACTTTAAGACTTATGGACTTCAACTCCCAGAATTCCTCAGCAAAGCAAAGCTGGCTGAGGAATTCTGGGAGTTGAAGTTCCCAAGTCTTAAAGTTGCCAAGGTTGGAAACCCCTGCTTTAAGGTGAATGGACTTCACTCCCAGAATTGATGCTGCAATAATGGTTTGTAAATCTGAGGACCAGTCATAAGTCACTTTTTTGGGGGGCTGTCATAACTTCAAACTGCTGAATGAATGGTTATAAGTCAAGGGCTGCCTTTAATTTTTGGTCAGAAAGAGCCATAAATATGTGTAGTTACAGCTGAGGATGATGGAACTGCATTGGCTCATAGACAAGGTGGGGTTAAATGATTGATTGGATTATTGGCAGCTTCCTAAAAGCCAATAATTGGGATGACACCAAAATTGTGTCGACCAGCTTGCATTAAGATGGGTTGGGAAAGGAATGGCTCAGTTCACACAACACATGATGACTGAATTAACCCGTATTCTCGGTTGGTATAATACCCTGAACAAGCCGAAGAGACCAATACAGCAAACTAATGCACTAATGCAACACAACCACTCCTAACCAAGTTCAAAACAAACCAGCCTTGTGTGGGGACAGTCTTGTTCAACTGACCAGGGATAAGCGTAATGTCTGAACGTCTTTGGATTCACTCTTCTTCCTTTCTTTCTTCCAAGGGATTCCTGGCAGGTGGGGCCACCATGGTGAAGATCTTTGTTGGGGGGCTTTCTCCTCTGGTCACAGCCGAAGAGCTGCGGAAGCTGTTTGAGCAGTACGGCCAAGTCAACGAGTGCGACATTTTGAAGAATTTTGCCTTCGTCCACATGGAGAAGGAAGACGAGGCCCACCAGGCCATCAGCACCCTGCACAAGAGCGAATTCTACGGGACTCACTTGACTGTGGAATACGCCACCTCCAAGATCCGCAACGCCACCAAGATCTACGTGGGGAACGTCTCAGCCAAAGCCACCACCGCCCAAATCCGCCAACTCTTCGAGCGCTTCGGCAAAGTGGTGGAGTGCGACATTGTCAAGAACTTCGCCTTCGTCCACATGGCCAAAGAGCGGGAAGCCATGGACGCCATCTTGCATCTCAACGACACCCCGCTGGAGGATCAGAAAATTTTTGTCACCCTTTCCAAGAGTAATAGTTCCCTCCGGGCCACCAAAGGGGCCTCTGTGCCCACCCCAGCCACCCCGACGTCCAGCTACTACTTCTCCAGGGGACGTGTGCCCACTGCACCGGCCACCTATTCGCCCTACTGTGCCCGTGGCTGGTATGATCGGGAGTATTGTGATCAGTACACGTACGAGCTCTACGACCGAGCACGAGCAGCGTACGACCGAGCCCTACCCTCGGCCCCAGCTGCCTACAGAGAAAGGAGCCCCGTGGGGCGGAGGACATCTACCCCTACTGCCGTAGTGGCCCAATACACTGACCCCTATGCTGCGGTGGCGGCTGCAGCGGCAGCCGCCGCTGCAATGGCTGCAGCAAACCAGACGTACAGCCAAGCCTACAGCCAACCCGGGTACGCCGCCGCTTCGGCTGCTGCAACGTACTCTCAGTACAGTCTAGGAACTGCCTACAATGTGGCGGAGTACTATGAGAGGTACGCCAGCGCTTACGCTGACCAGTACGCCCAGACGTTCTGAGGGCGCTGCACCCTTCCAGTTGTAAGTGTCCAGAGATGCTCAGTTGCATGGGGGTGCAGGGAAGGGAGGCGGGAGGGACGAGGGTCCGTTTCTGCTCTCTCTGCCCCTGCGGGTGAAAAATAAAAGCCAAGGCGAAATCAGCACAGCTGATCTAGAGCAGAGCTCCCCAACCTTCCCGGCTTTGCGGACCAGCGGGAGGGGAAGAGTTTCCGTGCACGTGGTGGGCGAGCACGTGTGCGTGCATGAAACTCCATTTGTGGAAACGGCAGGCACACACGTCCTCCGCTCGCGCCAATGCAGCTACGTGCATTGCCCTTGCTTTCTGCTCACACAAATGGGGGTGCGCGCGCACGGACGCCTGCCACTTCCGCGGCCCGGTTCCAAACTGTTCAAGGCCCAGGAGTGGGCTGCGGCCCGGGAGTTGGGGACCTCTGATCTAGGAGTCAGTGCAGCAAAGGGCCCCACAAGGCAGTGTGTTTATACCCAGCCTGCTTGTAGGTCTGCATTCGTGTCCATCCACTTTTCCTGGAGGTGGGAAACCAGCCTCTGTCCAGAAAGTATCACACTGCTATTTTGACCACTTCTCCCAAAGCCTGGGCAGGTAGTCCTCGACGTACAACCCCAATCGAGTCCCAAAATTCCATAACTAAGCAAGGCAGTTAAGTGAGCTGTGCCCCATTTTACAACCATGTTGGCCAGTGCAGTGGTTAAAAAAAAATCATGCGGTCGTTCAATGCAACTGGCTTCCCCCATTGACTTTGCTCGTCGGAAGCCGGCTGGGAAGGTTGGAAGTGGCGATCACATGACCCTGTAACCATCATCAATACTCTTAACCATCATACACACAGGCTGGATACTGTAACCATCATATGTGTAACCATCCTAAATACAGGCCAGATGCCAAGCGCTGGGATTTTGATCATGGGACCATGCGGATGCTGTAACGGGTGTTTGAAAACTGGTCATAAGTCAGTTTTTTCCAGTGCCGTTGTAACTTCGAACGGTCACTAAAGGAATGGTTGTAAGTTGTGAGTACAGGTCCTGGCTGAGGAGCACTGTAATTCCCCCCTCTTGTTCCCCCCCCCATGTGGTATCCCACAAGCAACCAGCTTGCTTCCAGACAGAGAGGTGCGATTTCTGGGCTCGATGCGCGCGTCTTGCGATTCATACGTACCCCTAAACTACGTAAGATTTCTTTACAGGCTCTTCCTGGGCAGACTCGGAGAGATGCCTCCTGGCCGACCAGCCGAGCACTGACTTCCAAGGTTGGTGATGCTGCATTTTGTGTGTCCCTCCTTTCCTTCCCCCCGCCTCTCCTTTCTCTTCCTTCCTTCTTTTCTTCCCCCACGTTTCGATTCGATCCGATCCGGTCGAAGAACTGCCACGCCAACCCCGCCTTGCGAAACTGCGATGGGGCCGAAGACGGTGTTGTCCGTTGTCTGGTTTTTCCGAACTCTTCCCTCCGGCCCGGAATGCCCGCAGACCTTTGCACACAACGGCTCCCCCCTTCTGCCAGCTCCAATCTTTGCTTGCTGTGTGTTTTGCGTGCTAAGCTTCGATCCCTCCTGCCGCCACCGCCACGATGCCGGCCTCTCTAAACCAGGCTTTTTGGGGGGATTATTATTATTATTTTTTGCTTTGCTGTATTCTTGGGTGCTCCCTGGTTTGATCGATATCTTTTCTTTTTTCCCGTTGATTTGTTCTTGTTTTAATTTTGTACAACCGGTTAAACGAAATGGGGTTGTTGGCAGCAAGTTGTTCGCTTCCCTCTCCCTGGTTTTTAAGATGTGAACGATTAAACGGCTTTCACAGAACCTCTCGCGTCCGCCTCGTCAAATGCGCGTTATAATCGCCCCCTCCTCGCCTCCTCGATCCGACTTCACCTCTACCGCCTGCTGCCCACTCCTGTCTGCATGGGACGGAACGATCTGGATTTGCCGCGTGGTGCACACCTTTTGCGCGCTCCCACCGCCTCCGCCGCCCTCCTCCCCTTTGCTTTCCAGAAAGAGGGCCCTCTGCACTGCCGCCTCCTTTCCCGCCAGGGGGCTGCTTTCACCACTAACCCCCTCCCCGGCAGTGAGAGTCGGCCGAACCGTTGCGCAATCCGAAGCCGTGGTCTTGTGCAAATGCCGATTCCGTCGCTTTTGGCTTTGAGACTAACCGAACACTGCCAGGCCACTGATGCTGTTTAACCCTGTTCTCCCCCCTCCCCCTCATTGATTTCTCTTTCTCTGTGGACAGCTGTTTCTGGAAGAAGCCAGGAATTTTGGAGGGCCCCCCCATCTTCCAAGCAGGCAGAGCTGATCCGAAACCACACGGCGCCTTTTGTTCTGCTGACAAGAAGCTGCTTCATCTACCCAAGGGAAAATATCCTGTCCTTCTGTTACACTCTTAAAATAGGCACCAGAAAACACGCGGGGTGTTCTGAAAATGGCCGTTCTTCTCTTGGGTTCTTGATGTTCTCGGAGCTCGGAGAACACCACGATCCAACAGTTCAGTTCTGAGTTACAGATCTTCCCCAACAGTTGGGATTGCTGGTTTTGCATCCTGTATCAATCCTCGCCCTTCCCGAATCCATTATGAGCCACCGTGGCGCAGTGGTTAGACTGCGGTACTGCAGGCTACTTCTGCCGGCTGCCTGCAATTTGGCATTTCGAATCTCACCAGGCTCAAGGTTGACTCAGCCTTCCGTCCTTCCGAGGTCGGTAAAATGAGGACCCAGATTGTTGGGGGCAAGAGGCTGACACTGCAAACCGCTTAGAGAGGGCTGTAAAGCACTGTGAAGCGGTATATAAGTCTATTAAAAAAAAATCCGGGCAAATGGGAGATACAGGTAGTCCTTGCTTTATGACCACACTTGAGTCCAACATTTGTTGCTAAGTGAGAGAGTGGTTAAGTGAATTTTGTCCCGTTACGATCTTTCTTGCCGCAGCCTTTAAAGGAATCGCTGCTCATGTCAAATTAGCAATGTAGTTGTTAAATAAATCTGGTTTCCCCGTTGACTTTGCTTACCAGAAGGTTGCAAAAGGGGATCACCTGACCCTGGGACAGACACTGCAACTGTCATAAGTCCATGCCAGTTGCCAAGCCTCCGAATTTGGATCACATGACCATAGGGATGCCGCGGCGGTCGTGTGAAAAGAGACCCTAAGTCACTTTTTCCAGTTGCTGTTGTAACTTCGAACGGTCACTAAGCGAATGGTTGCAAGTTGAGGACGGCCTGCAGGTTCGAGATCCAGACAGGCTGACCGACAGCTGGCTTGGAATTCTGGGAACCGAAGTCCCAAACTTCTGGACTCCTTTCAGAGGACAGGAAGCTGGTTTATAGTGCAAAATGGTTTCTACCCCTTCCTTCCTGCCCCATGAGAGAAATGCCACCTCTACCGTGGCCCCTTGGGAAAGATGGCTCTCTGTTTTTCGGCCGTCAGCTGCTGAATCACGACCTCTTTGGGGGGTAGGTGACCCGGACTGGCATAAAGGGGAGGAAGAGGCAGTAATTGGGGAGGGCAGCCATATTGGTTTATTTTATTAAATATACCGTGTTTTCCCCCAAAATATGACCTACCCTGAAAGTAAGTCCTAGCTTGATTTTTACATATGCGCTCAATATAAGCCCTACCCCCAAAATAAGTGCAGGGGGTGGGGGCAAGGCACACGGGTAAAAATTAAGCTAGGGTGGGGACGGGGGGGTTGGAGCTGCCCTACTTACCAGGCCTTGCACACTCCGACACCTGTCTCGACTTGCAGTCCTACTTCTTTTGTGGCCGCTTGCCGCCGCTTGTGCGCGTCGCCCCCGGCCTCTGTTTCGCTGTCCTCAAGGCCCTCTGCAGCCAAGAAACGAGGTCTGGATTGACGCGCGCGGCGCCTCCCTGGCCTCCGTTTCACCGTCGGAGGCCTTCTGGAAGGCCCTCTGCAGCCAAGTAATGAGGTCCGGATTGACGCGCACGGTGCCCCCGGCCTCTGTTTCGCTGTCAGAGGCCTTCCTCAAGGCCCTCTGCAGCCAAGAAACGAGATCTGGATTGACGCGCGCGGTGCCTCCCTGGCCTCTGTTTCACCATCGGAGGCCTTCCGGAAGGCCCTCTGCAGCCAAGTAATGAGGTCCAGATTGACGCGCACGGCGCCCCCGGCCTCTGTTTCGCTGTCAGAGGCCTTCCTCAAGGCCCTCTGCAGCCAAGAAACGAGGTCTGGATTGACGCGCGCGGCGCCTCCCTGGCCTCCGTTTCACCATCGGAGGCCTTCCGGAAGGCCCTCTGCAGCCAAGTAATGAGGTCCGGATTGACGCGCACAGCACCTCCCCGGCCTCCGTTTTGTGGTCAGAGGCCTTACGGAAAGCCCTCTGCAGCCGATAACAGAGCTCTGGCTCGATCTGGAAGAAGTGGGACGGCAGCGGACTCCTGCTGGGCGGAGCTGTTGGTGCCCCCCCCGAGGTGAGTCAGTAATTAGACCCCCCGAAAATAAGACCTTTTTTGGTGGCAAAAAATAATAATAAAAGACCGGGTCTTATTTTAGGGGAAACACGGTATATGCTGCCCATCTCACTATCGAGTGACTCTGTGTGACTTAACAAAGGAGATTTGGGTATAGGGTGGGCAACGGGACAGCCACACACAATTTCTCCCCCCCCCCATATGCAGGCTGGCTGCCTATAGCTGTCCCTTGGTCTCCTGGAGGAGGAAGAGGAGGAGGAGGAAGGATGGAGAAGAGAGAAAGGAGTACAAGAGTCCCTAAGGTTTGGGATGGCTGTTTTTCTGTCCTTTGACTGCCAACTTTTAACAGGCAATCCTTGACTTACGACCACAATTGAGCCCAAAAATTTCCCTTTCTAAGCAAGACGGTTGTTAAGTGAGTTTCGCCCCATTTTGCAACCTTTCTCGCCACGGTGGTTTTAAGTGAATCACTGCAGCCATTAAGTTAGTAAGATGGTTGTTAAGTGAATCCGGCTTCCCCATTGGTTTTGCTTGTCGGAAGGTTTCAAAAGGGGATCACGTGACACCCCCCCCCCGGACACTGGCCGTCATAAATATGAATCAGTTGCCAAGCATCTGAACTTTGATCACGTGACTGTCAGGCCTGGAAGCCATTTTGGGCGTTGGATCTTCAGGCCTGCCACATTTAGTGCTGTGGGAAACTGGGAGGGGGGGATTGTAGGGAGCTGGGGAGATATATGGCATCATAATAACATTCCTTTCTCGGAGAGTCAAGGTCACTCTGCCCTGCACCTGGAGGGGTGTTCCTGGGAGGCATCTCCAGTTGGGACGGTGCATTGATTGGACCATGTGATGGACATGTGGGTGCAGGGGAAGGGACTTGGACTTTCTTTTGGGTGGGGAAAACCTGGAAGCTTTCAGATTCGGGTTTTCCCAGATGTGCCAATATGACATCATCTATCTATCTATCTATCTATCTATCTATCTATCTATCTATCTATCTAACTATCTATCTATCTATCTATCTATCTATCTATCTATCTATCTATCTATCATCTATCGTATCTATCTTCTTTTCTTCTATCTATCTATCATCTATCTATCTATCTATCTATCTTCTTTCTTCTATCTATCTATCTTCTATCTTCCTCTATCTTCTATTTCTTTTTTTTCTTTTCTTCTTTTCTTCTACTGGTATCTTCTATCTATCTTCTTCTTTCTTCTATGTATCTTCTTTCTATTTCTATTTTCTTTTTATTTCTATTTTCTACTTCTTCTTCTTCTTCTTCTTCTTCTTCTTCTTCTTCTTCTTCTTCTTCTTCTTCTTCTTCTTCTATTTCTTCTTCTTCTTCTTCTTCTTCTTCTTCTTCTTCTCTATATAAAAATGGCTGTATGTATGTATGTACGGTATGTATGTATGTATGTTCCAGCATAACTCTGGAACGCCTCGAGCAATTTCAACCAAACTTGGTACACATATGACTTAATATCTGGTGAAAAATACTGTGGGGGTAAGACACCCCTAACACCCCTAGGGGTGGCCTTTCGGAACAACGGTCGTGTTCTGTACACTGAGCCTAGCTCGGCGTTTTTCTGAAGAGATTTCTCTTTTCTTTTTTCCTCCTGCCCTCCCTGTCTTCCCCCCCCCCCCCTGCCCTCCAGAAGGCCGAAAATCAGCTGGAATCCGTTTTTCGCCATCCACAGGCTCCGGAGGCTTGTTAGTCCTGTGCGCATGCGGGGGGCAGCGCGGGGGGTTTGTGTACAGAGGCCTTTGATTAAGCATGCCTTGGCCTAAGCCAGTGATGGCGAACCTATGGCACGCGTGCCACCGGTGGCACGTGGAGGCATCTGAGGGCACGCAAGGCATTGCCCTATGTCAGTTGCATTATGGGTGTGGGCACGCCCTTTTGGCACCTGAGCAAAAAAAACGGTTCGCCATCACTGGCCTAAGCGGATCTCCCGCCCGCACCTCACTGCAGCTATCTATCTATCTATCTATCTATCTATCTATCTATCTATCTATCTATCATATATCTATAAAAAAGCATGTATGTATGTATGTATGTTCCAGCATAACTCTGGAACGCCTCGAGCAATTTCAACCAAAATTTTTACACATATGACTTACTATCTGGTGAAAAATACTGTGGGGGTAAGACACCCCTAGCACCCCTAAGGGTGGCCTTTCAGAACAACGGTTGTGTTCTGTACACTGAGCCTAGTCCTCCCTGTCTTGCGTGTGCGCCTTTAAGGCCTAGGCCTCCCGAACACAGTAGGCCTTTAAGGCCTAGGGCTCCCGAATACAGTGGGCCTATGAAGGGAGCCTGATTAGGCCAGTACAGAGGCCTTTGATTGAGTGTGCCATGGCCTAAGCGGATCGCCCACCCCCACCTCACTGCGGCACCCCGATCTGCAGGGAACAGCTTTGGCCTGTGTTCCCAGGATCATCCTTTGCCCTAACTCAGGCCTAGGCTTCCCTCACACAGTAGACCCATGAAGCGAAGGGAGCCTGATTAGGCCAGTACAGAGGGCTTTTATTAGGCGCGCCGAAAGGGAGAGGGTGAAATAGTTTTTATCCCATGGATACCACTCATTCCGATGGATCTCCCTTTTAACTTTTAAGAGATTGCAATTTCCAGTGAGACTTGCGTTCTCCATCACGATCAACAAGCCACAGGGTCAGTCTATTAAGTACTGCGGAGTGGAATTGAGATCACCATGTTTCTCCCACGGACAACTTTACGTTGCTTGCTCAAGAGTGGGTTCACCACTGAATTTATTTCTTCTTGCTCCTGGAGGAGAAACACAAAATGTTGTTTATAATCAAGTTTTGTCTTAAATTAATATTATACTTAATTTGTATAATATTTTACTTTATAATTTGTATACTGTACTTAATACTTTTAAAACCCTGTAAATAAAATTGCTTTGATTCCATTCCTTTTCCTGTCTAATACAAGATTGGGATTAAATAAATACCCGGGCAATGCCTAGTAATCAGCTAGTCTGTAATAAAATGGAACTTTGAGGAATGCCTAGCCTCGGAGTCTTCTTTCGTTGGGGGTGTACTTGGAACCCTGACATTGACCATGGGGATGCCGCAACCGTTGTGTGAAAAATGGTCATAAGTCCCTTTATTCAGTGACACTGTAGCTTTGAACAGAGAGTGGCGCGGTGGCCTAGAGGTGGAGCTCTTGCCTCACAGTCAGGAAGCTGCGAGTTCAATCCTAGGTAGAGGCAGATATTTCTCTCTCTGGGCACGCTGAGAATACATCTGCTGAACAAAACTCCGCATTGGCGACAGGAAGGGCATCCGGCCAGTAAAACACTCTGCTAGCTCCATTCAATTGCCCAGACTCCACCTCGCAAGGGGTTATGGGGTCGTTAAATGAAGATGATGACTAGCTTTGAATGGTCATTAATGAATGGTTGTAGGAGGACTACCAATTTTTGGGGTGCAAAATTGAGCTGCACCCCAGTTTTAAATGCAGAAGTGCAGACCAAACAAATTTCTGACTTGGTGACCCAAACAGCCTCAGCCATTCATTTTTGCCAGGATTGACTTCCCATCCAGACGGGCAGCGAACTGACGCCATCAATCTGCGTTCTCACAACACAATAACCCAGATTTAGCTCATTGTAGGAATCCAGTGACTGCATGATAGCGTGTTCACGGTTGGGTTTCTCTGCCCAACGATCGAAAGCTTAGCTTCTCTGCAGTACATGGAGTCCTCGATTTAACGACCACTGGGACTGGAACGCCCGTTCTTAAGCGAGAGGGTTGTTAAGGAAGTCCTGCCTGATTTTATGGCTTTTTTTATCACGGTTGTTAAGCAAAGCACCGTGGTCGTTAAGCGAATCCAGCTACCCTCATGGACTTGGTCGGAAGCCGGCTGGGAGGGTCACAACATAACAATCACGTTGATGCTGCAACAATTATAAATACACGCAGAATAAAAAATAATTTTTTTCCCCAAAAAAAATTCAAAAAAAAGATGGCGGCACCCATGGACTGGCACCGACCGAACCAGATCAGTGATGTCATCGTGACGTCACCAGCAGGTTGCTACCAGTTCAGGAGAACCGGTCCAAACCGGGAGGAACGCACCTCTGGTGCAAACCCACAACATCCATTCATATACATAGTAACCAGGCTACGTGTGTTGTGTGGATGCAACTAGTGAATTTAAGAACACCTCGGTTCATCTGGAAGACATTCGCTCCCAGGCTCTTCTTGGCAAGACATTTTCAAAAGCTCATTTTTGTCTTTCAACCAGTTGAAGGAGGTTGGAAAAAAATGCAGAAATGCCAGATTATTTTTTCTGTACTCTGTATTTTCTTCCTGCAGTCTCTGAAACTTCAGACTTCATAAGCTTTATCTTCCCTGAAGATAGCAAGGATTAATCTGGGATGTTTTGCGCCCTAGAGATTGTAGTCCCCATGATTCTGATTTAAAAAGTGTTTTGGTTTGATAGAAACCATTGGTTTCTGTACTAGCTACTAAGAATGGGGTCAAAAGGGAAGAGGAGCAGGTGAAGCAACATTAGATTTAATTTTAATTAGAAGTACCGTAGATACCCTGGATCATTTTAAAGATATTTCCTTACCTAAACAGAAAAACAGAACGACCATAGCCAGCCAAAAAAGCAGTGGAGACAA
Organism: Thermophis baileyi; assembly: GCA_003457575.1. Classification (NCBI taxonomy): domain Eukaryota; kingdom Metazoa; phylum Chordata; class Lepidosauria; order Squamata; family Dipsadidae; genus Thermophis; species Thermophis baileyi. Next base: position 551,996 of record QLTV01001321.1, on the reverse strand, counting down.
AAGCGACTTCCGACTTCCTGATGGCTTCTCCAGTGACTTTCCTTGAAAGAAACTGTCAGGATCCTTTGGAAATGACGATCGCACAACTGTGGCATTGAAGTGATCGCAACTTTGTCAGATTTCAATCCCATAGGACTCCCGGGTGCCGGATTTTGGGTGCATTCTGTAAGTTAGTCCATTTGAGGTTTGTCGGTTCAAAAATGGTTGCTGTAGGACGCACCGTTTTGCCCAATTGAGGGTGACAAACAGGCACGAGAGTTTTAGTATAGGGAATCCTCGACTTACAACCACGATGGAGCCCCAAATTTAAGTGAGACGTTTGTTAAGTGAGTTTGGCCCTATTTTGCGGCCTTTCTTGCCATACTGGTTAAATCAGTGGTTCTCAACCTTTC
>QLTV01001321.1:527500-551320 GCA_003457575.1 Thermophis baileyi | reverse complement strand
CGAAGTCTCCCGCTTCTGTAGCTTCCGGCTGTCCGGCGACCAGCAGGCACGGCCGAACTGGGAGCATTACACCCCTGCAGTGACAGTGGCACCAAGATGGCGGGCTAACGCATGCGGCGACCCCTGTGAAATGGTCGTTCGACCCCCAAAGGGGTCGCAACCCACAGGTTGAGAACCGCTGGGTTAAATGAATCACCGCAGTTGTTAAATTAGTAACACGGTTGTTAAGTGAATCTGGCTTCCCCATTGACGTTGCTTGTCAGAAGGTCGTAAAAGTTCATCGCGTGACCCTGGGACACTGTATCCGTCGTAAATATGAGTCACTTAGCAGGTGTCTGAATTTTGGTCATGTGACCATGGGGAATGCAGCAACGGTCTTAAGTGTGAAAAACAATCGTCATTTTGTTTTCGGTGCCGTTGTTGCTTCAAACGGTCAGTAATGAATTGTAAGTCGAGGACTACCTGTAACCAGTAGTGGGTTCTAAAACCCTTTCCTACCGGTTCGCGCTCGTGATGCTTCTGTGCAAGCGTGTCCCAAGCGGGTGGGCGGACCCTGCCGCCGCCGCTACCGGTTCTAAGAACCGGGCCAAACCGGGAGCAACCCACCGCTGCCTGTAACGCATAAATCATAGAACTGGGAGAAACACTGAGGTGTCCGAGGCCAATTCTGCTCAGGGCAGGATGAGATTCTATCATCATCATTATCATCTTCGTTTAACGACCCCATAATCCCTTGCGGGGTGGAGTTTGGGCAACTGAATGGAGCTAGCAGAGTGTTTTACTGGCCGGATGCCCTTCCTGACGCCAATGCGGAGTTTTGTTCAGCAGATATATTCTCAGTGTGCCCAGAAAGAGAGAAATACCTGCCTCTACCTAGGATCGAACTCACAGCCTCCTGATTGTGAGGCGAGAGCCAGGATGAGATTCTATCCCTAACTGGAAATAACCCAAGAAGGGATGCCCGTTAGTGCCTGGGTTATTGGATCTGGTGCTAAAACACACTATTACACACACACCCTAACATCCATTTGGACTCTGTCTCGCTATCATAGACTCCTAGGGCTGGAAGGCACCTTGGAGGTCTTCTAGTCCAACCCCCTACTCAAGCAGGAGGCCCTCTAGCAGGGGTGTCGAAACTTGTCAACCTTAAGACTTGTGGACTTCAACTCCCAGAATTCCCCAGCCTTGGCAACCTTAAGACTTGTGGACTTCAACTCCCAGAATTCCCCAGCCTTGGCAACCTTAAGACTTGTGGACTTCGACTCCCAGAATTCCCCAGCCTTGGCAACCTTAAGACTTGTGGACTTCGACTCCCAGAATTCCCCAGCCTTGGCAACCTTAAGACTTGTGGACTTCAACTCCCAGAATTCCCCAGCCTTGGCAACCTTAAGACTTGTGGACTTCAACTCCCAGAATTCCCCAGCCTTCGCAACCTTAAGACTTGTGGACTTCAACTCCCAGAATTCCCCAGCCTTCGCAACCTTAAGACTTGTGGACTTCAACTCCCAGAATTCCCCAGCCAGCACGCTGGCTGGGGAATCCTGGAAGTTGAAGTCCACAAGTCTTAAGGTTGCCAAAGTTGGACACCCCTGCCCTATACCATTCTGGACAAATGGCTATCCAGTCTCTTCTTGAAAACCTCCAGTGTTGGAGCACCCACAACTTCTGGAGGCAAGCCGTTCCACATATTTGTTCCCACCGTCAGGAAATTTCTCCTTAAATTTAGGTTGGATCTCTCTTTAATAAGCTTCCACCTGTTACTTCTTGTCCTGCCCTCTGATGTTTTGGATTTAATTTCTAACTCCTTTTCTCTTCCCCCCTCTAAACCTACTTTCTGCTTTCACTCAGTGCCCAAAACAACCCAGAATAATGCCTGACGAAAATTCAATAAAAACGATTATTTCTAATTTGGAAACGAGATGGCCTTTGTCTCTTTTGCAGTTGTATCACACCGCCGGCTCACATCCGGGTTGCAATCAAGGATGTTTTCACTGAATATCACGACTATTCACTATCCTAAATTTAAAAACTGCATTTGTCGCTGTTAGATTAGCAGATTATGAGCCATGGTTGCACAGTGGTTAGAGTGCGGTACTGCAGGCTACTTCTGCTGACTACCGGCTGCCTGCAATTTGGCAGTTAAAATCTCACCAGGCTCAAGGTTGACTCAGCCTTCCATCCTTCCGAGGTGGGTAAAATGAGGAGCCAGATTGTTGGGGGCAAGAGGCTGACTCTGTAAACCGCTTAGAGAGGGCTGTAAAGCACTGTAAAGCGATATATGTCTATTGCTATTGCTATTAACAGAGTTGGAAGAATGGAAGAGGCAGACAGAAGTGGCTTCAAAACAACAGCTCTTTATTTGGCAACTATTTACAATCCAGCAAAAGCGCTGTCTGACAGCTAGCCCTTTTATACAAAGGCAACTTCTGTTCCATGGGTTGATTGTTCTCACTGTCAGAAAATTTCTCCTTATTTCCAGGTTGAATCTCTCCTTGATCAGTTTCCATCCATTGTTCCTTGTCTGGCCTTCAGGTGCCTTGGAAAATAGCTTGACCCCCTTCCTCCTCTCTGTGGCAGCCCCTCAAATATTGGAAGACTGCTATCCTGTCTCCCCTGGTCCTTCTCTTCACTAGACTAGCCATGCCCAGTTCCTGCAACCGTTCTTCGTATGTTTTAGCCTCCAGTCCCCTACTCATCCTGGTTGTTCTTCTCTGCACTCTTTCCAGAGTCTCAACTTCTTTTTTATAGTGTGGTTAGGTTTCAGCCCACCCTAATAAGATCATTTTGCATTTTATTTCTTGCCTTCTAGGGTATTTGTTATCTCACCTAATTTTCTGTCCTTTGCGGATTCGGTACAGATTCTCTTCCTCCAAATCTTTAATGGAAATATTGTGGAGCAATATTCCAGTGGTAAACCGCTTAACACCTTGTTTTGATGAAAAGCCATTTAAAGAACACCTTTTTACAGCAAGAATAAATTAAGTAGAGTCAATTACTTTCTACATACAAGTAATCCTTGATTTATGACCACAATTGAGCCCAATATTTCTGTTGCTAAGTGAGACAGTTGTTCAGTGAGTTTTGCAACCTTTCTTGCCACAGTTGTTAAGTGAATCACTGCAGTTAAGTTAGTAACACGGTTGTTAAGAGAATCCGGCGTCCCCGTTGGTTTTGCTTGTCAGAAGGTCGCAAAGGGGGAATCACGAGACCCCGAGACACTGCAGCCGTCATAAATACAAGTCAATTGCCAACCATCTGAATTTTGATCACGTGCCCATGGAGATACCAACGGTTGTGTGAAAAACGGTCATAGGTCACATTTTTCAGTGCCGTTGTAATTTCTAATGGTCACTAAATGAATGATTGTGAGTGGTGCGGTGGCCTAGAGGTGGAGTTCTCACCTCACAATCAGGAGGCTGTGAGTTCAATCCTAGGTAGAGGCAGATATTTCTCTCTCTGGGCACGATGAGAATTTATCTGCTGAATATAACTCTGCATTGGCGACAGGAAGGGCATCCGGCCAGTAATCACTCAGCTCCATTCAGTTGCCCAGATTCCACCCCTCAAGGGATTATGGGGTCATTAAAAGATGATGATGATGACTAATTGAATGACAGTAAATCGAGAAGTACCTTTATTTAACTTGCTATTACATTAAGTTTTTCCACCGTGGCAACTTTAAGATGGGTGAATTTCAACTCCCAGAATTCCCCAGCTAGCCAGAGGAATTCTGGGAGTTGAAGTCTGCACAACTTATCGAGTTTGAAAAAAACACTGTTGTAGAACAGGAGTCCCCAAACTTGGCAACTTTAAGACTTGTGGACTTCAATTCCCAGCATTCCCCCGCCAGTGTGACTGGCTGGGGAATTCTGGGAGTTGAAGTCCACCTTCTTAAAGTTGCCAAGGTGAAGAAACACTTCATTAGGCGTTATTGAGCAGGTAACTTTTGAAAATAGTTATACTGAAAAGTTTGGGTAGGTCTGACTAGCCACCTTCTCCAACCGAGTTCCCTCAAATATGCTGAGTCTGCAACTTTCAGAATTCTCACACCGCCAAGGAGTTGTGTGAATCCAATACAACAGGTACAAGGAAATATTATAATTTATCACAACACTGTTTAGCAATGGGAGTTCCAGTCGTAATTTGTGGTTGTAAGTCTAGGACTATCTGTAGATTAAAAAGTATGAAAACAACCCAAGGAATCTTATAAAAAAAACACTGAGATACTTTTATCTTTTAGCATAAAATTTGATAACAGGCACACCTGGGTCGTAACACCACAAATGGACAAGCTGGATTTGCACAATCTGTGAAGCTGTAAAGAAAAATAACTAAACATAAAATTAACCGAATTTAGCGTGTTGCGCAAACGAAGCAGAGATTCAATGCTTGTATGAGCTTATACAAGTAGTTCTCGACTTACAACAGTCCATATTTAATGACCGTTTGAAGTTACAACGGCACTGAAAAAAGTGATTTATGACCGTTTTTCACACTTACGACCGTTGCAGCACCCCCATGGTCACTTGATCAAAATTCAGATGCGTGGCAACTGGCATGTACTTATGACGGTTGCAGTGTCCCAGGGTCACGTGATCCCCTTTTGCGACTTTCTGACAAGCAAAGTCAATGGGGAAATCGGATTCACTTAACAACTGGATTACTGATTTATCATCTGCAGTGATTCACTTAACAACTGTGGCAAGAAAAGTCATAAAATGGGGCGTAAAAACTCACTTAACAACTGCCTCACTTAGCAACAGAAATGTTGAGCTCAATTGTGGTCATAAGTTGAGGACTAACTGTAACCGTATTTCTTAGAGTAATCATTAATTATAATTAATTAATCATCATTAATTCAAATTTAAGAGAAATTTAGTCCCAATCACCATTGAATAGTAAACTTTCCCTCCACGTCCGATCTTTGATTTGAAATTCAAGGATTATCATCCTGAATTCCACTTTTTTGGCCTAGGCAGGGGGAGAACCAAGCATAGTGTAATGTTCAAAGAGATGAAACAGCTTGGAATTAGGGCAGGGGGTATCTGAACACACTTGGGGGAGGCAACAAGAGTCGCCTTAAACCGGCGAAACTGGAAGTGTCGTGGCGAGACAGGCTGGAAAATAGTGGAGCTCCGACGAGCTTCGCGAAATCCAGCCTGACAAACTGCTGTCGGGGGGGGGGGGGGTGTCTTCAGACCAGAACCGTCCTGAAGGGACGGTGAGAAGGAGAGGCGTCTAGAGGAGCAGAGAAGCTCCTCGAACAGGCGGTGGGGGCGGCGGCCATTTTTGTATTATTAATGGTGGATAGTTAATTTAGTTAAAGGTATATGGTAAAACAGGTTAGAAGTAATTAAGATATATGAGGATGTATATTATTTATGGCAAAACAGATCTAGCAAAAGAAAAAAGAAAAAAAGAAAAGAGATGGGAAATTTGATACATTGCTAATTATGCACTGTTAATTAAATTAAAGGGTTTTTTGTGTAAGATGTGAGGATAACAATGTATATTGATTATAGTAAAACAGAATAGTAGATGGAATGTGAAAGAGTAATTTGTTTTATTTTTAAAGACAATTTAAATTAAATTACATTAATGAAATTATCAGGAGTTGAAATATAGTGGGATAGAAAATATGAGAAATGGGTGTAGTAAATAGGGTAGTTAATTGATGTTATTGTAAGGGACTAGGAATATAGGGCGATTAGCAGGGGTGGGTTCCTCCCGGTTCGGACTGGTTTGCCTGAACCGGTAGCGACCCGCTGGTGACGTCACGATGACGTCACCGAACCAGATCAGTTGGTGCCGGTCTGTGGGGGCCGCCATCTTTTTTTTTTAAAAAATTAGATATTTTTTTTCTTGAGCATGCGCAGAAGCCGACTTCCGGCACTGTGCATGCGGTCGCCATCTTTTTTTTTGGCTTTAATTTTTTTAAAAAAAATTTGGGGGATTTTTTTGCTACTGTGCATGTGTGTGCGCTTGGTGCACGCGTGCCCACATGGCGTGCCCACGCGGCGTGGGAGGGAGCAAACCGGCAGCAAGGTAAGTTGGAACCCACCCCTGGCGATTAGTAACATTATGTATGTATTGAAAAGAAAATAAATTATGATAAAGAAATATGTAAGGAAAATATGGGTAGGAAATGAAACAAAGAAATGAAAATGAAATGGATTATGTTGGAAAGCTATGTAAGATTGATCCGGACAACACTTTGTTCATAAAATATGTAATGTTTGTTGGAAAAAATAAAAAAACTTTTTTTGGGGGGGGGGGAAGAGTCGCCTTAAACCGTAAGACGGGCAGCAAAGAAATTTGACAAATAAATAAATAAATAAATAAATAAATGTGATAAATGAATTGGAAAAGTAAACGTAAAGGCTGGAAGCGTTCCGGTGAAAATATGCAGAGTTATTTTTCTCCCTGGACCAAACATTTCAGACCTCTTTATTCTCTTGCCTTCCATTTTGGGGAAAAAAAGATATTTCTGCCCAATGATCTCAAATATTTTTCTCTCTCTGGGGTTGTGTCGCTTTGGACCTCCACAGCAATTACTGGACGATCGACACAGATTCAAGCCAGCTCAAGAAAGGAAGGCACTTCTAAAGAGGAGTTGCAAAAATAAAAAATAAAAAAAATTCCTTCTCTAGATGTTAGGCTTTGCATTCACACAACCCGCTCACCTTGTTCCCCTGCTTGGATAAACCCGGCCTGCTTGCTTTAAAAAGTTTTAACACGCAGGGAGTGTGGGAAAACCTCTGAAGTTGAATCAACTGAAACAGGAATTTCCACATTTCAGACAACTGTGTAAACCGAAGCCCTTTCGGCCAACTTCGACCCCCCCCCTTTCTCAGCCCTCCCCGAAGGGAAGAGAAAGTCCCAAGGTTATTTTTCGCCCAGGTTTAACGTTCCGAATCGGGGATTGAGGGCGGAGGATTGGAAAGGGCCCAAATGCACAACGAAAGCCAAGAATTCAGCTGCAGTCCTTCGGAAGGAAAAAATGTACAAACTTGTTTTACGTGGGAATTCCGAACCCCTGACAAAAATGGCCTTGGGAAAGCGGTCAGCCTGTAACCCGGGTCTGTTGGCAGCAGGAAATAAATACAAGCGACTCGTGGCGGAATTGGAAGTCACAGTTCCAAGTGCTTCAAATGTTGCTGGAAGATTTCTTCGGCCCTCTGAAGGTATTCCGCTGTCTTCTTCTTCACCGCTTCACTGCGGGCTGGATTGGGATCGCCTGCGAACGGGAAGACATATTGGATGTCTTTTTGGTGGCACTCACTTGGACCCTGGAATCATCATCATCTTTTAACGACCCCATAATCCCTTGCGGGGTGGAGTCTGGGCAACTGAATGGAGCTGAGTGTTTACTGGCCGGATGCCCTTCCTGTTGCCAATGCAGAGTTTTGTTCAGCAGATATATTCTCATTGTGCCCAGAGAGAGAAATATCTGCCTCTACCTAGGATTGAACTCACAGCCTCCTGATTGTGAGGCGAGAGCTCCACCTCTAGGCCATCCCACCACTCACTTGGACCCTGGAATCCGGCCAGCAAAAAAAACCCCTCAAAATGTTAAACAGCAGCTCGAAGCATTTAGCAGAATACAGATAATCCTCGACTTACAACCACAATTGAGTCCAAAATGTATGTTGTTAAATGAGACATTTGTTAAATGAGTTTTGCCCCTTTTTACAACTTTTCTTGCCATCTTTGTCAAGTGAATCGTTGCAGCTGTTTAAATTAGGAACATGGTTGTAACCGGTTTGTTAAGGGAATCCGGCTTCCCCATTGACTTTGCTTGTCTGAAGGTCGCAAAAGGGGATCATGTGACCCCGGGACACAGCAACCGTCATAAATGTGAGTCAGTTGTTGAGCATCCAAATGTAAATCACGTGACAACCGTGGGGATGCTACAGCGGTCTTCCTTCGTGTGAAAAATGGTCAATAGTCACTTTTTTTAAGTGCCGTTGTAACTTTGGTCACTAAATGAACTGTTGTAAATCAAGGATTTGGACCAGGGATTACAACTTCTAAGAATTGCCTTCTCCTGGCCCAGAATCAATGGCCACATTCACACCACACACTCAAACCACACAAAGCAGCTACACTTGCATGACACAATAAACTTGGTTAAGTGTTGACCTTAGTTAATAATTTTTTGCCTATTGCACCAACCCAGCCTGTTGGTTCGGTAGCCGTATTCGCACATCACACTCAAACCAGGATTGCTACAAGACAGAGCAGCCAAGAACAGTTGGTACCTGGATTAGATTTTGGTTCCAGTTGCACTCAGCGCTTCTCCAGGGACCAAACTTCTCCCCCGTTTGGGAAAAATCCAGGGGTGGGCTTCAAAAATTTTAGCAAGGGGTTCTCTGCCCGGTTGCTGGGTGGGCGTGGCCATGGTGGGCGTGGTCTAGTCAGCCTCCTGCACCATAGTAGGTGGGGGGCGTTTTTGCCCTCCCCAGGCTCTGGAGGCTTTCCCGAAAATGGCCTCCCCAGGCTCCGGAGGCCTTCCCGAAAATGGCCTCCCCAGGCTCTGGAGGCCTTCCCGAAAATGGCCTCCCCAGGCTCCGGAGGCCTTCCCGAACTTCTGGTAGGCCCGTTTTTCGCCCTCCCCGAGCCTCCGCGCGCGCCTTGCACTTACCTGCATCCAAAACGGACCGCGTGGAGACTCCTGTGAGGGGCAGGGAGGGGTGGGCGGGGCCAGCCAGGATTGGGATTTGGGGGTTCTCCGAACTGCACAGAATCTTAGCTAGAGGTTCTCCCGAACCCCTGCGAACCCCCAGCAGCCTACCCCTGGAAAAATCCCAGAAGCCGAAGAGACCCCTCCCCCCCCCAATCCAACATACCTTGCAGACCCTGAAGGAGCAAGTCAACTCCGCTGCGGTAGCCGTGAAAGGCACCTTGGTAGTCCTTGGAGGCTTCGCACAACACAGCTTGCCGGATCCTCTCCGTCGCATGGGGCAGATACCTGCCGGGATCCAACGAGGTACCTTCTGCCTCGGGTTTCTGCGTCGTGTCCTCGCTGAGCAGGAGTTCTGGTTTGGTCCCTGAGGCCTCAAAAGAAGAAGCCAGACCTTCTCCGTGGGAGAGACCGGTGGCAGTAGAAGCTGGATCTGAAGGAAAAAGAACGGATGGGAAGATGCTCAACTGGCTAGAGAAGGAGATGGCCAGAAGATCAACAAAGATGGTGAATGATCTGGAGCGGGTGTCAGCAACCTTTCGGACCTCAGGGACCACTAAATTTATAATTTTAAATCCCGCGGACCACTAATACGATCTGCCTAATGACCGGCTGGGTGGGCGTGGCTAGGTGGTCATGTGACTGGGTGGGCGTGGCCAACTCGGTGTCACTCATGTTGAGGGGCGCCTCGCCAGCCTCTACTCGCCCCCCACAGCCACTCCTCGCCTGCCCACCGGGGCTCCTTAGGGCCCCAAAAGGAAGCAGTTGTTGGAGCTAAGCAGCTACCACGAGAAACAGTTGGCAAAACAGCTGGCTCAGTTCAAATTGGATCTGACCGAGAAGGAGGCTCAGCAGAAGCACCTCACTGAGGACTAGGAGCATAGGCTTTCCAAGCAGAGGGAAGACCTGCGGGAGTGCAAGGCCAGGTACCGGCGCCTGGAGGCTCAGCGGGCTGAGATGGTCAGCCAGTTCCAGGCCATGATGCAGTCCCACTGGAACGAGGCCCTCAGGCTCTTCGCCACCAGCGGCGCTTCCCTCCAGCCTTCGCCCAAAGCCCCGCATCAGGAGGCCAAAGCAGACCCCAAGTCGGAATTTCTGCCCCCCCCCTCTGACCCACACAAAAAGATCCCAAAGGGGGAGACTCTCTGCAGCAACACAAGCGTTCATTGCACGTATCCGGCCCAGGGGCCGTAGTTTGAGGACCCCTGATTTAGTGCAATATAAAAAATGCAAATAATTTTTCTGCGGACCACCAAAATTTTCTCATGGACCACCAGTTGGTGACCGCTGATCTGGAGGCTGAACTATATGAGGAACGGTTGAGGGAACTAGGTATGTCTAGTCTAGGGGTCTCCGAACTTGGCGACTTTAAGATTTGCGGTTTTCAGCTCTCAGAATTCTCCAGCTAGGATGGGGAGTTGAAGTCCAATTCTGGGAGTTGAAGTCCACAAGTCTTAAAGTTACCATGTTTGGAGACCCCTGGTTAGTCTAACAAAGAGACAATTAGGGGGGACATGATGGACATATCTTCCAATACTTGAGGGGCTGTCACAGGCAAGAGGGGATTGACTTAAATCTCCAAACCACCTGAGGCCGGGACAAAAATTAACGGACGGAAACTTATCACGGCGAGATCCAACCCAGAACTAAAGTGAAATTTCCTGACAGTGAGAACAATTAACCAGTGGAACGGCTTGCCTTCAGAATTTGTGGGTGCTCCATCACTGGAGGCTTTCAAAAATAGATCAGACAACCATTTGGCTGGGATGGTGTAAGGCAGTAGTGGGTTCTAAATGGCGTTGCTACCGGTTCGCGCTCGCAACTCTTCTACGCATGCACAGGACCGTCCCGGGCGGGTGGGCGGAGCCTCCCGCCGCCGCCGCTACTGGTTCACAGAACCGGGCCGAACCGGGAGCAACCCACCGCTGGTGTAAGGTCTCCTGCCTTGAGCAGGGGTTGGTCTAGAAGACCTCTGGGGCCACTTCCAGCCCTGGGATTCTATGTTCCATGGGGAGATTACCCCGCTATCCGTGTCTTGGCTCACAGGCCACCATGCCTGCACATGGAGAGGATACGTGCTGTTGGTGGGTCTTCATCTCCCTGCCTACCTTTTTTGGAGAAGGGGTCAAAGAGGGCTAATTCTTGGACCGATAAGAGGCAGTGAGAAGGCGAGTCGTTCTTGGCTTCTTCTTCCTTGTCTTCCTCCCGGAAGGCAAAGAGGGCATCCAGATCTCCCTCTTGTTCCACAGCGTCAGAGGCCCCCTCTGTAGTAGAAGCATCAGTCAGTAGAAGCAGGAGCACAACTTCTAGTAGTAAAACTCCCATCTAGTGTGGAGAGTATGGAACCTTGAGGTTAGGTTCCCAAATGGCTGCAGGCATGCAATTCATCAGACCAAAATGTCGGCAACTTTAAGATGGGTGGATGCGTGAATCTGCCATTCTTCAGGGGAAGGGGGGGACCCTTGCTTGCATTCTTTACTTTATTGCTTTCTTCCTCATGTACCCTATATCCTGCATGCTATTGATTTATAACCTTTTTGCCTGGCGCCTAGGCGCCCTTGGGTTTTCCGCGCCTTTTGGGGAATGTAAAGGGAGGGAGGGCCATGTGGGTTGCATCGCCTGAAAGCCGGCAGAAGAGGACCCTGAGAAACTTCTCTTATCGCCGTTCTCAGAGCGGCCGGTACAATAACATCTTCACACCTGCGGATTGGCTGAATCCACATCGGACTGTAGGGAGGAGTTCCTAATTCCTTTTATTCTACTTGTATTGCCTGAGGGATCTCAGAGCCTGCTTTTCTTTCGTCCTGCTATCACCCCTGTTCAATAAAAGGTTCCTTTTGAAATGCCAGGTTTCAAGAGTCTTTACTTTCTTGAATAAGGGGGAGAGGCCGGACCTTACAGATGGACTTCCAACTCCCAGCATTCACCCGACAGGAAGAAGGCAGAAAAAAGGAAGGGGAAAAGGTAGGAAGGAAGGAGGGAGAAAGAGAAAGAAGGCAGAAAAAAGGGAAGGGAAGGGGAAGGAAGGGACGGAGGGAGGGAGGGAGGGAGGGGAAGGAAAGAAGAGAAGGAAGGAGAAAGAGAAAGAAGGCAGAAAAAAGGAAAGGAAGGGAGAGAGGGAGAGCAGGAAGGAAGGAAAGAAGGGGAAGGAAAGGAGAGAAGGAAGAAAAAAACGAAGGGAGAGAGAAGGAAGGAAGGCGGGAGGGAGGGAAGGAAGATAGAGAAAGAAGGAAGAAGGAAGGAAGGAAGGGGAAGGAAAGGAGAGAAGGAAGGAGAAAGAAAGAAGGCAGAAAAAAGGAAAAGGAACGAAGAGAGGGAGGGGAGGGAGGGAGGAAGGAAGGAAGGAAGGAAGCAAAGAAGGAAGGGCTACGTTCAACCTTTCTCATTTTGGAATCAAGAGCTTTAAAGGGGGTACCTTGGTTCTCCATTTGGGGCTCATCTTTGCTGGCCGCCTCCGGCTTCGGATCCAGCAGCCCATCATCCTGAACTAGCCCCAGAGCCTCCTCACCCTGTTCGACTCCTGCCGCGGGCACCGGGATGAGAGGGAGGGGCAGCGAAGGCAACTCCCATTGCTTGGGACAGCTCGGCCCCTCCCCGCCCTGGAAGGACAAAGCAAGCCGCTGCTTTCACACAATCCAGGGAAGCGCTGAGTTTGCCTTCTTCTGGATTTGGACACCAAGGGGAGTCAAAACTATAGGTAGTCCTCGGTTTACGACCGCAGTTGAGCCTGGAATTACGACCATAAGCCATTGTGGTTGTAAGTCGGGAGATGTCATGTCACCAGACCTGATTTTTTAAAAAAAATTTTTTTGCAGTGGTCACTAAGTGAATGTACGGTTGTTAAATGAATCCATTTTCTGTTATGGGTTTGGTTTTTTTTGCAGGAAAGCGGAAATTTAAAAAAAAATGCAAATTGGCTGGGTGTTGCACCAGCTTTTTGGTAGAAAATTCAACAGCTGTGTTGGCACGTTTGAGCACAGGGTATCAAACCGTATCCTGGTTTTAATGCCGTGTTTCTCACCCCAGGAAATTTTCAGGTATGAGTGGACTTCAACTCCCAGAATTCTCTTTGAACTGTGTGCACGCCAGTTCCCCGGTGGGGGGGGGGATTCTGGGAGTTGAAGTTCACATACTTTAGGGTTCATCAGATGGGGAAACCCTGGGTTTAATGTCATGTAATGCAAGAGGCCCAGACACGGGGTGACCCTGAACCTAGTCTAAATCCTAGTCTGGCTACTTGTGATGGATCCCAACAGTCGATCCTGTGGATCTAACAGTCCATGGATTAACGGCTCCCATCTGTGAATTCAACAGTCCAACGAGCTTTACTGCAACAAGAATCGGAGATTTTGTTTGTTTGTTTGTTTGTTATTTGGGATTACAGCTAGTTCTCGACTTACAACAGTTCACCAAGTGAATGTTCAAAGTTACAACGGCACTGAAAAAAGTGACTTATGACCATCTTCCTATGGCCGTGGCAGCATCCCCGGGGTCACGTGAATTACATTCAGTTGCTTGACAACTGACTCACATTTACGACGGTCGCAGTGTCCCAGGGTCACGCGATCCCCTTTTGCGACCTTCTGACGAGCAAAGTCAATGAGGGAAGCCGGATTCACTTAACAACCGTGTGACTCACTTCACAACGGCAGTGATTCACTTCACAGATGTGGCAAGAAAGGTCGCAAAATGGGACAAAATTCACTTAACAAATGTCTCGCTTAGCGTCATAAATTCTGGGCTCGATTGTGGTCGTAAGTGGAGGACTAACCTGTATTTATTTATTTATTATGAAATTTATTTGCAACCCATCTCGTGTCGGGCGACTCTGGGCGGCTTTTATAGCGTAAAAAGATTCAGGATTAAGGACCGCAGTAAACTGCCACCCAAAGCGGGCTCCCTGGCAAACCACGATTGCGCAACACACAGTCAGCCCCTCCTCCCTTCCCCACCCAACGTGGCTCTTGTTCGCTGGGTTGCCACGCGTCCAAAATAAACGCAGAATAAATAAATGAAGTTACCCGGAAGAATTCCTTCAGCTGGGGGCTGTTATTTAAGGCCGGGATATGTACGGTGAAGTGCAGCATGTCTTCCGCTGCTTTCCTCCGCTCTTCAATCACCTCGGGGTCAAATCGGCCTGCGGAAGATTTGGGAGCAAGGTTTAAGACCGTGTTGGCAAACCTATAGCACGCGTGCCACAGCTGGCATGCAGAGCCCTCTCTGCGGGCACGCGAGCCGCCGCCCAGCTCAGCTGCACTGCGCCTGCGCGCATGCCTCCCGCCGGCCAGCTGATTTTTGGGATGCACGGGGGGGCATGCGGAATACGTGTGCGCATGCGTGGGGGGTCGCGTGCGCATGCACAGGGGTGGGGGTCGTGCGCACATGCGTGGGGGTTGCAGTGCCTCCCCCCACGGCCTGTTTTTGGTCCCAGGAGGCTGCAGGGAGGCATGCTAGGCCAAAAACGGGGGGTGTGGGGGNACGCGCGCATGTGCGTGGGGGCGTGGTGGTGTGTGCGCGAATGCACGGGGGGGGCATTGCATTATGGGTGCCGGCACACGACGAGAAAAAGGTTAGCCATCACTGGTTTGAGATTCCTAATGGCTGGGGATTAGCGGCATTATAATCCCCGGGAAGACAGCCGGTTGGGGAAAAAGGGGAGGGAGGGAGCTGAACACCGCCCCCAAAATCTGGTGATTTTTTTTTTCCTGGGCTGCAAAACTAGACGAGGGGTCAGTCAAGGACTCACCGAAGACCTGAGCCCGCGGGAAAGCAGGGAAATCCTCCATGCGACGGAAGAGGTTGCGATGGGTGTACGCCAGGTCTGCGTGCAGCTTCTTAAAGTCGCTGTATCTCTTCCAGACCACGATCTGTGGGATGCGAAGAGATTCAGACAATGGACAACTTGTGACTGTGCTAAGTTTTCTCCAAGCAGGGACTCCCTGCACGTCTGAAGGGATTCTGACCCAGCTCCCCAAACACGACCAACCCCCTGAAGTGAACTCAAAGATTCCTTTAATTAGGAGCGCCAGCAGCCACGGCAAAAGAGTTTCTCTCTCACAGCAGGCTAACAAGTCTGTCTGGCAGGGAGATGAATAGTTGTCTGCCACATCTATTCATCTCCGCCCCCTGCCTTTTATCCCCAGAGATAGGGTGGGGCTTCGCTAGCAGCGGGGGCTCTTCCGTCCCAAGGACCAGCCCACAGATTTCCACTGCTCTCCTCTCCTCTGCCTTCTGCGCATCCGCTCGTCAGGCACTGGGCCCAGCTGTTCCTCCTCTTCCTCATCAGCCACCTCCAAATCTGGGGGCTGTTGACTCTCCATCTGAAGGCTGATGGACAGCCCAGGCTCCGCCTCTGTCTCTGTCTCTCTCTCTCTGCTAGCTCCATTCCCTCTTCCCCCTCGGAGCTCTCAGGTTGCCTTGATGCTGGCCCTGACTTCCACGCCTCCTCCTCCTCGATTCGGCTGCTGGAGGGGCCAGTGGCTAACAGGCCACAACAGAAGGTGTTGGTGAAGGGTAGTGTGGTATTTCTAAATCTTGGCAATTTTCAGATGGATGGACTTCAACTCCCAGAATTCCCCAGCCAGCTATGCTGGCTGGGGAATTCTGGGAGTTGAAGTCCATCCATGTTGGCTGGGGAATTCTGGGAGTTGAAGTCCATCCATGCTGGCTGGGGAATTCTGGGAGTTGAAGTCCACCCATCTTCAAGTTGCTAAGATTGAGAGACACCATTATCGTGCATCATTTCTAGCCACCCCCCTTAGGTATAGAACCTCCTTTTCAACGATCTACCTCACGGGGCTGTTGTGATGGAAGAACATAGAATAATAGGGTTAGAAGGGACCTTGGAGGTCTTCTAGTCCAACCCCCTGCATGTGGTAGGAAATCCTATACTATTCCAGATTTTCTTTGAGCTTGAAGGGACGGATACATGTGATCATAGAGAGAATAACAAAACAGAATAATAGAATTGGAAGGGATCATGGAGGTCTTCTAGTCCAACCCCCTGCTCAAGCAGGAGACCCTATACCATTCTGGACAAAAGGATGTCCAATCTCTTCTTGAAAACCTCCAGTGATGGAGCACCTACAACTTCCAGAGGGAAGCCATTCCACTGGTCGATTGTTCTCTGTGGGTCAATAGAATGGGCGAAAAATGTTGGCTACACGATACAATTAGATAAGTGGCAAAAATTGTGGGATAGGAATTATAAATTAACAATGTCGACTGCATATAAAGAGAACTTGTATAAGATGTTTTATAGATGGCACCTTGCACCGGAGAGGTTGGCAAAGATGTTTAAAGGTAAGTCAGCTAAATGTTGGAAGTGCCACAAGATACCTGGATCTTACTATAATATGTGGCGGACATGTGTAGAAGCAAAAAAATATTGGACAAAAATAAGGACATGGTTGGAAAAGATGACAAAACAACACATTGATCTAAAACCAGAAATATTTTTGCTGGGGATATTACCTGAAAGTTATAATAAAGAGAATACTTATTTAATTATCCATGTTTTAACTGCAGCTAGAATTGTATTTGCACAACATTGGAAAAGTGAAGAAATTCCTATTGATAAGGAAAAATATTAGAATGTGCAGAAATGAACAGATTAACACTAGCAATCAAAGAGAAAGAACAAACTGAATATTATATGATATGGGAAGTATTTTATCAATGGTTAGAGAGTAAAAAAGGGAACTGGAAATAAAACGAGAAGATTAAAGAAGAATAGAAATTATGTTAAGACAAGAGTTATAAATAAGATGATAATTGTCAGTATTATAATGATGAGGATAATCAATGTTATTATGGTATTTTTACTAGAAGGTATGTTAAGAAGAAAAATGAATAGGATTATGATGTTTAATTGTTTAACATACTATAATTGTAAGAGTAGAGAATTATAGTAAAGTGAATGATGTTGTAAATGTAGAAGATTGGTGCACAGACACATTTGAACCCAGACGACACACTGTTTAAGGAAAGATGGAATGTTCGTATTTTAAAAAATTTTAAAAAGTAAAAAAACTGTTTAAAAAAATAGAACATGATCATAGAATATAGAAAAGGGAGGTGCCCACTATACACTTCCTTAGTGGCAGATAAACCCAAAAAATTAACTACTAAGCGTATTTACTCTGTGGCAATCTGCGCAGGAAGTATCGCCTACTAGGACAATAACTGCTTTGTTCTTAGAATGCATCACTCTTGCTCACATTCAATCACTTGACTTTTTGTTCCCCGTAAAATCTGCTTTTCTCTCTCTTACTTCTTTAAAACAAGACTTTGGGACGGTTATGGGTTCTGTGTGCTGGGAGAAGCAGAGATATCGACTTCTCTTGTAAGATGTTACTTGAAAAATCAATGGAAATAAAGCCATTGTCTCCTGCAGTAGGCTGTGAAACTGACTAGGACACATTGTGGTATTGGCCAGATAAAGGCTTCTCTCCAGATCAGGCTGGGAAATTGCCTAGAAAAGAGACGGATTTCATCAAAAGCACAGGATGAAGGAAGAATGTTTACAGGAAGAAAATCAGATTAAATGCAGCACAACTGCCTTTTTCATTTCTACTTCCCAATCAAGCCTCCAATCTTGAGATCTCCTAGTGGTCTCCCATTCAACAGGGTTCAAATTCTGCTTAGTTTTCTGGCTCATCAGGGCAAGCTAAGTAGCCACCTCCTGCTGTGACATTGTGCGTTAACTGATTTTTGTAATATAACTGCTAAAATACTATAGTGACACCTATGTACCACTAAACCAGAGATTGTTAAAATAATGGTTTACCAAAACGACTGATTTTAGGATTCATACAACATCGTGAACTATATAAGTTTCTACCCAGAGCATATTCACACATTACGGTTGTCCAGCTTAGTGAAGAAAACACTGATCCCCTTTTGCGACCTTCTGACAAGCGAAGCCAATGGGAAAGCCAGATTCACTTAACAACTCTGATACGAACGTAAACAGCTGCAGCGATTCACTTAACAACTGTGGAAAGAAAGGTCGTAAAATGGGACCAAAACTCACTTAACAAATGTCTCGCTTAGCTACAGAAATTTTGGCCTCGATTGTGGTTGTACAGATGAGGACTGCCTGTGTTCTGTTAACCAAGATTCATATTCATTAAGGTGTGTGGATGCCGCGGAGATTTGCAACTAACCCAGGTCAGAGAATTGGCACCACCAGGCATCGGGCAAACCCCGAAAAAGGCTGCTTGAGACATCAGCTAAGGGTGTTGTGTGAATCCAGCCGCTAATAAGCCCCTCCACCAGCCCACCCCCATCTTGGGACAGTGTGTTGTGCGAAGGGTTTCTCCTCCTTTCCCTTGGCAGGCTGGGTCTACGTACCTCCTTGGTATCATCCGGATTCGCCTTTGAGACAAACTGGAAGGAAAAAGAGATAAACAGGATGACAAAAGTCAATGGGGGGGGGGCTTGCCAAGTTTTGCCCTCCCTGATGGTTGAGGAATGCCAGGAATGGCAGAGGAGACTCCAGGGAGTGGTGGTGGGTGGCACAGAGCAGGAGGCCAGCTCAAAGCAAGCTCCCTCCCGCATGTCCAGATGTTCTCTGGGGGGCCCCAGCAATTGCAGCTGGGGGCAGAGATACCCCCCCATCTCCCCCAGACCCATCCACTGGCAGCCCCATTGCACCGCCTGGCACCTGCATTACACACACACACACACACACACACACATTACACACCCAGGGACAGGCTGGGGAGGGAGGGGGGGAAGCAGCCCCCGACCCCTTTTGCAAAAAAAAAAAATGCAGAAGGGGAACCAGCGCCTTCTCCCTCCCCTCTGCCCCGGCTCTCTGCACATGCTCCTGAAACTATTCCCTCCTTTGCTTCTCTGGCTGCACCCGCCGGTCGCTTTCCCGCATTTGCACGGTTTGGGGGTGGGGGGCAACGCGGGGCCCCCCCCCCCCACACACACACGCACCCGCCCAGCCTGGGGGGGAGGGGGGGCTTCTCCTTGCAACCCCTTCCTCACTTTGGCCGTGACTTTGTACTCCGTGTAGCCTTTGGGGTGGCTGCGGGGGTCGCTGACCGCGTAGGAGCGCTGAAACTCCTCCTTCGCCCGACGGGACATCCCGGCGCCTTTTTCGGCGACGCGGCCCCTTTAAATCCAGGGCTGCGGCCGAAGAGGAGAAAGTCCGCGCGCCGCCGGAGAGGGGTCTTCTGCAGGGCGCATGCGCATCCAGCCCTTTCCCTGCCTTCCTCTCCACTAGCCGAGGGAGCGTCTGCAAAGGACAATGCTGCGAGTTCGGCGTTTAGGGATCGTGGGCCATGTCCCCAATTGGGCAAAAAGCGAACAAAGATCGCTTCCTTTCTCCAACCTGGCGCCCATCAGGGGACCTTGCAACGACCACTCCCGAATTCCAAAGACTTTTAAGTGGGGGGGATTTCAACTCCCAGAATTCCCCAGATTGTGGAAGGGGGCAGGATGCAAATCTTGAAAAAAAATAAATGCAGGGAATCCTCGATTTACCACCACCATTGAGCCCAAAACTTCTGTGGCTAAGTGAGACAGTTGGTTAGTGAGCTTTGTCCCATTTTACAACCGTTGTTAAGTGAATCACTGCAGTTGTTAGATAAGTAACACGGTTGTTAAAGTGAATCTGGCTTCCCTACTGGCTTTGCTTGCCAGGCTGCAAAAGGGGATCACATAACCACGGGACACGGTAGCCATCATAAATATGAAGTAAGCAGTGGGGTACCACAAGGTTCCGTCTTAGGCCCAGTACTCTTCAATATCTTCATTAACGACTTAGATGAGGGAATAGAAGGGGAACTTACCAAATTTGCAGATGACACTAAGCTGGTAGGAATAGCTAACACCCTAGAAGATAGGCTTAAGATACAGAAGGATCTTGACAGACTTGAACACTGGGCCCTATCTAACAAAATGAAATTCAATGCAGAGAAAAGTAAAGTCCTACACTCGGGCAAGAAAAACCAAAAATACATACAACCATCTGATGAACGGTTGCAGGAACTGGACATGGCTAGTCTAGTGAAGAGAAGGACCAGGGGAGACATGATAGCACTGTGCCAATATTAGAGGGGATGTCACAGGGAGGAAGGGGTCAAGCTATTTTCCAAGGCACCTGAAGGCCAGACAAGGAATAATGGATGGAAACTGATCAAGGAGAGATTCAACCTAGAAATAAGGAGGAACTTTCTGACAGCGAGAACAATCAACCCACGGAACAGAAGTTGCCTTCAGAAGTTGTGGGAGCTTCATCACTGGAGGCTTTCAAGAAGAGACTGGACTGCCATCTGTCAGAAATGGTGTAGGGTCTCCTGCTTGGGCAGGGGGTTGGACTAGATGACCTACAAGGTCCCTTCCAACTCTGTTAATCTAATTAATTAATCTACTCTACTCTACTCTACTCTAATGAGTCAGTTGCCAGCATCCAAGTTTTGATCATTAGACCATGGGGAGGCTGCAGCGGTCAGTGGAAAACGATCGTAAGTCAGTTTTTTTCAGTGCCATTTTAACTTGGAATGGTCACTATATGAATTGTTGTCAGTCGAGGACTATCTGTATGCCAAATCCACCATGGAAGAGGTGGGTCACTCCATGCTGGCTGGGGAATTCTGGGAGTTGAAGTCCACCCATCTTCAAGTGTCCAAAATTGAGAAACACCAATCTGGAGATTGCCAAATTGGAAAAAAGCTGGCTTATTCCAACCTGCACCGGGATCTCTTTTATTAGGGAATGGGGGAAGAACTTTTGAAATTGAAAATATGTTTTCCTGCTTCTGGGGTTTAATAAGCGGATTTGTTTCCTTCTGCAAAGGAGGATTACGGTTATTTCAATGTTCTTAAGAACCTGGGGATGGGGTCAGTTATGCAACTTGGAAAAAGATTTTTTTTACAATAATAAATAAAGCAAATAATGAAATCCACATGCTGGCCTTCAGATTCAACTAAAAAATAAACAAACTGGTCAGCTGGCTGATGTGGATGAAATTCAGAAGCTGTTCCCAGCAATTTTTCTGATTCAAAATAATAATAATAATAATAATAATAATAATCATCATCATCATCATCATCATCATCATAATGCTGGGTTTGAATCTGGTTTAAAGTTTCATCCTCTCCCTTCCTAAATGTAGATGGACTTCCTGTTTCTTCCAAGGATGCTTAACACGCGATGGTTTAAATCCATTTTTAAAAGCAACAGGCCAGCTTTGCAATCAGGGGCCTAACCACGAAAGAACTAACCGACTTAAGAAAGAACCAGGTTTTTAGGAGCATGAATCGAATCCCTCCCAAACCAGTTGTGGGAAGGCAGCCCAACCTGGTTTAGCATGTGCAAACCTTGAACCCAGAACAGCGAACAGACCGCAGCCACACACAAGCGGACTCCAAAACCGACTCTCTTTAAAACAGCCACAGCTTTATTGGTCTGCTCTTAACACAATCCCGTGCGGAGAAGGGGAGATAACAAAAGACCCCTGGATTTCTTGCTCTCCCCCTCCCCTAGCCACAGGATTGATGCCATGGGCCACACCGAATGTGGGTGCAAACACTGATTTTTGCACTGGGCGTTGTTTCAATTGGACCCAGATCCAGGGCCAAAGACGGGCCTTTAAGCAGTGGTCAAAATACAGTGTTTAAATTGGTGTTTTTCAACCTTGGCCGCTGGAAGATGGGAGGACTTCAACTCCCAGAATTCCCCAGCCAGCTGGGTGGACTTCAGCTCCCAGAACTGGAAAATTCTGGGAGTTGAGCTGGCTGGGGAATTCTGGGAGTTGAAGTCCTCCCATCTTCCAGCTGCCAAGGTTGAAAAACACTGTTAGATCCTCTCAATCCGCGGTGAATATCCGGCTTGAAATGTCATCCAACAGCCAGTCGATGCCTGCCAGAAGATTTTCCCCGGTGTAAGCACTGCAACCTTGGATGCACCAATGGTGGCTTTGGATGCTGTCGAGGTCCAGGGCCTGGGGAGGAAGAAAAGGGAAAAATGAGAAAATCCCCCTTCTGTGCAAGGGTCTCCTGTTGTCTGGATGTTGTGGCCTGTCAGCCGCCGGCCCCTCCAGCAGCTGAAGCAGAGGAGGAGGAGGAGGCGTGGGAGTCAGGGTCAGCATCAAGGCAACCTGAGAGCTCTGAGGGGGAAGAGGGAATGGAGCTGGCAGAGAGAGAGACAGACAGAGGTGGAGCCTGGGCCGTCCGTCAGCTCTCAGATGGAGAGTCAACAGCCCCCAGGTCTGGAGGTGGCTGATGAGGAAGAGGAGGAACAGCTGGGTCCAGTGCCTGACACGCAGATGCGCAGAAGGTAGAGGAGAGGAGAGCAGTGGAAATCTATGGGCTGATCCTCCGCTGCTAGCGAAGCCCCGCCCTAGCTCTGGGGATAAAAGGCAGGGGGCAGAGATGAATAGATGTGGCAGACAACTATTCAACTTCCGGACGGATGGACTTGTTAGCCTGCGTTAAGAGAGAAACTTTTTGCCGGGGCTGCCGGCATGCCTAATAAAGGAATCTTTGAGTTCACTTCAGAGGGTTTCTTGTGTTTGGGGAGCTGGGTCAGAACACTGGAGTTTTTTTTTTTTTGTTGTTCTGTGTTTTTTCACCACACCACTAATAAACCACTGAACTGCAATTTAGCAATATAAACATATTAAACCATATTGTTCTTATAGAAACAGTGTGTGTGTTTGGGTGCATATATTGAAAGATCATTTTATACAGTTACATTGCAATTTAATTTACATGCAATATCACGCCTCATCTTGCTTTTTAAAAATCATTCCACTCATGTCCTTGAAGTTTAATAAAGTAAGTTTTTTTAAAAAAAGAAGAAATGCAGGTACTCCTCGCCTTACAACAGTTCGCTTAGTGACCGTTTGAAGTTACGACGGCACTGAAAAAAGTGACATGACTATTTTTCACACTTATGATTGTTGCAGCATCCCCATGGTTACGTGATTTACATTCAGATGCCTGGCAAGTGACTCACATTTATGACGGTTGCACTGTCTGGGGGGGTGGGGTGTCACGTGATCCCCTTTAACGACCTTCTGACAAGCCAGGTCAAGGGGGGAAGCCAGATTCACTTAACAACCGTGTTACTAATTTAACAACTTCAGTGATTCACTTCACCAATGTGGCGAGAAAGGTCGTAAAATGGGGCAAAACTCACTTAGCCACATACATTTTGGGTTCCATTCTGGTCGTAAGTTGAGGACTAACTGTGCTTTTTTGCAAGCGGTCAGGGGCAGGATTTGAACCCGAGGAACATTTGAATGGAAAGAAAAGCTGAGGGATTTTTTTCCCCCCTTCAATGCCATCGGGGTTGAAGAGAAGGGAGAGAGGCTGCAGACCGAATTGTGCGATGGGATTGTGCGATTGGCACCCACACCCTGGGCACAATTCTGTATGCACAAAAAACCACAGGGGACACCCAGAAGCCTTTTGCTGAATTTGGAAGGACAGTTTAGAACAGGGGTCCCCAAACTTGGCAACTTTAAGACTTGTGGACTTCAACTCCCAGAATTCTCCAGCCAATGCTGGCTGGGGAATTCTGGGAGTTGAAGTCCACAAGTCTTAAAGTGGCCAAGGTTGGAGGCCTCTGGTTTAGAAGTAAATGCTTCTTTCATTCCACTTAAGAATTGCTACTAGGGGGAAAAAATGCAGAATTTCTCTGTTGTGTTCTTTCTCCAGTTTTAAAACAGTAAAGCTAAGTTTTCGCTGCTGTCTTTTTCAATTTGGAACCTTAAAAGGTAGTTTCTCAACTTTGGGCACTTTGAGATGGGGGGACTTCAACACCCAGAATTCCCCAGCCAGCAAAACTCACCGGCTCCTGGTGATTGGCCCAAAGTCACCCAGCTGGCTTTCATGTTTAAGGCGGGACTAGAACTCATCGTCTCCTGGTGATTGGTCCAAAGTCACCCAGCTGGCTTTCATGCTTAAGGCGGGACTAGAACTCACCATCTCCTAGTGATTGGCCCAAAGTCACCCAGCTGGCTTTCATGTTTAAGGCGGGACTAGAACTCATCGTCTCCTGGTGATTGGCCCAAAGTCACCCAGCTGGCTTTCATGTTTAAGGCGGGACTAGAACTCATCGTCTCCTGGTGATTGGCCCCAAGTCACCCAGCTGGCTTTCATGTCTAAGGTGGGACT
>QLTV01001321.1:516982-527301 GCA_003457575.1 Thermophis baileyi | reverse complement strand
AAACAAGATGGCGACGCATGCGCAGTGCTGGAAACTCGGCTTCTGCGCATGCGCAGAAGAAAAAAAATTCAAAAAAAAGATGATGGCGTCCATGGACCGGCACCGACTGAAGCGGATCTGTGACATCATTGTGACGTCACCAGCGGGTCGCTACCGGTTCAGGCGAACCGGTCCGAACCGGGAGGAACCCACCTCTGCTAGAACTCATCGTCTCCTGATAATTGGTCCAAAGTCACCCAGCTGGCTTTCATATCTAAGGTGGGACTAGAACTCACCAATCTCCTGGTGATTGGCCCAAAGTCACCCAGCTGCAGGGGTGAAATGCTCCAGGTTCGGGCGTGCCTGCTGCATGCGCAGAGGGTAAAAGAACCCAAATGGCGGCATCCGGGCGGGTGGGCGACGCCTAGTGCTGCCGTCGCTACTGGCTCTCCGACGACTGGCAGGCACACCTGAACCAGGAGCATTTCACCCCTGCCCAGCTGGCTTTCATGTCTAAGGCGGGACTAGAACTCACCAATCTCCTGGTGATCGGTCCAAAGTCACCCAGCTGGCTTTCATGTCATGCCAGCAAAGCTGGCTGGGGAATTCTGGGAGTTGAAGTCCACCCATCTCAAAGTGCCCAAGGTTGAGAAATACTGTTTGAGAGATGCCAGCCAGACACCCAACGATGGTGGTTGCCCTTGCATTAAGAAGGATGGGCAAACCCATTTAATACATAAATACACAAACAGACCAACTGCCATGGTCCTTACCTCCTGGATGGCGCTGGGATTTAATGCACCTGGCAGGTCCTGCTTATTGGCAAAGATGAGAAGCGTGGCACCAGACAAACGCTGTACAGAGAAAAAGAGAAAAACCAACAAATTCTCCAAATTTTCTCACTCAACCTAACGGTTTTCCGAAGCTAACAGGGGGCAGCACACCAATTGCCAATTTTGGGAATTGCCGTCCTAAGAAACGGGATCCGGGGTGGGGGCAGCCGGGTCAATTCTTCCCCTGGATGGAGGAGAGCGGATGAAGCATTGTCCGGGAAACGTGGTCCCTTTAAGATGGGTGGACTTCAACTCCCAGAATTCCCCAGCTGGCATAGAAGGCAGAGCACTTCCCGGCTTTGATGGGTTGGGCCACAATAAAGCAGCAGCCCAATCCCAAATAGGTTTCCTCGACGGGGTCTCGGCAGATGCTCAGCCTTGCTGGAGCTGGTTAGGACTGGATGGGAGACCACAAGGAAATCACGGGGGCAGAGACAACATTGCCAAGACTATTATTTTTTTGATACTTATATATTTGTATCCCGCCTTTATTCTTTTTTTACAAAGAACTCAAGGTGGCAAACATACCCGACGCATCTTCCTCCTCCTATTTTCCCCACAACAACAACCTTGTGAGGTGGGCTGGGCTGAGAGAGAGGGACTGGCCTAAAGTCACCCAGTTGGCTTTCATGCATAAGGTGGGACTAGAACTCACTGTCTCCTGGTGATTGGCCCAAAGTCCCCCAGCTGGCTTTCATGCTTAAGGAGGGACTAGAACTCCCAGCCTCCTGCTATCTAGCCTGATGTCTTCAAGAGATAAAACTGGTTATAAATACAAATTACACATTTATATCTATGAAGCGACTAGGAGTCAAGGAATTCTGGGAGTTGAAGTCCACATCTCTTAAAGTTCCATATGTTTTGAGGAATCCGCCACAGAATTCCCACAATTCTATGCCCCGGCCAAGGAATTCTGGGAGTGGATGTACCTCCAAGATGCCGGAAGGCTTGCAACGGCCCCCTCCCATTCCAGAGGAAGCCGCCCCTTCCTTCCTTCCTCCCCCCCCCCGAGGTCGCCCACCTCCTCCACCAGGAGGGTCTCCAACTCCTTCTTGCAGTCCTCCAGCCGCTGTTGATCAGCGCTGTCCACCACCCAGATGAGCCCGTCAGTGCTCTCAAAATAGTTGCGCCAGTAGGAGCGCAGGGACTTCTGGCCCCCTACGTCCCAGATGTTCAGCTTGAACCTGTGGGGGGGGGGAGAAGAGAGAGAGAGCGAGAGAGAGAGAGGCGATGGGAGAGCCAGGCCAAAGGGCTGGGTGGGAAGGGGAAGGGGGAGGAGTGGGTGCGGAATCCTCACCCGCGGTGCTCCAGGGTCTTGATGTTGAAGCCCAGCGTGGGCGAGATGCTGTCAATCTCGTCCCCATTGAACTTTTTCAGGATGGTGGTTTTGCCGGCGTTGTCCAGGCCCCTAAGGGTGGCCCGAGTCAAGGGCAACAAGCAAACAACGTTTAAAAGCAGGGCAGCATTAGAGGAAATGCTCCTGGCAAAGGAAAACTGCAGAGCAGGGAAATGCATGTCTCCCTAACGGATTAACAGGGTTGGAAGGGACCTTGTGGGTCATCTAGTCCAGCTCCCCCGCCCAAGCAGGAGACCCTACACCATTTATTAACAGATTAACAGAATAACAGAGTTGGAAGGGACCTTGTGGGTCATCTAGTCCAGCCCCCCCGCCCAAGCAGGAGACCCTACACCATTTATTAACAGATTAACAGAATAACAGAGTTGGAAGGGACCTTGTGGGTCATCTAGTCCAGCCCCCCCGTCCAAGCAGGAGACCCTACGTACACCATTTCTGACAGGTGGCACTCCAGTCTCTTCTGGAAAGCTTCCAGTGATGAAGCTCCCCCCCCCCGCGCAAGCATTTCTGCGACCCTAAACTTAAGGACGAGCGTTCCTGGGAAGCACAAAGCATGCAGAGATGGAGCCCAAAGCACTCTGCCCATGCACAAGGGCACTCTTGACCAGGCGAGTTGAGAGATGGAAACGCTGCCTGGGGAGGGAGCGCAGCCCAAAGCAGCTTCTCTTTCCTGGGATGCAAAGTCAGGGGTCCCCCGCCTTTCCCAACTCAACCCATCAGCAGCCCCCCAATCCCGGTTTCCCCCATTGCTCCTTTTTTTTTTCTTCTCGCGGAAGGATACAGCATCAGCAGCCGCAGCTCCCGCTCCTTCTGCCGCATCTTCTTCAAGATGCTCAGCAGCCCCATCGTCCGCGCGGAAGCTCTGCCCGCGCTCCGCCCACCGCCGGGATACCGCGCGCGGCTCCGCCCCTGCGAACTCCGCCTCCGCCAATCAGAAAGGGCGGGGGCGGTCCCGGCTGTAGAAGAACATAGGGGGGAGGGAATGTAATATAGACTTCCGGCTCTCAATCGCAATTCTGCTGGTTCCGGCATGGCAGCGAAGGGACTTGGTGTGAAGCAATTGTATAGATGCGCACACAGTTGTGTAGAGACTTTGTGTAGATGGCAGCAAAGAGATTTAACAAAATAACAAAGGGGCCTTAGAGGTCTTCTAGTCCAACCCCCCCACCCCCCCGCACAAAGCAGGAGAACTTATACATTGCGAGACTAGTTATGCATTTGTGCGAGTACTGCCTGAGTGTTTGAGACAACGTTTTCGGTCTACTCGGAAATAAAAGCCTTCTATCTAATTAATTTGATATTTTCGAATGGGTGGAAGATTTTGTGATTTAGTCAGGTTTTCCATCGTCTTTGCACCTTTCACTTCAAAAGGAACCCGAAGTCGAATCTGCCCACAAGTCGGACCGCACCCCTTTTCTCCCCGTGGCCATTCAACGACGAGTCCCGCCCCCTTCCGGGTAGAGAAGACGAATCGCCAAGCCGGAGCATTGTCAAATCTACCGCAACGTAGATCCACGAAACTCTAAAGAGATACGTGCTGTTGCATTGAGAGTTTAAAAAGTTTTTTTTTTTTTTTGCCGGACGCGATATAGACCCAAAGAAACTAGGAAGAAAAAAAACCCTCAATTCTGTCTAAATTAGTTTGTTGCAACGTTTGTTTAATGCAAAATAAGCAAATAGAGATGTCTGTTTATGAAGTTGCTCAGAAAAGGCACCCAAGTTGGTTTACATTTAAAATCACACAATTACAAATCAGATCTTCATATTTCATTGGCTAAATCGGGGTGGGGGGGTGGGGGTTGTCTCCAAATTTGGCAACTTTTAAAGACTTGTGGACTTCAACTCCCAGAATTCCTCGTGGACTGTATTCATGGAAAACAGAACCCCAAGATGGCTGGAGAATTCTGGGAGTCGAAGTCCACAAGTACCTTAAAAGTTGCCCAAGTTTGGAAAACCCTGGGCTAAATGCATCCCACGAGTCCCATTTCTAAAGCAGCTGCGGTTAAATTGTGTGGAAATTTCCCCTCTGTTCCCCTGCAAGGCTTAGCTTTTGCGATTTGAGTTGACCGAGTGGCATCTGCACATGCTCAAGAGACTCCCTTCTTTGGCGTTTGGGAACAATGTCTCTGGAAACTTTCATTTAAGTGCATGGGTTGCTGGTGTGTTTTAAAAGGCCATGCAATGCGTGGACTTCACATTTCAGAATCCAATTCCCCTATGCCCGATGGAGAATTAAATCCAAAATACAGGCAGTCTGGCTTCCCCGTTGATTTTGCTTGTCAGAAGGTTCCAGAAGGGGATCTTGTGACCCTGGGACACTGCAACCGTCATAAATGTGAATCAGTTGCCGAATGCCTGAATTTTGATCACGTGACCATGGGGCTATTGTATGTTATGTGAAAAAAACTGGTCATAAGTCACTTTTTTCCAGCGCTGTTGTAACTTTGAACAGTCACTAAATGAACTCTTGTAAGTTTAGAACTACCTGTATTCAGAATGCATTCCCTTACTTTCAAGGGCATTTTTCTCAGCATTATTTGGGGTTTTATCACCATTGATTGGCGGGGTCTTAGCTTAGTATTATTCTCTCTGCAAATCTGGGCATTTGTTCCATCCCATTCTCACTGAGGAGAGATTGATACAGCAAACACTAAAAATCCAATTGGAGGCATTGCCCTTAAATCAGGGGTCCCCAAACTTGGCAACTTTAAGACTTGTGGACTTCAACTCCCAGAATTCTCCAGCCAACAATGCTGGCTGGAGAATTCTGGGAGTTGAAGTCCACAAGTCTTAAAGTTGCCAAGTTTGAAGACCTCTGCCCTAAATTGACTAGCTTGGCCATCCTGGTCCTTTCAAATGTGCTTGTTGGAAATGTTGGCAACTGCAGGACCCACACTGTGGGTAGTGTGTCAGACTGAGGATGGCTGCACCAGACAGAGCCAACTGTACCCCTTTTGATGAGTGCAAGAAACAGGTGGAAGGGGGTAAATGGGTATTTTATTTAATTTATCACATTTTAAAAGACTCATCTCCTTCCTTTAGGAAAATAATAAATATTCCAGAGAAAGGAGACTAAGGAAATGGAAGTTGTCTCTTTTAAGGGTGGTTTCATTCCATTAAAAAAAAAAAAACTGAGGCAGAACGTTCCACAGGCTAACCGCAATGTTTTTATTTTGTTTGCAACTGAAGTCTCTTCTACTGACCTCTTGAAGGGGGGGGGGGGAAACCACCCCATAACACAGAATCCTCAAACACCATTTGTGTGAAGCGTTGAATAGCATCAAAGGTTTGAAAGAATAACAGAATTGGAAGGGACCTCAGAGGTCATCTAGTCCAACCCCCTGCTCAAGTTTTGAAACCGGGGAAATCTCCTCCAAACAGCAGCTGCCCCCGTTTCTCTTCTTTCAGAAACACTTTTCCAGATGTGGCTAACTGCAGCTGGCCAGTGAAGGATGCTGGGAGTTGTAGTTCATCAACACCAGTGATGCAGCCATGGAGAGGCTGATGAAGTACATCTTCCTGTGTTCCTCACCACTGAACTGCTGGGCCAGTGCAGCCACATTTGGAAAACCTGACCAATTTCAACCCAGAAAGAATAAAATTAGTGGGAATTTTAGCGCTGGCTTTTCTCGCGAACAAAACAGGGTGTAAGGATCGCCTCTACGTCTAACTTAAGAAAGCGAGAACTTCTGAGACAATGTAGTTCAAAAGGATCTTTTATTAAGCAGAAGTGAAAGCAGTCCATTCAAAGCAACGTCTGAATATCCTTAGGCAACGCAGGTGGAGTTAAAGCAGTAGAGACCCCTCCCACTAGCCAGAATGCAGATTCTAGCCAATACACAAGTGTGAAAATGTTTTCTTTATCAACTGCTCTGGGAACCGGATAACCATACATTTCTCTGACCATCTTCTGTTATCCATTGAAGTGAAACATCCCACATTGCCCCTCATAAACCTTCTCCAAAAGTGAAGAGATCTCAGGATGTTTGGCGCCTGGGCATGGATTGTAAATCGTCCATTGACACAGGCAATGCTAATAAATCAAACCCAAGGCCCCCCCTTCTCTCAACTGAATGGCACGATCACTCTTTGGGATCTGACACAGGGCATCGTAGCCCCAAAAGGCCATGCCTGCAATTAGTGCACACTGCCTGTGGCTGAGAAAAGAACACCCTTAACAGCAAACCATGTGCAGAGAAAGGAGCAATCCTTGTTCTATTTTTTTGCACAACTATTCCAGTGTGATAGATAGCACTCATAACGCATCAAAGCACCGATAGGAGTCTGTAATACAATGTTTTTCAACCTCTGCAAATTTAAGATGGGTGGACTATGCTTAAAGCATGCTGGTTAGAGAATTCTGGGCGTTGAAGTCCACATACTTAAAGCATGCTGGCTGGGGATTGTGGGAGTTGAAATCCATCCATCTTAAAGCATGCTGGCTGGGGAATTCTGGGCACTGAAGTCCAGCCCTCTTGAAGCATGCTGGCTGGGGAATTCTGGGAGTTGAAGTCCTTATACTTAAAGCTTGCTAGCTGGGGAATTCTGGGAGTTGAAATCCATCCATCTTAAAGCCTGCTGGCTGGGGAATTCTGGGAGTTGAAGTCCTTATACTTAAAGCTTGCTAGCTGGGGAATTCTGGGAGTTGAAATCCATATGCTTAAAGCTTGCTGGCTGGGGAATTCTAGGAGTTGAACTCCATCCATCTTAAAGCCTGCTAGCTGGGGAATTCTGGGAGTTGAATGAAGTCCTTATACTTAAAGCTTGCTAGCTGGGGAATTCTGGGCACTGAAGTCCAGCCCTCTTGAAGCATGCTGGCTGGGGAATTCTGGGAGTTATAATACACCCATCTTAAACTTGCAGAGATTGAGAAACGCTGCTCGAATACAAGCAGCAAATGCCGGTTACCCGTATAGCAGAACAAGGAGGCCCAATAGAGAGGCTGTAGACAACCGTCACAATTTGCTGCCAGCAGCATCCCTGACGAGCTAGCTTTCTACATACGGGGAGAGATTGGCAAACCCGCAGCCAGCGTTTCAAGGCAGACAATTCTTTTGTGCATGAAAATGAGGCTAGCGGCCACCCACCGCAGCGTGAAACCCCCCACCCCGCCTCAGCTGCAGACCCTCTCCGAGAGATCCAACAGTGTCCCCTTCCATTTCCCATCCACCAGGAGAAGGGAAGTCCGGTTCTCCAAAAGAGCTGAATCCCTGAAGGAGCCTTTCTGGAAGACGACGCTGCCCTCCATCACGGTCAATCCGTGCGCCCGGCATAAGTCAGCGGCTTCTTCCGGGCTGTCGATAGCCAGCAGGTGGGTCAGCCGGGCCAGGGGATACCGGCAGTTCTTTGCATTGAAGCCGTGGCTGAAAGTGAGCAATGCCAGGCGCCGGGTTTTGGCCAGGTGGGGATGGAGGGCGCAGCTGGGGAGGTAAGGGAGTTCCCGGGCCAGGCAGAAGAAACGGGCAAAATTGCGTTCCAGGAAAGCCCAGTGGATGGCGAGGGCAGCCTTGAGGTCGGGAGACGCTCGGATCTCGTCGGACAGCTGGAGGATCTGCCAGAGGGCATCTGGGGAGCCTGGGGGGGTGGGGGGGAGGGGAAGAAACAGAGATAAGACAAAATTTGACTTTGGTTGTCAAAAGGTTGCAAAAGGGGCCCCAGGACACTAGAACCGTCGTAAATACGAACCACTTGTCAAGCATCCAAATGCAAATCACGTGACTTTTTTTCAGTGCCGTCGTAACTTTGAAGGGTCACTAAATGAACTGTTGTAAGCTTTTTCAGGAGGCAACGGGACTTTCTGGTTTTTTTCTTTGAAGACGTTTCACTTCTCTTTAACAGATTAACAGAGTTGGAAGGGACCTGGGAGGTCATCTAGTCCAACCCCCCGCTGAAGCAGGAGACCCTACACCATTTCTGACAGATGGCTGTCCAGTCTCTTCTTGAAAGTCTCCAGTGATGAAGCTCCCACAACTTCTGAAGGCAACTTCTGTTCCATCGGTTGATTGTTCTCACTGTCAGAAAATTTCTCCTTATTTCCAGATTGAATCTCTCCTTGATCAGTTTCCATCCATTGTTCCTTGTCTGGCCTTCGGGTGCTTTGGAAAATGGCTTGACCCCCCTCCTCTCTGGGGCAGCCCCTCAAGTATGGGAACCCTGCTATCATGTCTCCCCTGGTCCTTCTCTTCACTAGACTAGCCATGTCCAATTCATGTAACCGTTACTAAGGCTTTATAGAGTGGTATTACTACCACCCTTGATCTTGATTGTATCCCTCTGTTAATGCAACTTAGGATTGCATTGGCTTTTTTGGCTGCCGCTGCACACTGCTGGCTCCTCTTTAGCTGGTTGTCCACTAAGATCCAAGATCCCTCTCACAGTCACTGCTATTGAGTCTGGTTTCACCCAGTTTATATGTGTACTTTTGGTTTTTCTTACCTAAGTGTAGGACTTTCCTTTTCTCTGCATTGAATTTCATTTTGTTAGATAGGGCCCAGTGTTCAAGTCTGTCAAGATCCATCTGGACCTTGAGCCTATCTTCTAGGGTGTTGGCTATTCCTGCCAGCTTAGTGTCATCTGCAAATTTGGTAAGTTCCCCTTCTATTCCCTCATCTAAGTCGTTTATGAAGATATTGAAGAGTAGGACGGAACCTTATGGTACCCCACTGCTAACTTCTCTTCATGTAGACTTAGGCCCATTAAGGACTACTCGTTGAGTACGGTTTGTCAGCCAGTTGTGAATCCATCTGGTGGTGAAGCTGCCTATCCCACTTTTTTCTAGCTTACGAAGAAGTAGGTTGTGGTCTACTTTGTCAAATGCCTTGCTGTATATTATGTCCACAGTATTTCGCTGGTCTACTGATTTCTCATCCCAGCTTCTTCAGCTCTGACTGGATGGTGGGGGATGGAAGGATTTATACTGGTCATTTGCATCCTTTTAGAGAGCCATTGAAGCCACTTGGACAGTGGTATCAAACTCGCGGCCCGCAGGCCAGATGTGCCAGGCGCTGGCCACGCTCACCCCCATTTTAGTGAAGGGGGAAAAAGTAGCAATACATCACGTCATGACGTGACGACGCGAGTTTGACACCCCTGCACTTGGAGGTTCGTCTGTGTCCTCAGGGTCACCTGAGTGGTGCAAATGGGTGTGGAGCCTTCTTGGAACTGCTGAAAGGACTGTGTTGTAGACTGGAGATAGATGAGGTCTTATCCCTCCCCCTCTGTTGAGGGAGGGCTGTTCCATTTGGACATAGATGGCCTCTTGGACCCCTCTTTCAAACCAGCGATCCTCCGTGTCCAAAATGTGGACTTTGCCGTCTTCAAAAGAGCGGCCTTTGTCTTTCTAATGCAGCTGGACTGCCGAATCTAGTCCTGATGGGTTTGTTCTCCTATGTTGTGCCATGCGCTTGTGAAGTGGTTGTTTTGTTTCCCCAATGTACAGATTTGCACATGGCTCACTGCATTGCTCAGTTTCTTTCTGGGTGTTTTCCCAATATTTGAGGGGCTCCAAAGCCCCAGAAGGCAGGACAAGAAACAACGGATGGAAACCTAATCAAGGAGAGAAGCAACCTGGAATGAAGGAGAAACTTCCTAACAATGAGGACAATTAACCAGTGGAACACCTTGCCACCAGACATTGTGGACGCTCCATCACTGGAGGTTTTTAAGAAGAGACTGGACCAGGGGTTCCCAACCTTTTCTATACCGGGACACCCCTAGAACGCTTCGGATATATTCTCGCACCCCTTGCAAAAGTCAATTAACTATATGCATAGAATTATGCATATACACTATAATTTTGAAACTCCTAAACCCAAGTTTTCGCATTCCCTGGAATATCGTCTTGCACCCCCAGGGTGTGTGTGTGCGCAAGCACCCCTGGTTGGGAACCCCTGCTCTAGACAGTCACTTGTCCGCAATGGTAGAGGATGAAATAGTATAGGTTCTCCTGCTTGAGCAGGGGGCTGGACTAGAAGACCTCCAAGGTCCCTTCCAGCTCTATTCTATTTTATTCTACTCTATCCTTGGGGTGGACAAGCTTCTCCTCCCAGCCATGCAGTCCCATGGGCAACCCCTTTTTCTGGCATCCTTCCCCCAGCCCCGCGGTTGTCTAACACTCCCCCACCCCACCCCACCCACCCCCAAATCCCAGG
>QLTV01001321.1:490973-511283 GCA_003457575.1 Thermophis baileyi | reverse complement strand
ACAAACGATTTTTTAAAATATTTCTTATTTCTCAAACAAAAAAAATTCCGCCTTTTTTCCCATCTTTTTTTTGTTTTTATGTATTTGCTGTTTTTTTTTTTTTTTTTTTAAAGGGTTTCTTTTTTTTTAAAAAAAAATTATTTAAAAAAAAAAAAAGAAATACGTGTGTCCTTGGTGCAATTCAGCCAAGACCACTTGGGAAGAATTTGGGGATATTCACGACCCCGGCAAAGGGTCAGAAATTTCTGGTGGGCTCCACAATGCCGCATGCCGTGGCCTCACCGTGAAAATCGTGCCGATGATATATAAACTGCTCGCCATCAGCCCTAGATGACTACGGACGCCCCTGTATCAGTTTGGAATTGATTTAGATCTCTGGAAGATAGAAATCTTTCAGTGGAACCTGCCCTATTTACAGTAAAACAGGAATCACTTTGTTCTCAAACCCTACTATTAGACTGTAGATCACCTGTTTCATTGCAAAGTATTTGAAGCTGGGGGGGGGGAGAAATATATATATACAGAGGGAGAAGGAGAGGGCGATGGGGCGAGAGGGACATTATGTACAGGAAGGGGCGTTATGTACATGAGCATTTTCCTGGACTACTATTTCTTTTTCGCCACCGTCAACTCGACCACTGGCACTCGGAAGCCGGCTTTCGTCCCGCTTTCGTTACTCGAGGACGAGGAGAGTCGAGATTTTTTGGACTCCAGGGAGGCTCCGCTGCCTTGGGTTCTCCCTGCCTCGTCGTCGCTTCCCGTGACCTCGTAAGACCCTTTGCTTTTCGACCCTATCCCCCCAAAAGTGCCAAATTTGAGCTTGGCGTGCTTGCCTTTGTCTCCTTCGTGCTCCAGCGTGCCGGTCGGGGTGGAGTGCGAGGAGTGCTCGTCACTAAAGGAGGACGACCGGTGCCGAGACTTTTTGGTCTTAAAGAAGGAGAACTTCCCTTTGGGCGAGACAGCTGCTTCCCCTACTTCCACCTCACCTTCTAAGGACCCTAAACTTGCTTTGAGCTCTCCTTCAACTCCGGCCCCAGATGTTGAGTCTTCTGGAAAGCCCACACTTCCCTTGGCTTTGGGTTTGGAGAAGGCAAACTTGGGCATTTTGATTTTAGATTTCTTCAATTTCAGGTCAGGTTCTTCCAGCTCAACCGTCCCTGCCTCAACATGGAGACTTGCTTGTGGCGGTTGGGGAAACTCGACATCGACCCCGACTTCCCTTCCCACCGGTTCCTGCCCCGCCACCACAAATTTTGGTATTTTCATTTTAGGGAAAGACACCTTCCCAGTTGAACTTTCTAAATGGCCTTGTGGAGCATCCATCCCAAGAGAAGGACCTTTGATACCTAATTTGGGACCACTGAGATCACCCCCTATCTTTGGTCCAGAAAAGTGAAGGTCCCCTGTCCCTTTGGCGCCCACATGTAGCTCTGGTGTTTTGGCCTTGGGCCCTTTCAGATTGACCTCAAAGTCTGGCCCAGAAACTTTTGGACCTGAGACATTGAGGGAAGGTCCTCTCAGACAGATATCCGGGGTCCCAGTGTCCAGGTCCAGGCCAGAAATCTTCATGCCTGGCATTTCCAGTCCAACGTGTTGACCTTTCAAGTCGGTAGCAAACTGGGCATCTCCTTTCAAACTT
Source organism: Thermophis baileyi (assembly GCA_003457575.1). NCBI lineage: Eukaryota > Metazoa > Chordata > Lepidosauria > Squamata > Dipsadidae > Thermophis > Thermophis baileyi. Next base: position 509,644 of record QLTV01001321.1, on the reverse strand, counting down.
GGTCCTTTCATGTTCAAATCAAAGTCAACTTCAGGTCCTTTGATCTGTGGTCCTGAAATGCTGCCTCCTTCACCAGCGATGGCAAACTGAGGAAGTTTCATGCAGGGAAGTTTAACTCCACCTCCAGAGCCTTCCACCTTGGGGGATGTCATGCTACCAGAAATGCCAAGATCTCCTTTGATCTTTGATCCTTTCAGATTGATGTCCACCTCAGGTCCAGAGATGCCTCCTTCCGAAGTCATCTTCACTTTCGGCCCTCTCATGTCAACATCTGGAGCTGTTAGATTGACGTCTAGACCCGAAGGCTTTTGCATCTGAAACTTCCCTTCAAATCCACCGACACCAACATCTGGCATGCCAACATCCATCTTTGGAGTTTTAATCTCACCAGAAAAACCCAAGTCTTTTCCTAGCTTTGGTCCTTTCAGGTTCACGTCCATTTCAGGAATGCTTGCCTCTCCTCCAATTCGTGGGGAAGAGACATCAAGGTGTGCAGAGGGCAACTGTCCTTGAATGTCTACATCTGGCCCTTCCAGGTTCACTCCTGGCTTCCCAAATTTTGGCAAGCTGAACTTGGGGAATTTCAGCTTCCCTCCTGGGCCTTGGATTTCAGCACTTGGGAGATCAACATCACCTTTCAGCTTTGGTCCTTTCAAATGAACATCGACACCGGGGGCAGAGATGGAAGGTGCGGAAACATCCACAGAGGGTACGTTGACTGATGGACCTTTCAGGTTGATGTCAGGAATGGTAAGGTTGGCCTCAGCGCTGGGGATTCTCAGATCTCCTTCCAATTTGGGACCAGCCAGGCCAATGCTTTCACCCGAGAGCTTGAACTCGGGGGCCTTAAGACCAATATCAGGGCCTCCAATGTTGACGTTTGCGCTTCCACTGGGAACGGAAGCTTCAAGACTGGGTGATTTCAGACTGGGTGACGTCACATCTATTCCTGGCATCTTGACTTCTCCTTCCACCTTAGGCATGGAAGCATCGGCCTTGAACATGGGTGATTTGATATCAAACTCAACATCAGGAAATGAGAGTTTTCCAAAGACTGGTTTCTTTCCCTTGGGGGATTTGATGTTGGCATCTGCTTTCAGGGATGCTTCTGGGACCGAGAAGCTTCCTTCCAAATCCGGTGATTTCACATTGGCGTCCATTTCTCCACTCATATCAAAACCACCCTTTTTGCCTTTGACTTTAGGTCCACTCATGTGGATTTTGGGCATTTTGAATTTGCCTTTTTTCCCTTTGGCAGAAACGGCAACGTCTGGTGACTCAACGTTCAGCTCAGCTTCTGGAAGAGACACGTTCAAAGTGGGTGATTTCACATCAGCCTTGGGGCTCTTTGCTCCAAACCCAAATTTCGGCATCTTAAATTTGGGGAGTTTAACATTGCCCTCTGGCCCTTCAACGTTCACATCCGGACATTCCAAGTCAATCTCTGGACCTTTAGCTTCAATTCCTGGTCCTTGGATGGCCATTCCTGGAACGGAGACATCCACATCACCCTTCACCTTGTGACCTTTCAGATTTAAGTCAATTTCTGGCATGGAGATCTGAGGTGTTTTGAAATGCATTTCTGGCATCTTAACCGCAGGGCCCTTCAATTGTCCTTCTGGTCCTTTGATGTCCAAACTTGGAGCTTCAATTTTCACATCAGAACCTGATACTTTCAACTCTCCTTCAGGCAGGTTGACGTCCAACTGAGGTCCTTCTCCTTTGAACTCAGGGATACCAAATTTAGGAAGCTTCATCTTGGGTAATTTTACTTTTCCATCCGGACCGTGGATATCAACAGTGGGAGCCGCAATGTCAATTTCAGGACCTTTCAAATCTCCTCCGAGTTTTGGTCCAGAGACATCACCTTTCAGACCAAACTGTACATCAGGCATGGAGATTTGGGGGGGTTTAATCTGCATTTCAGGCATCTTAATTTTTGGGCCTTTCCAACTTCCTTCAGGACCTCCAACATCGATGTCTAGTTTGGGACCTCTGATGTCAAAGTCAGGAGCCTTCAGGTCAGCCTCCAACTTAGGCACAGAAACATCCACATCTCCTTTCATTTTGGGACCTTTGAGGTTCAAATCAAAGTCTGGCATGGAGATTTTGGGAGCTTTGATGTTCATTTCGGGCATCTTAAACTTGGGACCTTTGAGTTTTCCCTCAGGACATTGCAATTCCACATCAGGTACGGAGACATCCAGTTTAGGGCCCTTGATATCAAGATCTGGCCCCTTCAAATCAGTATCTATTTTGGGAGCAGATAGTTCTAGATCAACGTCTCCTTTCAGTTTAGGGCCTCTGAGGTTGAAGTCCACATCTGGCATGGTGATTTGGGGGGCCTTGATGTTAAATTCAGGCATCTGAAATTTAGGGCCTTTCATTTTGCCTTCAGGTCCTTTAATATCGATGTCAGAAGGATCTATCTGAGGAACATTAATGTCTATTTCTGGACCTTTCAGGTCACCTTCAATCTTTGGCACAGATACATCCACATCTGCTTTTACCTTTGGACCTTTCAAGTTCATATCAGGCAGAGAAAATTTAGGGGCCTTAAAATGCATCTCTGGCATTTTAAATTTGGGTCCTTTCCACGTCCCTTCTGGTCCTTCAAGATCAACATCTGGAACATCAACGTCTAGCTTGGGCCCTTTGATGTCAATGTCAGGGCCCTTCAGATCACCTTCCAAGCTCGGTACGGAGACATCCACATCTCCCTTCACTCTGGGACCTTTCAGGTTCAAATCAAAGTCTGGCATGGAGATTTGGGGAGCTTTGATGTGCATTTCAGGCATTTTAAATTTGGGTCCTTTCCACTTCCCTTCAGGTCCTTCAAGATCAACATCTGGAACATCAACGTCTAGTTTGGGCCCTTTGATGTCAATGTCGGGGCCCTTCAGATCACCTTCCAAGCTCGGTACTGAGACATCCACATCTCCCTTCACTCTGGGAGCTTTGAGGTTCAAGTCAAAGTCTGGCATGGAGATTTTGGGAGCTTTGATGTGCATTTCAGGCATCTTAAACTTGGGAGTTTTCCACTTTCCTTCAGGACCTTCAATTTCTACATCAGGTGCATCAATGTCCAATTTGGGACCCTTGATATCCACATCTGGACCTTCCAGCTTTGGAACAGAAACATCCACATCTCCTTTCAGTTTTGGACCTTTGAGGTTCAGATCAATATCGGGCATTGAGATCTTTGGGGTCTTGAAGTGCATTTCAGGCATCTTAAATTTGGGCCCTTTCACTTTTCCCTCTGGGCCTTCAATGTCCAAACATGGAGGTTCAAGTTCAACTTTTGGGACAGAAACATCAAGATCTCCTTTGGGGAGGCTTATGTCCACATCTGGACCTTCCCCTTTGAAGCCAGACATTCCGAATTTGGGCATTTTGAATTTTGGCATCTTCAACTTTCCTTCTGGTCCATGAAGTTCAACATTAGGTGCATCAATATCCACTTTGGGACCTTTGATATCCACATCTGGCCCTTTTAGGTCACCTTCCAGTTTGGGAACAGACACATCCACATCTCCCTTCAGTTTTGGACCTTTGAGGTTCAAGTCTATATCGGGCATTGAGATCTTTGGGGTCTTGAAGTGCATTTCAGGCATCTTAAATTTGGGACCTTTCACTTTTCCTTCTGGGCCTTCAATGTCCATACATGGTGCTTCCAGTTCAACTTTGGGGACAGAAATATCAAGGTCTGCTTTTGGGAGGCTTACATCCACATCTGGGCCTTCCCCTTTGAAGCTGGGCATGCCAAACTTGGGCATCTTGAACTTGGGCATTTTGAGTTTTCCTTCTGGACCATGTAGGTCAACATCTGGAGCATCGATATCTAGCTTTGGACCTTTGATGTCAATTTCTGGGCCTTTCAAATCACCCTCTGGAACTGAGACATTCAGGTCTCCTTTCAGTTTGGGAGCTTTTAGGTTTAAGTCCACATCTGGCATTGACATTTTAGGAGTCTTAAAATGCATCTCTGGCATTCTAAATTTGGGTCCTTTCCACTTCCCTTCAGGTCCTTCAAGATCAACATCTGGAACATCAACGTCTAGTTTGGGCCCTTTGATGTCAATGTCAGGGCCCTTCAGATCACCTTCCAAGCTCGGTACGGAGACATCCACATCTCCCTTCACTCTGGGACCTTTGAGGTTCAAGTCAAAGTCTGGCATGGAGATTTTGGGAGCTTTGATGTGCATTTCGGGCATCTTAAATTTGGGCCCTTTCCATTTCCCTTCTGGTCCTTCTATGTCAACATCAGGGACATCAACACCAACTTTGGGCCCTTTGATGTCCACACTTGGGCCTTTCAAATCCCCCTCCACCGTTGGTATAGATACATCGGCTTCTACTTTAGGCTTCCTCCAGTTCAAATCTATATCAGGCATAGAGATTTTAGGAACATTAAAATGCATGTCAGGCATCCTAAACTTAGGACCTTTAAGTTTTCCTTCAGGCCCTTCAAGGTCAATGTCAGGAAGATCAACACCAACTTTGGGCCCTTTGATGTCCACATCAGGGCCTTTCAGGTCACCTTCCAACTTTGGCACGGAAACATCCACATCTCCTTTCACTTTTGGACCTTTCAGGTTCAAATCAAAGTCTGGCATGGAGATTTTGGGAGCTTTGATGTTCATTTCAGGCATTTTAACTTTGGGACTTTTCCACTTCCCTTCGGGACCTTCAATTTCTACATCAGGTGCATCAATATCAAATTTGGGACCCTTGATATCCACATCTGGACCTTCCAGCTTTGGAACAGAAACATCCACATCTCCCTTCAGCTTTGGACCTTTGAGGTTGAAGTCTACATCTGGCATTGACATCTTTGGGGTCTTGAAGTGCATTTCAGGCATCTTAAATTTAGGCCCTTTCACTTTTCCTTCTGGGCCTTCAATGTCCAAGCTTGGTGCTTCAAGTTCAACGTTTGGACCAAAAACATCAAGATCTCCTTTAGGGAAGCTTACATCCACATCTGGGCCTTCCCCTTTGAAGCTGGGCATGCCAAACTTGGGCATCTTGAATTTTGGCATCTTCAGTTTTCCTTCTGGTCCATGTAGATCAACATCTGGGACATCAACATCCAGCTTTGGACCTTTGATGTCAATTTCTGGTCCTCTAAGTTCTCCTTGCAGTCCTGGGGCTGAGACATCCAAATCTCCCTTGAGTTTAGGCCCTTTCAGGTTGAAATCCACATCTGGCATTGAAATTTTAGGTGCCTTGATGTTCATGTCCGGCATCTTAAATTTGGGTCCTTTCCACTTTCCTTCTGGGGCCTCCAGTTCAATATCAGGAACATCTACATCAAGTTTAGGTGCTTTGATATCAACCTCTGGGCCCTTCAGATCACCTTCCAATGTTGGTAAGGTCACATCTGCATCTCCTTTCACTTTGGGACCTTTGAGGTTCAAGTCAAAATCTGGCATGGAAATTTTGGGAGCCTTAAAGTGCATGTCAGGCATCTTAAATTTGGGGCCTTTCACTTTTCCTTCTGGACCTTCTATGTCCACCTCAGGGATATCAACGTCCACTTTGGGGCCTTTGATGTCTATTTCTGGACACTTCAAGTCACCTTCCAGTGTGGGAGCTTTCATATCAATATCTCCTTTGACTTTGTGGCCTTTCAAATTCAAGTCGAAATCTGGTACAGAGATTTTAGGAGTTTTAAAATGTATGTCAGGCATCTTAAACCTGGGCCCTTTCAGTTTTCCTTCTGGGCCTTCAAGGTCAACATCTGGAAGGTCAACATCTACTTTTGGACCTTTGATATCAACATCAGGGCCCTTCAAGTCACCCTCCAGCTTTGGCACAGAGACATCGATGTCTCCCTTCAATTTTGGGCCTTTCAGATTCAGGTCTATGTCTGGCATTGAGATTTTCGGAGTTTTGATTTGCATTTCTGGCATCTTAATCCTTGGACCTCTCAGCTTCCCCTCTGGCCCTTCTAGGTCAGGAGTTTCAATGTCCACTTTGGGGCCCGACAGGTCAAGATCAGCTTTGGGAAGGGTTACGTCCACATCAGGAGCTTCTGCTTTGATGCCTGAAATTCCAAATTTGGGCATTTTAAACTTAGGCATTTTGAGTTTGCCTTCAGGGCCATGAAGATCAACTTCTGGTGTACCAACCTCCATCTTGGGGCCTTTGATATCAATTTCAGGGGCTTTCAAATCTCCTTCCAGGCTTGGTGCAGAAGCATTCAGGTCTCCTTTTAATTTAGGCCCTTTCAAATTTAATTCCACATCAGGCATAAAGACCTTAGGGGAGGAAATATTCAGTGACGGCATTTTAAATTTAGGACCTTTTGCTTTTCCTTGGATATCCACATCCGGACTCTGAACACCCACTTTTGGTCCTGAGATATCAACATCTGGTTTCTTAACCTTCACATCAACTTCAGGTGTATGAAGTTTGGGGCCAGAAAAATTGAACTTGGGAAGTTTAAATCTTGATTTCTTTGGTTTTGCTTCAATGTCTACTTTTGGTGTCTCCACTTCAACATCAGGTCCTTTAATGTCACCTCCTACGTCTCCTTTCAGTTTTGGGCCTTTCAAATTCAAATCAATATCTGGCATTGAAATTTGGGGGACGTTAAAATGCATTTCTGGCATCTTCATTTTGGGGCCTTTCAGTTTTCCTTCTGGATGTTCGATTTCCAGATCAGGTGTTTCAATATCTAGTTTGGGACCAGATATATCCACTTCTCCCTTGGGTATGGTCACATCCACTGAAGGACCTTCTCCTTTAAATCCAGGCATCCCAAACTTGGGCATTTTAAATTTGGGCAGCTTGATTTTACCCTCTGGGCCATGCAAATCAACATCGGGCATGTCAATGTCCACTTTGGGGCCTTGAACGTCCATATGAGGAGCTTCAACCTTTGGCAATGAAACATCCACATCTCCTTTCACTTTAGGTCCTTTCAGGTTCAAATCAAAGTCTGGCATGGAGATTTTGGGAGCTTTGATGTTCATTTCAGGCATTTTAAATTTGGGTCCTTTCCACGTCCCTTCTGGTCCTTCAAGATCAACATCTGGAACATCAACGTCTAGTTTGGGCCCTTTGATGTCAATGTCAGGGCCCTTCAGATCACCTTCCAAGCTCGGTACTGAGACATCCACATCTCCTTTCACTCTGGGACCTTTGAGGTTCAAGTCAAAGTCTGGCATGGAGATTTTGGGAGCTTTGATGTGCATTTCAGGCATCTTAAACTTTGGAGTTTTCCACTTTCCTTCAGGACCTTCAATTTCTACATCTGGTGCATCAATGTCCAATTTGGGACCCTTGATATCCATATCTGGGCCTTTCAGATCTCCTTCCAGTTTGGGAACAGAAACATCAACATCGCCCTTCAGTTTTGGACCTTTGAGGTTCAAGTCAAAATCTGGCATGGAGATCTTTGGAGCTTTCATGTGCATTTCGGGCATTTTAAATTTAGGACCTTTTATCTTTCCTTCTGGTACTTCCACACTTATATCAGGGGCATTAATATCTAATTGGGGTGCTTTAATATCGAGTTCTGGCCCCTTAACATCCCCCTCTAGCTTTGGCAAAGAAACATCTACATCACCCTTCATTTTAGGACCTTTCAAATTCAAGTCAAAATCTGGCATGGAAATTTTGGGAGCTTTGATGTTCATTTCAGGCATCTTAAATTTGGGCCCTTTCCATTTCCCTTCTGGTCCTTCTATGTCAACATCAGGGACATCAATACCTACTTTGGGACCTTTGATGTCCACACTTGGGCCTTTCAAATCCCCCTCCACCGTTGGTATAGATACATCGGCTTCTACTTTAGGCTTCCTCCAGTTCAAATCTATATCAGGCATAGAGATTTTAGGAACATTAAAATGCATGTCAGGCATCCTAAACTTAGGACCTTTAAGTTTTCCTTCAGGCCCTTCAAGGTCAACTTCAGGAAGATCAACACCAACTTTGGGCCCTTTGATGTCCACATCAGGGCCTTTCAGGTCACCTTCCAACTTTGGCACAGAAACATCCACATCACCTTTCACTTTTGGACCTTTCAGGTTCAAGGCAAAATCTGGCATGGAGATCTTTGGAGCTTTCATGTGCATTTCGGGCATTTTAAATTTGGGTCCTTTCCACTTCCCTTCAGGTCCTTCAAGATCAACATCTGGAACATCAACGTCTAGTTTGGGCCCTTTGATGTCAATGTCAGGGCCCTTCAGATCACCTTCCAAGCTCGGTACTGAGACATCCACATCTTTCACTCTGGGACCTTTGAGGTTCAAGTCAAAGTCTGGCATGGAGATTTTGGGAGCTTTGATGTTCATTTCAGGCATCTTAAATTTGGGCCCTTTCCATTTCCCTTCTGGTCCTTCTATGTCAACATCAGGGACATCAACACCAACTTTGGGCCCTTTGATGTCCACACTTGGGCCTTTCAAATCCCCCTCCACCGTTGGTATAGATACATCGGCTTCTACTTTAGGCTTCCTCCAGTTCAAATCTATATCAGGCATAGAGATTTTAGGAACATTAAAATGCATGTCAGGCATCCTAAACTTAGGACCTTTAAGTTTTCCTTCAGGCCCTTCAAGGTCAACTTCAGGAAGATCAACACCAACTTTGGGCCCTTTGATGTCCACATCAGGGCCTTTCAGGTCACCTTCCAACTTTGGCACGGAAACATCCACATCTCCTTTCACTTTTGGACCTTTCAGGTTCAAATCAAAGTCTGGCATGGAGATTTTGGGAGGATATCCACATCTGGACCTTCCAGCTTTGGAACAGAAACATCCACATCTCCCTTCAGCTTTGGACCTTTGAGGTTGAAGTCTACATCTGGCATTGACATCTTTGGGGTCTTGAAGTGCATTTCAGGCATCTTAAATTTAGGCCCTTTCACTTTTCCTTCTGGGCCTTCAATGTCCAAGCTTGGTGCTTCAAGTTCAACTTTTGGACCAGAAACATCAAGATCTCCTTTAGGGAGGCTTACATCCACATCTGGACCTTCCCCCTTGAAGCCGGGCATTCCAAATTTGGGCATTTTGAATTTGGGCATCTTCAACTTTCCTTCTGGTCCATGAAGTTCAACATCAGGTGCATCAATATCCACTTTGGGACCTTTGATATCCACATCTGGCCCTTTTAGGCCACCTTCTAGCTTAGGAACAGACACATCCACATCTCCTTTCAGCTTTGGACCTTTGAGGTTCAGATCAATGTCAGGCATTGAGATCTTTGGGGTCTTGAAGTGCATTTCAGGCATCTTAAATTTAGGCCCTTTCACTTTTCCTTCTGGGCCTTCAATGTCCAAACTTGGTCCTTCAAGTTCAACCTTTGGACCAGAAACATCAAGGTCTCCTTTAGGGAAGCTTACATCCACATCTGGACCTTCCCCCTTGAAGCTGGGCATTCCAAATTTGGGCATTTTGAATTTTGGTATCTTCAACTTTCCTTCTGGTCCATGAAGTTCAACATTAGGTGCATCAATGTCCACTTTGGGACCTTTGATATCTACATCTGGGGCTTTCAAGTCAGCTTCCAGCTTTGGAACAGAAACATCCACATCTCCCTTCAGCTTTGGACCTTTGAGGTTGAAGTCTACATCTGGCATTGACATCTTTGGAGCTTTGATGTGCATCTCAGGCATCTTAAATTTGGGACCTTTCACTTTTCCTTCTGGGCCTTCAATGTCTAAATCTGGTCCTTCAAGCTCAACTTTTGGACCAGAAATATCAAGATCTCCTTTAGGGAGGCTTACATCCACATCTGGACCTTCCCCCTTGAAGCCGGGCATTCCAAATTTGGGCATTTTGAATTTTGGCATCTTCAACTTTCCTTCTGGTCCATGAAGTTCAACATTAGGTGCATCGATGTCCACTTTGGGACCTTTGATATCTACATCTGGGGCTTTCAAGTCAGCTTCCAGCTTTGGAACAGAAACATCCACATCTCCCTTCAGCTTTGGACCTTTGAGGTTGAAGTCTACATCTGGCATGGAGAACTTTGGAGCTTTGATGTGCATTTCAGGCATCTTAAACTTTGGAGTTTTCCACTTTCCTTCAGGACCTTCAATTTCTATATCTGGTGCATCAATATCCAATTTGGGACCCTTGATATCCACATCTGGACCTTCCAGCTTTGGAACAGAAACATCAACATCTCCCTTCAGTTTTGGACCTTTGAGGTTCAGATCAATATCGGGCATTGAGATGTTTGGTGTCTTGAAGTGCATTTCAGGCATCTTAAACTTGGGCCCTTTCACTTTTCCCTCTGGGCCTTCAATGTCCAAACTTGGTGCTTCAAGCTCAACTTTGGGAAGAGATACATCAAGGTCTGCTTTGGGGAGACTTACATCAACATCTGGGCCTTCTCCTTTGAAGCCTGGCATGCCAAACCTTGGCATCTTGAACTTGGGCATTTTGAATTTTCCTTCTGGTCCATGTAGGTCAACATCTGGGACATCAACATCGAGTTTTGGACCTTTTATATCAATTTCTGGACCTTTCAAATTTCCTTCAAATTTAGGAATTGAAACATCAGCATCACCTTTAGAACCTTTTAGGTTTAAGTCTATGTCTGGCATTGAGATTTTGGGAGCCTTGATGTGCATTTCGGGCATCTTAAACTTGGGACTTTTCCACTTCCCTTCAGGACCTTCAATTTCTACATCAGGTGCATCAATATCGAATTTGGGACCCTTGATATCCACATCTGGACCTTCCAGCTTTGGAACAGAAACATCCACATCTCCCTTCAGCTTTGGACCTTTGAGGTTGAAGTCTACATCTGGCATTGACATCTTTGGGGTCTTGAAGTGCATTTCAGGCATCTTAAATTTAGGCCCTTTCACTTTTCCTTCTGGGCCTTCAATGTCCAAGCTTGGTGCTTCAAGTTCAACTTTTGGACCAGAAACATCAAGATCTCCTTTAGGGAGGCTTACATCCACATCTGGGCCTTCCCCTTTGAAGCTGGGCATTCCAAATTTGGGCATTTTGAATTTGGGCATCTTCAACTTTCCTTCTGGTCCGTGAAGTTCAACATTAGGTGCATCAATGTCCATTTTGGGACCTTTGATATCTATATCTGGGGCTTTCAGGTCAGCTTCCAGCTTTGGGACAGAAACATCAACATCTCCCTTCAGTTTTGGACCTTTGAGGTTCAGATCAACATCTGGCATAGAGATCTTTGGAGCTTTGATGTGCATTTCAGGCATCTTAAATTTGGGCCCTTTCACTTTTCCTTCTGGACATTCTAAGTGAATGTCTGGTGCTTCCACATCCAGTTTAGGAGACTTTATATCAATCTGAGGTCCTTCAAGATTGCCTCCAATATTTGGTACAGTTACATCCATCTGTCCTCTCGCTCCAGGTCCTTTGATGTTCAAGTCTACATCAGGCATGGAGATCTTCGGTGCTTTGATATTTAGTTTTGGCATCTTAAATTTTGAACCTTTCAGCTTTCCTTCAGGACCTTCAATATCAAGTTCTGGAGCTTCCACGTCTATCTTTGGACCTGAGATGTCAATTTCTCCCTTTGGCAAGCTTAGGTCTACATCAGGACTTTCTAGTTTTGGGCTTGAAACAGTAAAAATTGGCATCTTCAATTTTGGCATTTTTAGTTTCCCCTCACTCTGGAGATCAACGTCTGGACCACTTAGCTCTACTGTAGGCCTCTTGATATCAATGCTGGGTCCCTTGAATTCTCCTTCTAATGTTGGAATAGAAACATCCATATCACCTTTCACTTTTGGACCTTTCAAATTGAAGTCAATATCTGGCATGGAGATTTTGGGTGTTTTGAAATGCATTTCAGGCATTTTAAACTTTGGACCTTTCAGTTTTCCTTCTGGGCCTTCAAGGTCCACACTTGGCATATCAATATCTATTTTTGGCCCTGAAACATCCAAATCTCCTTTGGGAAGGCTCACATTAACATCAGGACCCTCTCCTTTCAACCCAGGTGTTCCAAATTTTGGTAGCTTCATTTTGGGCATCTTTAACTTGGCTTCTGGGCCTTCAAGTTCAACATCTGGGAGATCTATATCCAATTTTGGTGCAGCAAGATTGGGTCCTTTCAAATCTCCTTCTAGTTTTGGAACCGTTACATCCATTTCACCCTTCATTTTGGGGACTTTGAGATCTAGATCTACATCTGGCATGGGGATTTTGGGAGCTTTAATATTCAGTTTTGGCATCTTGAATTTGGATCCTTTAATTTTTCCTTCAGGCCCTTCCAGCTCTACATCAGGGACATCAACATCCAGTTTAGGACCTTCAATATCAACCTGGGGTCCCTTAAGTTCACCTTCTATTTTTGGTCCAGAAATATCTGCATTCCCTTTCCATTTTGGCCCTTTTAGATTCAAATCAACATCTGGCATTGATATCTTTGGTGCATGAATATTAAACTCAGGCATCTTAAACTTGGATCCTTTTAGTTTTCCTTCTGGGCCTTCAATGTCCAAACTTGGTGCTGCTATGTCAACTGTTGGAACAGAAACATCAAGCTCTGCTTTGGGGAGATTTAAATCCATATCAGGACCTTCTCCTTTGAAGCTGGGTATTCCAAACTTAGGCATTTTGAATTTTGGCATCTTCAATTTCCCTTCTGGTCCATGTAGGTCAACATCTGGAGCTTCAATATCTAATTTTGGACCTTTGATATCAATTTCTGGACCTTTTATGTCACCTTCTAATTTTGGAATAGAAACATCAACGTCTCCTGTGAGTTTGGGCCCCTTTAGATTCAAATCAGTGTCTGGCATGGAGATTTTAGGACCTTTAATATGCATTTCTGGCATCTTGACTTTGGGACCTTTAATTTTGCCTTCTGGTGCTCCAAGGTCCCATCCTGGGGCTGCAATATCTACTTTTGGACCAGAGAAGTCAAGGCTGCCCTGGGTAAGACCGATGTCCACATCAGGAACTTCACCTTTCAAGCTGGGCACGCCAAATTTGGGCATTTTCAATTTGGGCATTTTGAGTCCATGGCCATGAAGGTCAACATCTGGTGCAACAATGTCTACTTTAGGAGTCTTGATGTCCACAGCTGGGCCCTTCAGTTCTCCTTCCATTCTTGGTATGGAAACACCCGTGTGCCCCTTGACTTTGGGGCCTTTCAAATTTAGGTCAATGTCTGGAATAGAAATTTGTGGAGTTTTGATATGAGGCCCTTTCAGTTGACCTGAAGGACCTTTGAGGCTCAAGTCGAAATCTGGAACTGAAATCTTTGGTGCCTCAATATCCAATCTTGGGGCTGCAATATCTATTTTAGGACCTGAAATGTCAAGGCTGCCCTGGGGAAGACTGATGTCCACATCAGGAACATCAGGTTTCAAGCTGGGCATGCCAAATTTGGGCATTTTCAATTTGGGCATTTTGACTCCAGGGCCATGAAGGTCAACATCTGGTGCAACAATGTCTACTTTCGGAGCCTTGATGTCCACAGCTGGGCCCTTCAGTTCTCCTTCCATTCTTGGTATGGAAACACCCGTGTGCCCCTTGACTTTGGGGCCTTTCAAATTTAGGTCAATGTCTGGAATAGAAATTTGTGGAGTTTTGATATGAGGCCCTTTCAGTTGACCTGAAGGACCTTTGAGGCCAATGTCAGGAGCAACAATGTCCACTTTGGGGCCTTTGAGGTCTATCTGTGGGCCCTTCAAGCTGCCTTCTAATTTGGGCACAGAAACATCCACGTCACCCTTTAATGATGGCCCTTTCAGGCTCAGGTCAACATCTGGCACTGAAACCTTTGGTGCCTCAACATGTAATACTGGCATCTTGACTTTAGGGCCTTTAATTTTGCCTTCTGGTGCTTCAATATCCAATCTTGGGGCTGCAATATCTACTTTAGGACCTGAGATGTCAAGGCTGCCCTGGGGAAGACTGATGTCCACACCAGGAACGTCAGATTTCAAGCTGGGCATGCCAAATTTGGGCATTTTCAATTTGGGCATTTTGAGTCCAGGGCCATGAAGGTCAACATCTGGTGCTACAATGTCTACATTAGGAGTCTTGATGTCCACAGCTGGGCCCTTCAGTTCTCCTTCCACTCTTGGTATGGAAACACCCATGTCCCCCTTGACTTTGTGGCCCTTCAAATTTAGGTCAATGTCTGGAATGGAAATTTGTGGAGTTTTGATATGAGGCCCTTTCAGTTGACCAGAAGTACCCTTGATGCCAATGCCAGGAGCAGCAATGTCCACTTTGGGGCCTTTGAGGTCTATCTGTGGGCCCTTCAAGCTGCCTTCTACTTTGGGTACAGAAACATCCATATCACCCTTTAATGATGGCCCTTTCAGGCTCAGGTCAACATCTGGAACTGAAAACTTTGGTGCCTCAACATGTAATCCTGGGATCTTGACTTTAGGGCCTTTAATTTTGCCTTCTGGTGCTCCAAGGTCCCATCCTGGGGCTGCAATATCTACTTTTGGACCAGAGAAGTCAAGGCTGCCCTGGGTAAGACCGATGTCCACATCAGGAACTTCACCTTTCAAGCTGGGCACGCCAAATTTGGGCATTTTCAATTTGGGCATTTTGAGTCCAGGGCCATGAAGGTCAACATCTGGTGCAACAATGTCTACTTTAGGAGTCTTGATGTCCACAGCTGGGCCCTTCAGTTCTCCTTCCACTCTTGGTATGGAAACACCCATGTCCCCCTTGGGACCTTTCAAATTTAGGTCAATGCTTGGAACAGAGATTTGTGGAGTTTTGATATGAGGTCCTTTCAGTTGACCTGAAGGACCTTTGAGGCCAATGTCAGGAGCAGCAATGTCCACTTTGGGGCCTTTGAGGTCTATCTGTGGGCCCTTCAAGCTGCCTTCTAGTTTGGGCACAGAAACATCCACATCACCCTTTGATGGTGGCCCTTTCAGGCTCAGGTCGAAATCTGGAACTGAAATCTTTGGTGCCTCAATATCCAATCTTGGGGCTGCAATATCTATTTTAGGACCTGAAATGTCAAGGCTGCCCTGGGGAAGACTGATGTCCACATCAGGAACATCAGGTTTCAAGCTGGGCATGCCAAATTTGGGCATTTTTAATTTGGGCATTTTGACTCCAGGGCCATGAAGGTCAACATCTGGTGCAACAATGTCTATTTTTGGAGCCTTGATGTCCACAGCTGGGCCCTTCAGTTCTCCTTCCATTCTTGGTATGGAAACACCTGTGTCCCCCTTGACTTTGGGGCCTTTCAAATTTAGGTCAATGTCTGGAATGGAGATTTGTGGAGTTTTGATATGAGGCCCTTTCAGTTGACCAGAAGTGCCCTTGATGCCAATGCCAGGAGCAGCAATGTCCACTTTGGGGCCTTTGATGTCAATCTGTGGGCCCTTCAAGCTGCCTTCCAGTTTGGGCACAGAAACATCCACATCACCCTTTAATGATGTCCCTTTTAGGTTCAAGTCAACATCTGGCACAGCAACTTTGACTGGGGTAGTTTTCACAGAGGGCATTGAGATATTTGGACCTTTGAATGGTCCACCAAGGTCAACATTGGTGCCCTCAATACTCATACTAGGCCCTTTCAAGTCCCCTCCAATCTTTGGCCCTGAAATAGCTCCTTTTCCTTTGGGACTTTTAAGATTCAAGTCAATATCTGACATAGAGATTTTGGGTGTTTGTCCACTAATCTCAATCCCTCCTTTTGGAACATTGATATCTGCTGCGGGGTCTGAAACAGAAAATTTAGGAATACCCATGTGGTGTATTTTAAATTTGTCTTCACTCTTTTCAAGTCCAATGTCTGGAGTCCCAAAATCCATCTTTGATTTCACCCCACCTTTCAAATCCAGTCCTTTTACACCCATATCCAACTTTGGTTCTGGTATTCCTCTGCTTGTGACTGCATCTTTGGGGCCTTCTGGAAATCCTCCTGGGCCTTTGATTGTCACAGATGGAGCTGTTGCATCCAGTTGAGGAACTTCAATGTCAGCACTTGGAGATGATATTCCAAATTTGGGCATTCTCATTGCAGGGAATGTAAGATTTCCTTTGCTTTCATCACCGAGACCTGGACTTGTCATCTTGCCTTCAATGCCTGAGGCAGGGACTTTTACCCCTGCGCCTTGCAACCCTCCCAATTCCCCTTTAATTTTAGGACCTTTGATATCGAATTGCAGTCGGTCCCCTGTTTTCCCATTGATTTCAGGGCTGCTGAAGACTGTCTGACCTCTCAAACCTATACCCTTGATGTTGGAGACTTGGATATCAGTTTTCCCCACCTTTGGCTGCCCCACAAGGGTATCGGGAACACCTGCCTCCAATTTTCGGGAAGGCAAGTCAATAGTTGGTCCAGAATATGTCACGTCATAAAATTTCCCTCCTTCGTGGGAGGTTTTTCCATAGCTTGTTCTCCCGGGTGAATCCACGTGTGGGATCTTGATGACAGTTTTCCCAGGCTCTGATTCAATTCCAACTTTAGTAATCTGGGTAAGTTCATGTTTAGGAATTTTGATCTTAAACTCAGGACTGCTGATGTCAATCTCTTTGGCACCTTCATGGCCGGTAACATCGACAGTGTAAGCTGTGACTCTTTTGGTGACCGTGATGGTCCTGCTTTGAGTTCCTGCATGCTCAACTTCTATGCCATCTTCTGATTTAAGGCGAGGTTTAATTTTCGTGGTGTAAATCCGCTGGTACTCTTCATCATCTCCACTCTGAAAGGGAAAGGAATTGTGTCATCAAACTTTCTGCTCAAATTACTGTGCTTCTACAGGCAATCACTGATAGCAGTCTGTATCAAAACAACATCCTAAAATGTCTACAGTGACAAGTCTCATCATTTCACTTCAAATATTCTTGTTTAGAACATAAAATAATAGGGTTGGAAGAGACCCTATTGGTCCCATAAAATATGTTGGAAGAGAAGGTTGGAGGTCTCCTAGTCCAACCCCCCGCTGAAGCAGGAGACCCTGTACTATTCTGGACAAATGGCTGACCAGTCTCTTCTCGCCATCCACATGCTCCGGAGGCTTTCCTGAAGCCTGGGGAGGGTGAAAAATGGCCCAATGGCCCAGCCGGAAGTTCATTTCCTAACTTCCGGTAGGCCCGTTGGGTCCGTTTTTCGCCATCCACAGGCTCCGGAGGCTTTCCTGAAGCCTGTGGAAGGCAAAAATGACCTCCCCTTCCCGCCCTCCAGAAGGCCGAAAATCAGCTGGCCAGCGCGCACATGTGCGCTGGAGCTGACATAGGGCAACGCCTCGCATGCCCTCAGATATGGCTCCGTGTGCCACCTGTGGCACGCATGCCATAGGTTCACCATCATGGTTCTAGGTTGGTTCTCTCCTTGATGAGTTTTCATCTGTTGCTTTTTATCCTGCCTTCTGGTGCTTTGGAGAATAGGTCAACCCCCTCTTCTCTGTGACAGCCCTTCAAATATTGGAAGGCTGCTATCATGTCACCCCGGGCCTTCTTTTCACTAGAGTAGACCCATTCCTGCAAACGTTCATCATATCTTTAGCCCCCTAATCATCTTTGTCACTCTTCTCTGCATTTTCTAGAGTTAGTTCAACTAGGCTTACTTCATCTGGATGTCTACATTATACAATATCAGAACATCCAGCCAAGTGGTCTATCTCTGCCAATTGTTTGATATTGTTTTTCTGAGTGGTTTGGGTAGAAAATATAAGTGGCTTGGTAGCACAATGTTGCTCAAGAGAAGAGGACAATGGCCCACTTTGACAATATGATCAGCCAAGCACTTGATATTTTTTCATTCTCTTATTGAAAATTGCAGTTGTCCCCCCTGCCACACCTATGTATGATTGTGTGTGTGTGCGTATAATTCTATGATTCCGTGAAAATATTGCCCATTTCTTACCTCCACCCACCAATGTCAGGATCTTACCTTGCACCTAATCTGGAAATATATCATAGCTAGGTTCAAACAAACATGTGCCACTCAAATCCAGATTAGCAAAATACAAATCAGTTCAAAAATTCTGCTTAATGGCATGAGCTGATTCCCACCACAGTCAAAAACCCCTGGAATCCCACAATAGATTAAATTTTTAACAATTGTTAAGTCTGGGATGTTGTGTGGCAAGTGCCTGTCTGTTTGAATTTTAAAGTCCCGGAGCAATTTAGCTTCTCCATTTCCTATGACTTTCTCTATTTTATGGTTCCACCAATTCTCATTTATACAGGTAGACCTTGACTTACGAAAACAATTGAGCCCAAGATTTCTGTTGCTAAGCGAGATATTTGTTAAGTGACTTTTGCCCCGTTTTATGACCTTCCTTGCCACAGTTGTTATGCGAATCCCTGCAGTTATTATGTTAGTAGTACAGTTGTTAAGTGAATCTGGCTTCCCTATTGACTTTGTTTGACAGAAGGTTGCAAAAGAGATCATGTGAACTCCAGGACACTGCAACTGTCATAAATAGGAGTCATTTGCCAAGAATTTTGATCCCGTGATCATGGGGATGCTGCAATGGTCATATGTGTGAAGACTGGTCATAAGTCACACTTTTTCCAGCACCGTTGTAACTTCGAACAGTCACTAAAGAAACGGTTGTATGTCAAGGACTACCTATAGGCAGATGGTATTAAGGGCCCCTCTATGAGGGAGATGAGTGGTTAAGAAGTTCAAAAAATAAATAAAATAAAATAAAATAATAAAATAATAAAATAAATTAAAATAAAATAATAAAATAAAATAAAATAATAAAATAAAATAAAATAAAATAAAATAATAAA
>QLTV01001321.1:458649-480093 GCA_003457575.1 Thermophis baileyi | reverse complement strand
GATCTCTGGTTCTAGTGTTTTGGGAAGGGAAAATAGCTTTTCCTTGTCCATTTAGAATAGAATAGAATTCTTTTGTGGCCAAGTGTGATTAGACACACAAGGAATTTGTCTCCGGTGCATAAGCCATAATTGGCTGGAAAAGCACCAGAATGCTCAACCATCACCATGGTTTATCTATCACCAGGTTTGGCTTCCCAACCGCCAATCTCCCAACCGCCAATAAGGTAGTCCTTATTTAGCGACTGCCTCGTTTAGCGCACATCTGCAGCCACGACAGTGATGAAAAAGTAATTCTGCAACCGAAAAGATCACATTTATGATCTTTGCGGGTCTGTAGAGCAGCAGAAAGCAAAAGTCAGATCACGAGCATGGTTATAAATTCACTGAGTGACTACTCGGCTTAACGACCGAGTTGTTGGCCCCAATTGTGGTCGCTAAATGAGGACGACCTGAATGGCTTTAAGCAGAGAGACACAAACAGGAGAAGAGGAAGAGCGATATCGCCCTTTCGCAGGCAAATATTCTTAAATACAGATAATCCTTAACCTACATCCAGTCGCTTAGCGTCCGTTCAAAGATACGATGAATCTTCCCAAGGCTACTTCGGACCTGGATTCAAAATTTTGAATCACATTTTGGATGCTTGGCAACCGGGCCCCCATTTATGGCTGTTTGCAGCATCCCGCAGTCACATGGCTGTGATTTACGGCTGTTTTGCTCAAAACTGGCTTTGAGTTTCCAGCAAAAAAAAATCACAGAGGATAACAGATTCGTTTCATGAATGCAATGTTCGCTTTGCGACCGCTGCATTCGCTTAATGATGATTGGAAAAAAAGGCCGTGTAATTGGGCATGCTCACAGGGTCTCTCGCTTAATGACTACCACAACCTATGACCATAATTCCAGGCTCAATTACGGTTGTAAGTGGAGGACGTCCTGTACAGGTTTTTTAACCTCCCAGGCAGGGCAAGAAATATTTGGTAATCTTGCAGCCCACCACAAAATTGGCTTAGTTCAGCCTTTCCGATCAAGATTCTCAAGTTTCATCTACCCTGTGTTTCCCAGAAAATAAGACCTGGTTTTATATGAATTTTTGCTCCAAAAGATGCAGTAGGGCTTATTTTCTGGTTAGGGCTTATTTTCGGGGAAACACGGAAATGTGTCTGGCTGACATCTTAACTGGGGCTTATTTTTGGGGTAGGGCTTATATTACAAGCATCCTGAAAAATTCATGCTAGGGCTTATTTTCTGGTTGGGTCTTATTTTCATACCACGATCCTCCCCAATGGCTGTGCTGGCTGAGGAATTCTGGGAATTGAAGTCCACCCATCTGGAAGAGCTCTTAATTGGGGAACACTTAGCTAGCCGGCTTCAGAACTTCTGTTCCAGTTGATTTCTGACTTTTTAAAATACAGGTAGTCCTTGACTTACAACCACAATTGAGCCCAGAATTTCTGTTGCTAAACGAGATGGTTGTTAAGTGAGCTTTGCCCCATTTTGTGACCTTTCTTGCCACAGATGTTAAGTGAATCACTGCAGTTGTTAAATTAGTGAATCTTGGTTCCCCGTCGACTTTGCTTGTCAAAAGGTGATTTCACAACCTTGCAACCGTCATAAATATGAGCCAGTTGCCGTATGAATTTTTGATTACACGACCATGGAGATGCTGCAACGGTCATAAGTGTGAAAAACGGTCATAAGTCACATTTTTTCAGTGCCGTTGTAACTTCAGACAGTCACTATACAAACTATTGTAAATTGAGGACTACATGTAAGGTGTCCCAAAGGTGCTTTTTTCAAGAGACAAGTGGACTTTCTGGTTTTTCTTTGAAGAGGTTTCACTTCTCATCCAAGAAGCTTCTTCAGCTCTGACTGGATGGTCGCTTCTCATCCAAGAAGCTGAAGAAGCTTCTTGGATGAGAAGCAAAACCTCTTCAAAGAAAAACCAAAAGTCCAGTTGCCTCTTGAAAAAGCACCTTTGGGACAACCATGACCTGGATGACTGAGAATCTCCATAGATACCTGTAAGGCAGGGGTGAAATGCTCCCGGTTCGGGCGTGCCTGCCAGTCGTCGGAGAGCCTGTAGCAATGGCAGCGCGAGGCGTCGCCCACCCGCCCGGACATTTGGGTTCTTTTACCCTCTGCACATGCACAGAACGCTTTGCGCATGCGCAGAGGGTAAAAGAACCCAAATGGCAGCGTCTGGGCGGGTGGGCGATGCCTCGTGCTGCTGTCGCTACGGGCTCTCCAACAACCGGCAGGCATGCCCGAACCAGGAGCATTTCACCCCTGCTGTAAGGTGGAAGCAAGCTGACAAACCCCACCAAACACTCTAATATTTTGGGGAGTTTTAGTACAGGGTTCTCCAACCTTGGCTACTTTAAGACTTGCAGACTTCAACACCCAGAATTCCCCAGCCAGAATTCTGGGAGTTGCATAAGTCTTAAAAGTTGCCAAGGTTGGACATCCCTGTTTTAAATAGCTGCCACCAGGGGGCAGCACTGCGCTCACCATCTATGTTTTCCAGCCGCTGGCTGGCACCTTCCCCAGCAGCCCAGCCCCACCTCTCCTGCTGTGCCAATTTCCTTCCAGTCTTCGAGAAAGTTTTCCATTTCCAAGCAGTTGGGGATTATGCACAGGGCTGAAAGGAAGAGAAGGAGGAGGAGGAGGAGGAGGAGGAGGAGGAGGAGATTGCAATTTTTATATTCTGCTTTTTATAACAATTTTCCAGTGGGGGTTGGGGAAGGCAGGCAGGGGAGCAGTGCAGGTCAGAAAGAGTGGATTAGAGTCATGAGGGTGTTCAAGAGGTGCTATGTTGGACAAGTAGGAGGAAAAAGGAAGGAGAAAGGAGGAGGAGGAGGAGGAGGAGGAGGAGGAGGAGGAGGAGGAGGAGGAGGAGGCAAGACTTTGCAAAGTCTCAGATGACATCACTTCGGCCTGTTTGATCTGGATGAGCTTCAAGAGTTGAGATCTGAACCAGAACACGACAACAACAACTCTGCAAAGGTGGCAAAGAACAGCCCAGGCAGCTTTCCTTCCTGTCTTTTTGCAAAGCTTCCGAGATTTCGGAGCCGCTACAGACAAAAGACGTTTCTGTGTCTTTGCGGCACAGAATTCTTAACAGAGGGTAAAGAAAGCAAAATGGGTTTTGTTTTGTTTTTTGCGGTTCAAATTCCTCGCCAAGTTGAAAACAGGGTAGGTTGGTGGTTTTGTATGAGTCCATGGCTGGAATGTGTCATCAAGAGTCCACGAGTTGTTGATAAGCATCCCGGATATCTTACACAACATATTCCCCTCCTGGCTGCCTTCCCACAGTACCTTTCATTGAGACATTTGCACACCATGGTTTATTTATTCTAGCTTACTTCTTGTTGCATTCATTCAGATCAGTCCATTGAGCAAACCGAGAAAGTACGGTAAACAGCAATCGAGTGAAGGGGAACTTACCATATTTGCGGATGATACTAAGCTGGCAGGAATAGCCAACACCCTAGATGATAGGCTCACGATCCAGATGGATCTTGACAGATTTGGCCCTATCTAACAAAATGAAATTCAATGTAGAGAAAAATAAAGTCCTACACACAAGAAAAAACGAAAGTACACATATAAACTGGGTGAAACCAGGCTTGATAGCAGTAACTGTGAGAGGGATCTTGGAGTCTTAGTGGACAACCAGCTAAATATGAGCCAGCAGTGTGCGGCAGCAGTCAAAAAAGCCAACGCAACCCTAAGTTGCATTAACATAGGGATCAAGATCAAGGGAGGTACTAATACCACTCTGTAAAGCCTTAGTAAGACCACACCTAGAGTACTGCATCCAGTTTTGGTCACCACACTATAAAAAAGATGTTGAGACTCTAGAAAGAGTGCAGAGAAGAGCAACCAGGATGATGAGGGGACTGGAGGCTCAAACATACGAAGAATGGTTGCAGGAACTGGGCATGTCTAGTCTAGTGAAGAGAAGGACCAGGGGGGACATGATAGCAGTCTTCCAATATTTGAGGGGCTGCCACAGAGAGGAGGGGGTCAAGCTATTTTCCAAGGCACCTGAAGGCCAGACAAGGAATAATGGATGGAAACTGATCAAGGAGAGATTCAACCTGGAAATAAGGAGAAATTTTCTGACAGTGAGAACAATCAACCGATGGAACAGAAGTTGCCTTCAGAAGTTGTGGGAGCTTCATCCCTGGAGGCTTTCAAGAAGAGACTGGACTGCCATCTGTCAGAAATGGTGTAGGGTCTCCTGCTTGGGCGGGGGGTTGGACTAGATGACCTCCAAGGTCCCTTCCAACTCTGTTAATCTGTTAATTAATTAAAGAGTGTCTTGTGTGCAAACTCCACCTTTGCAGCTAGTCCTCAACATAGGACCATAATCGGGGCTAGAATTTCCATTGCTAAGAAGACGCTTGTTAACTGAACCGTGTCTGGTTGTGCTACCTTTTTTTTTTTTTGCCACGTTTGTTAGGAAAAATCACTGCGGTCGTTAAGTGAACCATGCAGCCGTTAAGCAAATCCGGCTTCCCCCATTGCCTTTGCTGGTTGGAACCTGGCTGGGAAGGTTGTAAATGGCCATCCCTTGACCCCAGGACACTGCAACCATCGTAAATACACACCTACCATGTGCAAAGTGCCCAAATTTTAACCACATGACTATTGGGGGACGTTGTGATGGTCTTAAGTACAAGGACCGGCTGTAAGTTGTTGTTTTTTCAGTGCTGTTGTAACTTTAAACACTCACTCAATGAATGGTTGTTAAGTGCTGGGCTACCTGTATTTCTTCTCTTGTTCCTCATCAACCTCTTATTTTTTGCTCCAAAATGTTTAGGGTTTTTTTTTTTAATTCCAATCAAACCTATTGATTATACAGGTAGCCGTCGACTTACAACAGTTCATTTAGTGATGGTTCAAAGTTACAACGGCCCTGAAAAAAGTGACTGAGGACCGTTTTTCACACTTACGACCGTGGCAGAATCCCCACGCTCACATGATCAAAATTCAGACGCTTGGCAACTGACTCATATTTATGACGGTCGCAGTGTCTGGGGGGGCACGTGATCCCCCTTTTGCGACCTTCTTCTGACAAGCAAAGTCAGTGGGGAAGCACGATTCATTTAACAACCGTGTTACTCACTGAACAACTGCAGTGATTCATTTAACAACTGGGGCAAGAAAATTTGTAAAATGAGGCAAAATACACTTAACAAATGTTTCACCAACAACAGAAATTTTAGGGTCTATTATGGTCACAAGTCAAGGACTACTTGTAATTTTAAGAAACTCTAGAACAGTGATGGCGAACCTTTTTTTGCTCGGGTGCCAAAAGGGTGCGCGCACGCACAATAGCACACGCCCGCGTGCCCACACCCATAATGCAATGCTCTCCCCCCGTGCATGCGCTCACAACCCCCCCGCGCTGCCCCTCCGCGCATGCGTGCAGGCCTCACTGAAGCCTCCGGACTTCCGGTAGGCCCGTTGGGTCCGTTTTTCACCCTCCCCAGGCTTCAGGAGGCTTTCCTGAAGCCTAGGGAGGGCGAAAAACAGCCCAATGGGCCTACCGGAAGTTCGGAAACGAACTTCCGGTAGGCCCGTTGGCTCCGTTTTTCGCCATCCACAGGCTCCGGAGGCTTTCCTGAAGCCTGGGGAGGGCGAAAACGGCCTCACTCACCCTCCGGAAGGCCGAAAATCAGCTGGCCAGTGCGCACATGCGCGCTGGAGCTGACATAGGGCAACGCCTCGCGTGCCCTCAGATATGGCCATAGGTTCGCCATCACGGCTCTAGAAGCTTTCACCTTAACGGATTTCAGGCTAGTGTACAATAACAGAAGGGCAATAACTTTTTCATTCATAATTGAGTTTATGCAACCACTCAAAATATGCAATATATATAAAAGCCCCCCCCCCCAAAAGTGGTTTTATCAGTGGTTAGATATAAGAGGTAGAAGTTAGAAGAAGAAAGATTATTGTTATGTGTATGTAAAAGATGAATATTATTTATGATTATAAGCATGCTAGTTTAATTAATATGACTACAAATAAGTTAATATAACTATAATCACTGTTATAAGCGCTACGTATATGATTAGTATTACTTGGTAAAATGAAGTGCCTGGACAATACACTGTTTTCAAAATAGAGTCTGTTTCGTGATTTGGTGAAGCCTAGGTCAGAACACCCACACAGACCGGCAAGACACCAGAATAGAAACTGACAGCAAACAGCACTCTTTTACTAGCACTGATGATGTTACCTTATATATATATATATATATATGCAAGAAAACAAGCAAGCCCAGAGAGCACCAGGGACCCCTCGTTTTAACCCTGAGCTACAAATATTCTCCTTTATTGATAATAATAATTTTCATTTCTGATAGTTAATGATTTTATTCTTGGTTTTAACTGTTATTATAATACCGGTAGTCCTCCACTTACGACCACAACTGAGCCCAAAATTTCTGTTGCTAAGTGAGACATTTCTTAAGTGAGTTTTGCCCCATTTTTCGACCTTCCTGGCCACAGCCGTTAAGTGAATCACTGGAGTTGTGGAGTTGTGGAAAAGGAGGAGGAGGAGGAGGAGTTAATATATATATGCAAGAAAACAAGCAAGCCCAGAGAGCACCAGGGACCCCTCGTTTTAACCCTGAGCTACAAATATTCTCCTTTATTGATAATAATAATTTTCATTTCTGATAGTTAATGATTTTATTCTTGGTTTTAACTGTTATTATAATACCGGTAGTCCTCCACTTACGACCACAACTGAGCCCAAAATTTCTGTTGCTAAGTGAGACATTTCTTAAGTGAGTTTTGCCCCATTTTTCGACCTTCCTGGCCACAGCCGTTAAGTGAATCACTGGAGTTGTGGAGTTGTGGAAAAGGAGGAGGAGGAGGAGGAGTTTGTGGGGTCCTTGGTGCTCTCTGAGCTTGCTTGTTTTCTTGCAGACGTTTCATTACCCAAACTACAGTATGTAACATCATCAGTGCTGTTAAGGTGCTTATTCCTTACTAGTACTGATAATGTTACCTAGTTGGGTAATGAAATGTCTGCAAGAAAACAAGCAAGCTCAGACAGCACCAAGGACCCCTCAAATGTAAAAAAGATGTTGAGACTCTAGAAAGAGTGCAGAGAAGAGCAACAAAGATCATTAGGGGACTGGAGGCTAAAACATATAAAGTTTTGTCTAGTCTAGTGAAGAGAAGGACTAGGGGAGACATGATAGCAGTCTTCCAATATCTCAGGGGCTGCCACAAAGAAGAAGGAGTCAAGCTATTCTCCAAAGCACCTGAGGGTAGGACAAGAAGCAATGGGTGGAAACTAATCAAGGAGAGAAGCAACTTAGAACTAAGGAGAAATTTCCTGACGGTGAGGACAATTAATCAGTGGAACAACTTGCCTCCAGAAGTTGTGAATGCTCCATCACTGGAAGTTTTTATAGAAGATGTTGGATAACCATTTGTCTGAAGTGGTGTAGGGTTTCCTGCCTAAGCAGGGGGTTGGACTAGAAAAGTAGTTTTTCTTTAGGTAACATAAACATAACCCAATCACAATAGGGACATTTGGATTAACCAGAAGTGTTTTACCTACATCGGGTTACAAAAAAGACAAGCTGTTGTAAATGAAGGAAACCATTGGGGAAAGCACTGCATTAACCCAGCCTCAAAAGCTCTACCAAAAAATCTCTGGTATATTTCTGTTGATTTAGACCTGTGTTTATTTACAATTAGTTTCTGTTGATGTTTCTGTCCATCTAACTCAAAACGTTTCCAAAATGTTGATCCAGAACATGTTGCATGAAAAATATAATGCTCCACAAAATAAACTCTTAAATCCGTTCGGAATATGAACGCACGTAGGAAAATACCCTGAATGTTTTCTTCCAAAAAAAATAAAAACTTTCGACAGTTCTGTTGTTTAGATCAGTATTTCTCAACTATTGGCAACTTTAAGACCTGTGGACTTCAACTCCCAGAATTCCCCAGCCAGCCATGCATTTGTCAGAAATGGGGTAGGGTCTCCTGCTTGGGCGGGGTGGGTGGGGGTTGGACTAGATGACCTACAAGGTCCTTTCCAACTCTGTTAATCTAATCTAATCAACACTGGCAATTTGAAGATGTATGGACTTCAACTCCCAGAATTCTTGGCTGGCTGGGGAATTCTGGGAGTTGAAGTCCACACCTCTTAAAGTTCCCAAAGTTGAGAGACACTGGTGTACATCTTCTAATCCCCTATTTGTGAACCATTGCTAGATTTCACAGACTTCTGAAATTAATTTAATCCCCGCCATTTTCAAAATCCCTGGGAGAAAACACCAGTGCATTTGATTCATCCCAAAGTAATTTTATCTGCGTAGTATCTTTACGGTGATATAATTATCTGTACCTCTTTTTCCACCCGTCTCCTCCCTGTTAACGACTAGAATTTCTGAAGTTTGGCTAGCATTAAAAAAATAATAATAATAAGCTTGGGCCCGTCCCAACCACAACATTATTTCCTGCCGAAATGCCTCTCTGGTCCATTTTGTAAATGCTGATGATTTTGCAAAATTATTTCAGGAATCTAGTTAGGCTGCTGAGTTCTGTGGTTTGCTAAGCAGAAGAGAGACACACCCTGGAAATTTATTTAAGAAACTCACTGATAGGGATAGGGGTGTGTGGAAAGCGGTTTACACCCTGGGAATGAATATTTCCCATGCCTTGGTGCACTGTTTCCCAACCATGGCAACTTGAAGATGTAGGGACTTCAACTCCCAGAATTCCCTAGCCAGCCTAGAATTCTGGGAGTTGAAGTCCACACATCTTCAAATTGCCAATGTTGATTAGATTAGATTAACAGAGTCGGAAGGGACTTTGTAGGTCATCTAGTCCAACACCCCCCCACACCCCCAAGCAGGAGACCCTACACCATTTCTGACAAATGGCAGTCCAGTCTCTTCTTGAAAAGTCTCAAGTGATGAAGCTGCCACAACTTCTGAAGGCAACTTCTGTTCCAGGGGTGGATTGCTCTCACCGTCAGGAAATTCCTCCTTATTTCCAGGTTGAATCTCTCCCTGATCAGTTTCCATCCATTATTCCTCGTCTGGCCTTCAGGTGCCTTGGAGAATAGCTTGACCCCCTCCTCTCTGTAGCAGCCCCTCAGATATTGGAAGACTGCTATCATGTCTCCCCTGGTCCTTCTCTTCACTAGACTAGCCAGGCCCAGTTCCTGCAATCGTTATAATTTTCTTCTAGGTAACCAAAGTGGGTTGTGTGCCACTTGGCTGGCAAGACGCCTTCAGAGCACTGTCAAAACCATTCTCCATTTAATTATTTTACACCCCGTTCTTTCCTCACCAGCAATCCCCATGTCATTCATCAGGAGCTGCGGCCATCCATCGTGATTTGCAGCCACCCCAGCCAAGAAGTGGGTCAGGCCAGAGTTTTCGGGGAAAATATTAGCAGCAGGCGAGGTTGCTATTCCAAATATTTCACCTTTGGCATTCAGAGGCTGAAGGGCCAGTTTGTCTTCTGCAAAACATCGAGGGGCGGCTGGGATTAAAAGAATGTTCTTGGCCTGGATAATTAAAGGGCCCCCGAAAAGATGTTTTTCTAGAGATATTCCAGCTGTGGGACAAGGCTGCCGTCCTGTCCCACCCGAGACAGACAAGCAACCCCTGAAAAAAGGGAAGGACCCAGAGATGCTTTAGAACAGGGGTCTCCAACCTTGGCAACTTTAAGACTTGTGGACTTCAACTCCCAGAATTCCTCAGCCAGCTTTGCTGGCTGAGGAATTCTGGGAGTTGAAGTCCACAAGTCTTAAAGTTGCCAAGGTTGGAGACCCCTGCTTTAGACGCTCCTTGCTATTCCGGGGCAGGATACACGTCCCTGCATCGGTTATAGGAAGACCTCAAGTTACGTCCAGTTTTCTATAGCCACTGTTTGAAGTTCAGATGGACCTAGCTTGCAGGTAAAGATAGTCCTCTACTTACAACTACCTGTTTAATGACTGTTCAAAGTTACAAGAGCACTGAAAAAAGTGACTTATGACTGTTTTTTCACACTTACGACCGTTGCAGCATCCCCATGGTCACACGATTTACATTCGGACGCTTGACAACTGGTTCATAGTTATGACGGTTGCAGTGTCCCGGAGTCACGTGATCCCCTTTTGCGACCTTCTGACATGCAAAGTCAATGGGGAAGCCGGCTTCACTTAAAAAAACTCTGTTTTCATTGCTGAGCAAGACAGCTGTTGAGTTTTCCCCCTTTTTTTATGACTTTTCTGGCCACATTTGTTAAGGGAATCACTGCAGTTGTTAAATGAGTAACACGGTTGTTAAGTGAAGGTCGCCAAAAATGACCCCGGGATACTGCCACCGTCAAAAATACATGCCAGTTGCCAAGCGTCTGAATTTGGACCACCTGATCACAAGGATGCTGCAATGGTTGTTAAGTGTGAAAAAAAGCCATGTCACCTTTTCCCAGTGCAGTTGTGACTTCAAACAGTCACTAAATAAATGGTTGTAAGTTGAGAACTACCTCTATCCTAGAGCATGCCGGCTGGGGAATTCTGGGAGTTGAAATCCACAGACTTAAAGGATGCCAGCTGGGGAATTCTGGGAGTTGAAGTCCACAGACTTAAAGCATGCCAGCTGGGGAATTCTGGGAGTTGAGGTCCGCAGACTTAAAGCATGCCAGCTGGGGAATTCTGGGAGTTGAAATCCACAGACTTAAAGCATGCCAGCTGGGGAATTCTGGGAGTTGAAGTCCACAGACTTAAAGCATGCCGACTGGGGAATTCTGGGAATTGAAGTCCACAGACTTAAAGCATGCCGACTGGGGAATTCTGGGAGTTGAAGTCCACAGACTTAAAGGATGCCAGTTGGGGAATTCTGGGAGTTGAAGCCCACAGACTTAAAGCATGCTGACTGGGGAATTCTGGGAGTTGAAATCCACAGACTTAAAGCACGTTGGCTGGTGAATTCTGGGAGGTGAAGTCCACGCATCTTACACAGCTGGTAGGGGAATTCTGGGAGATGAAGTCCAAATTGAAGTCTGACTTCAAACAGTCACTAAACTGGGGAATTCTGGGAATTGAAGTCCACAGACTTAAAGCATGCCGACTGGGGAATTCTGGGAGTTGAAGTCCACAGACTTAAAGGATGCCAGTTGGGGAATTCTGGGAGTTGAAGTCCACAGACTTAAAGCATGCTGACTGGGGAATTCTGGGAGTTGAAATCCACAGACTTAAAGCACGTTGGCTGGTGAATTCTGGGAGTTGAAGTCCACACACTTAAAGCATGCCAGCTGGGGAATTCTGGGAATTGAAATCCACAGACTTAAAGCACGTTGGCTGGTGAATTCTGGGAGTTGAAGTCCACCCCTCTTAAACTTGCCAGGGTGGAAAAACTCTGGCTTAGAAGGTCTCTGAAGATTCGTTACATTCTAGGATCCTCCTTAACAGGAAGTAATTCTACTGAATTTATGAGATCTACTTCTAAGGGAAGAAGTGAAATGGAAGGAGCTGTTGGTTTCAATTCCCCAAAGATATTTTAAAATCTGTTCTCCTTCCCTAACATCCGTTCCTCAACTGCTTAGATTGGGGTTTCCCCGCCTTCTTTCCTGGGGGGCCTTTAGATTGTTCTCCAACTTTTAAAAGTAGCTTGTGCGGTTTCCTTCTTTTTTAAGTCCACGCACCGCAGCAGTCTTCACCTAACTTCAGGTTCACAAACACCAAACGTTCAACTAGACCCAAAAGCAAGCTTCTTTCCGTATGCTATGCTGCAAAAAAAAAAAAAAAAAAAAAAAAAAAAAAAAAAAAAAAAAAAAAAAATCTAACCAGGTTTCCAGCTATTTAAATTTTACACATCAAGTCCATCTGCTACTACGCTTCTCACTAACTTGGCTTAATTAGGGTTTAATTAACTTTTAAGGCTTTCAGGCCTTAAAAGCAAGGCTAATTCAAACAGATGCCCAATCTAAATGAAGTCGGTAACAGCGTGCTGTGTAAAACAGGTGTGTCCAACCTCGCCAACTTTAAAACCTGTGGACTTCAACTCCCAGAATTCCCTAGCCAGCCATGTATGGCTGGCTGGGGCATTCTGGGAGTTGAAGTCCACAGGTCTTAAAGTTGCCAAGGTTGGATACCTCTGGTGTAAAAGAAAACAAAACGCCCTATTTTTCCATCTGAATTCAAAGATAATTCTTGCAACGTATTGAAAAAAAAACCAAAGTATTTTCCTGGGATTTGCAAAAAGGGTAGAGAAAGAAAAGGGAAGCCAAACTGTAAGGAAGGACGATGCAAACAGGTCAAATCTTGCCTAACGGAGGAGAACATTCACCCTTGGAAGGAAGCCAAGCCAGGAAAAGATCAATATGCAAATCAAGAGGCTGTGTGTGTGGCATTGATGAACAACAAACGCAGCACACCCACCCACCCCGCAAGGTAAATATAAAGTTGCGATAAACGAAAGCGGTTCCAAGCCGCAAGACATCAGAAACTAAATCTGTATGCACAAGGTGTACAATAGGCTTACTGATGCCCGCCCCAAATGGCCCGTTTCCCCCCCCCAAGGATGATGTGGCTATCACACCTGGAGGTAGTTGTTGCTTCATCAGGAAATAATAGATCCATATTGGTTAAACCATAGAATCAGAGTTGGAAGGATCCCCAGAAGGCATCTAGTCCATCCTCTGTGCTCGGGGCATCACAGCGTCTCTGCTAGATGGGACATCTTGCTCATGACCTCATACTGAGTCCAGTTTTGGTCACCACAACACAAAAAAGATCTTTAGATTCTGGAAAGAGTGCAGAAGAAGAGCAGCAAAGATGATTAGGGGGCTGGAAGCGAAAACATACAAAGAACGGTTGCAGGAATTGGGTTTGGCTAGTCTAGAGAAAAGGAGGACTATGGGTGACAGCAGTTAGTAACAGAATAACAAGAGTTGGAAGGGACCTTGTAGGTCATCTAGTCCAACCCCCCCTCCCCGAGCAGGAGACCCTACAACATTTCTGACAGATTGCAGTTCCAATATTTGAGGGGCTGCCTCAAAGAAGAGGGGGTCAGCCTGATTTCCAAAGCACCAGAAGGAAAGACAAGAAACAACGGATGGAAACTAATCAAGGAGAGAAGCAACTTAGAAATAAGGAGAAATTTCCTGACAGTGAGAACAATTAAGCAGTGGAACAGCTTGCCTCCAGAAGTTGTGAATGCTCCAACACTGGAAGTTTTTAAGAAGAGACTGGACAGCCATTTGTCTGAAATGGTATTCGGTCTCCTGCTTGAGCAGGGGGCTGGACTAGAAGACCTCCAAGGCAGCGGTGGGTTGCTCCCGGTTTGGCCCGGTTCAGCGAACCGGTAGCGGCAGTGGCAGGAGGCTCCGCCCACCCACCCGGGACGCCTCTGCGCGCGCGCACGAGCGAACCGGTAGCGACGGGATTTACAACCCACTACTGCTCTAAGGTCCCTTCCAACTCTGTCATTCTGTATATCTTGTGGCAGCCTGTTCCACTGGCTGACAGCTGTTACAGAAGGGACGTTCCTGCCAATTTCTAGCTTCAACCTTGGTCCATTTATGACCAGTTACTTAACAACCGTTTTTGATTATGACAGATTTCCCCAGAGCTGCCTATAACCCGTTTTTTATAAACCGAGTTACACATGATCACAATTTTGGTGCTTGGCAACCCGTTCACATTTACAGCTGTTTGCAGTATCCCACGGATCTGTGACTGCAATTTGTGAAGGGTTTTGCCAGTTTCTAATGTTTTATTTTCAGTTTATGACATACACAAAAAAAAAAACCATTGGGGAAAAATGGATTCACTTAACAATATAAAAGGCTATTGTAAAAAAAAATTGTTATTAATTTCTAATCCATTCATATGATGATTTGATTTACGACTACAATGACTTTTAGTAACTCCAGGCTCAATTCTGGTCATAGGTTGAGGACTACCTGTGATGTTAGTCTACTGGTTTTGGTCCTGCCTAGTAGAGAGAATAAATCCACACACTCCTCTGTGCGTAGGGACCTCATGTTGACTGGGGGATTCTGGGAGTTGAAGTCCACCAATCTTCAAGCTGTCCAGGTTGAGAAACGGAGGAATTCTGGGAGTTGAAGTCCACCTATCTTCAAGCTGTCCAGGTTGAAAAACGGAGGAATTCTGGGAGTTGAAGTCCACCTATCTTCAAGCTGTCCAGGTTGAGAAACGGAGGAATTCTGGGAGTTGAAGTCCACCTATCTTCAAGTGGTCCAGGTTCAGAAACAGAGGAATTCTGGAAGTTGATTATAACTTATCATTGCAGAAATATTTGACCGTCAACATTCCGGTGTCAGGCACGATTTATGGCTTTCTATCTAAGCTTGAATCTGTCTGGTTCGGGATGGGCCCGGCTGCTATAGCGACAGAGAATATTTAAAATATCCCCATTGCTTAAGAAAGGGTTTACGAAAGTTTGCAGTGCAAACTTTGTATGAATAAAGGGGAAATCTGCCTGGCTTGGAACAAGGCTTCTCACGGGTTCGACCGTCAGTCCGGAACCCTTTGTATTTATTTAAGCTGTTTGTATATTTACATTTTATATTTATGCTTTGCAAAAAGAATCCCGGGTGATAAAAATATGACTTTTCCCATCCTTTTAATCCTGATGCACAATCTTTGATAGCTTTCCACCATTTCTTTAGCGATCGTTTTAAGTTATAACAACACTGAAAAAAGTGACTTATGACCAGTCCTCAGACCTATGACCGTCACAGCATCCCCACAAAATGTGGGCGCTTGACAATCGGAATGTATGTGTGACAGTTGCGGTGTCCCCGGTCATGTGATCTCCATTTGCAACTTTCCCAGCCGGCTTCCGACAAGCCAAGTCAATGAGGCAAGCTGGATTCGTTTAACGACTGCGTGATTCACTTAACAGCTGCAGGGAATCACGTCACAACCATGGTTGCAAAATCGGGCGTGACTCTCTTTAACGACTGCCTTGCTTACCAGCAGAAAATCTGGTCTCAATACGTCAAGGACCTGTCCCTAAGATATTCTCCAAGGTTGCTGATGTCCAAGGGGAATCTTTTCTGCAGGGTTGCAAATTAACACACGGTACAGGCAGTCCTCGACTTATGACCACAATTGAGGCCCAAATTTTTGCTGCTAAACGAAACACGTGTTAAGTGAATTTTGCCCCATTTTACGACCTTTCATGCCACAGTCGTTAAGTGAATCACTGCAGTTAAGTTAGTAGTACGGTTGTTAAGTGAATCCGGCTTCCCCCCCCCCATTGACTTTGCTTGTCAGGAGGTCGCAAAAGGGGATCGCATGACCCCGGGACACACTGCGACCGTCGTAAATATGAGTCAGTTGCTAACCATCCGATTTCTGATCAGGTGAGTCTGCGGCTACTGCTAACGGTCGCAAGTGTGAAAAACGGTCACTTTTTTCCCAGTGTAACTTTGAACAGTCACTAAGTGAACTGTTGTAAATCGAGGACTACCTGTAGAGCCATGCATGCCCTAAGCACAACTTCATTTGAAAAATGGGAGTGGGTTTTTTTTTTTTTGCCTCAACAATTAAGTATTTCTTGCAAAATGGGAAATGTTAAGAAAAAGAGGACTTCTACATATTTGGACGTCACTAAGACGGAGTAGATGAATAGTTCGAGTCCTGTTCTTAATGCAAAAGGCTGGGGTTTTTTTTAAATCCCAGTTGATAGTTGCACAACTTTTGAAATAAGTTACTTTTCCTTTCCTCTTCCCTCTTCCCTCCTCCTCCAGATTCCTTTTATGCCGTGACTTTTCGGTCCGTCCCTACAAGAGCAACTGCACAGCCACTGCATGCCATCGTGGCTTCTTCACGCCATAAAAGTATTTCTGATTTGAGGGTACACAGGCACAGGAACACCCCATCCCCCCTCCAAAAAAAGATTGCAATTGTTCTGTTGTTGTGGCAACTCTTGGGAAAAAAACTGAGACAAAAGACACCACACCCTACTTTGTTCTCCTGGAAAGAAGCCTCTGGCTAGGGTGGGGACGCCTGCCGCGATGACTCACAACCTACACACACACACACACACACACACACACAAACACGATAGAGTCTGAATCGATGGGTTTTTGTTTTGTTTTTTGCAACCACACCGCAAAAAGAAAGGAAAAAGAAAAAAAGAATCATCCGGGAAAAATAGAACCTGCAATTATTCCTGTTTTTGTTGCTATGTATCATGATTGTGTTTACTTAGCTGTTAACATTTCTATTGTGCCCTTGTCTTAGCTGATTAACATAGGCAGGAATTAACAGATTTAACAGAGTTGGAAGGGACCTTGTAGGTCATCTAGTCCAACCCCCCCCCCGCGCGCCCAAGCAGGAGACCCTACACCATTTCTGACAGATGGGCAGTCCAGTCTCTTCTTGAAAGCCTCCAGGGATGAAGCTCCCACAACTTCCGAAGGCAACTTCTAGTTCCATCGATTGATTGTTCTGTCAGGAAATTCCTCCTTATTTCCAGGTCGAATTTCTCCTTGGTCAGCTTCCATCCATTATTCCTTGTCTGGCCTTCGTGTGCTTTGGAAAATAGCTTGACCCCCTCCTCTCTCTGGCAGCCCCTCAAATATTGGAAGGCTGCTATCATAGTGTCTAACCGTGGCAATTTTAAGACCTGTGGACTTCAACTCTGGCTGGGGAATTCTGGGAAGTCCACAGGTCTTAAAAGTTGCCAAGGTGGGACACCCCCAGGTGTAAAAGAAAACAATGCCCCATTTTTCTATCTGAATTCATAGTGGTGGAGAAATGATGACAGTCTTATTGCAACCTGTTTGGGGGTGGGGAGAATGTATTTTCCTGGGATTTGCATCGCTGGCTGGGGAATTTATTTATTTATTTATTTGTTTGTTTGTTTGTTTGTTTGTCAAACATGTACAAGATAGCAGGTATAGGTATAAACATAAACATAATCAAGGTGAATACAGATAGATGAGGACAATAGGACAGTAGGACAGGGACGGTAGGCACGCTGGTGCGCTTATGCGCGCCCCTTACAGACCTCTTAGGAATGGGGTGAGGTCGACAGTAGACAGTCATTCTGGGAGTTGAAGTCCCACAAGTCTTAAAGTTTCCAAGATTGGACACTCCTGGCTTTAATAGCAATAGCAGTTAGACTTATATACTGCTTTACAGTGCTTCACAGCCCCTCTAAGCGGTTCACAGAGTCAGCCTATTGCCCCCAACAATCTGGGTCCTCATTTTACCCACCTCGGAAGGATGGAAGGCTGAGTCAACCTTGAGCCTGGTGAGATTTGAACCACCGAACTGCAGCTAGCAGTCAGCTGAAGTAGCCTGCAGTGCTGCACTCTAACCACTGCGCCACCTCGGCTCTTTAAAATGCTATTTCTCCTCACAACAGTCCTGTAAGCTTGGTTAGACTCTGCCTGTTGGTTGTCCATTGAATCTTCACATTAAGGGTTAAGCCTTAATATTTGCACTTTCCCTGGGACTCGCCTAAGGCTCGGCTCGTAAAATAAAACCCAGCAGGAGTAACCGCCTTCCTTCCTTCCTTACTTACTAGAAATTCCTTCCCCCTCACTATTTGTCCATAAATCACCCCTCCGGGTACCGCTTCCCCCCCCCCCCACTTCCACTGGGAAGGAGCCAGCTCACACAATGACTCATGCAGAGTTGCGACACAGAGGAGCGTTCTCTGCAAATCGGTCATTCCATTGAGGAAGGAGAATTACTGGCCTCCTCCCTTCCCGGGGATCGGAGGAAACTGAACGGTAGGGATGCCAGAGCTGTGATTCACGCTGATTTGCAACGGTCAGCCTCCAACCCGAATCCGGAATTCTTTTCCAAACGGATCTCTCGCTCCTCGTAAATCTATCAATCAGAATAGAGCTGGAAGGGACCTGGGAGGTCTTCTAGTCCACCCCCCCTGCTCAAGCAGGAGACCTATACCTTTTCAGTCAGGCGGCTGTCCAGTGTCTTCTTAAAAACCTCCAGTAATGGAGCACCCACAACTTCTGGTGGCAAGCTGTTCCACTGGTTAATTGTCCTCACTGTTAGGAAGTTTCTCCTTAATTCCAGGTTGCGTCTCTCCTTGATTAATTTCCATCCATTGTTACTTGTCTTGCCTTCAGGTGCTTTGGAAAATAAATTGACCCCCCCCTCTTCTTTGTGGCAGCCCCCCAAATACTGGAAACCTGCTATCATGTCACCCCTAGTTTTTCTTTTCTCTAGACTAGTCAAACCCAACTCCTACAAATGTTCTTCATATGTTTTAGCCTCCAGGCCTTTAATCAACTTACTGTAGTTGCTCTTCTGTGCACTTTTTCCAAAGTCCCAGCATCTTTTTTTTGTAATGTGGGGACCAAAACTGGATGCGGTATTTTCCAGCTGTGGCCTTACTAAGGCTTTATAAACTAATCCTTCATGTGATTTTGATTCTATGCCTCTGTTTATACAACCAAGGATTGTATTAGCTTTTTTTGGCTGCTGCCACACAAGGCTGGCTCGTGTTTAAGTGATCGCAAAAGGGGATCACTTGACCCCGGGACACTGCAACCATCATAAATATGAGTCAGTTGCCGAGCATCCGAATTTTGATCACGCGGGGGATGCTGCAATGGTTGTAAGTGTGAAACACGGTCGTAAGTCACTTTTTTCACTGCTGTTGTACCTTCCAACAGTCACTAAAGGAACAGTTGTAAATTGAGGACTACCTGTATGTTATTTTACATTATTTCTGCTGTTTCCAATGTTTGGTTGATTTGGCTACGTTTCTCTTCTGTTTTTCACTGTTAGCCGCCCAGCGGCATGCTCATGAGAATGGCAGCCGTAAAAAGGTGTTAAATAAATACATAATATTATAATGTAATTAATATAATATGATAATATGATAATATAATATAATTAATATAATATAATATTAAATTAATATTACATAATAAATTAATAAATTAATGCATAAACCACACCTAGAGTACTGCATCCAGTTTTGGTCACCACACTATAAAAAAGATGTTGAGACTGTAGAAAAAGTGCAGAGAAGAGCAACCAGGATGATTAGGGGACTGGAAACTATAACATACGATGAACAGTTGCAGGAACTGGGCAAGGAATGGAAACTGAACAAAGAGAGATTCAACCTGGAAATAAGGAGAAATTTTCATGGAACAGAAGTTGCCTTCGGAAGTTGTGGGAGCTTCATCACTTGAGACTTTCAAGAAGAGATTGGACTGCCATTTGTCAGAAATGGTGTAGGGTCTCCTGCTTGAGCAGGGGGTTGGACTAGATGACCTACAAGGTCCCTTCCAACTCTATTCGATTGAATTGGCCTTCTGCAGATTATCAAATCAAATTTCAATTTTACCAACGTCCAGCGCATGCAGTGGTCAACCGGAGGCACTCACAGAGACCAAAGCAAGCTGCGTGTCACAGCAACAACCAACAACTACATAGAAACTACAAGAAGATGTCAAAGGCATCCTACAAGTTTAACAGTCTGCAGAAACTTCCTCCCAGCTATCGTTCAAAGAGGCAGCCTCTCTACGCCTTAACCAAGATTGCTAACCACGCTTTTAAGCAATTTCCTGGAAGCTGCTGGTCACATGCACCTTAAGTGCAAAGAGGTCACAATTGCAAATAGAACGAAGGGAGAAAGATGCACAGAATATACAGAATAATAGAATTGGAAGGTGCCTTGGAGGTCTTCTAGTCCAACCCCCTGCTCAAACAGGAGACCCTATATCATTCCAGACAAATGGCTGTCCAGTCTCTTCTTAGAAACCTCCAGTGATGGAGCACCCACAATTTCTGGTGGCAAGCTGTTCCACTGGCTAATTGTTCTCACTGTCAGGAAGTTTCTCCTTAATTCTAGGTTGCTTCTCTCCTTTGATTTCTTGATATCTCCTCTGATGTCACAAAGTTGGACTCCAGAGATGTTGGGCTTCTACTCCCATAATCCTTAGCCAGAGCATCCAATGGAGATGAGGGAAATAGGAACAGCTGGACTCAACAGAAAACCCCCAGCTGGAAGGCTGACTGATTTTAGACACAGGTTCCTCCTTTTCTTATAAGACACCTTGTTCCACTCTCCACCTCCCACCGATCTGAAAAGGCTCACTTTTGGGGGAAATACAGGTAGTCCTCGAGTTACGACCACCATTGAGCCCAAAATGTATGTGGCTAAGTAAAACATTCGTGAAGTGAGTTTTGCCCCATTGTACGACTTTTCTTGCCACAGTTGTTAAGCGAATCACTGCAGTTGTTAAGCTAGTCACACGGTTGTTAAGTGAATCCGGTTATTGTCAGAAGGTCGCAAAAGGGGATCACCTGGCCCCGGGGCACTGCGACCGTCATAAAGATGAGTCAGTGGCCAAGCGTCTGAATTCTGATGACATGACCGCGGGGATGCTGCAACGGTCGTTAAGTGTGAAAGACGGCCATAAGTCACTTTTTTTCAGTGCTGTTGTAACTCTAAACCGTCACTAAATGAACTGTCGAGGACTAGCTGTACGTTTTGCAAAGATCCCACTCTAACCCTGGGGAAGCTGGAAGGAAAGAGAAGAAGATGGCAGCCACAGTGAGGTGTAGAGAGTTATATGGCAGCAACCTGGATGAGCTGAAGGACCTGTTAGGCAGAGGTGGGTTTCAGCAGGTTCTGACCAGTTCTGGAGAACCGGTAGCGGAAATTTGGAGTAGTTCGGAGAAGCGGTAAATACCACCTCTGACTGGCCCCGCCCCCATCTATTCTCTGCCTCCCGAGTCCCAGCTGATCGGGAGGGAATGGGGATTTTGCAGTATCCTTCCCCTGCCATGCCCACCAAGCCACGGCCACCAAGCCAAGCCACGCCCACCAAGCCAAGCCACACCCACCAAGCCAAGCCACACCCACCAAGCCAAGCCACACCCACCAAGCCACAGAACCGGTAGTAAAAAAAATTGAATTCCACCACTGCTGTTAGGGCCAGGATCTCCCTGGAGAACATTCATCCTGCGTGGTCCAAAGAGTCAACGCAAACTTCAAAGCACATTAGCCATCCAGAGTCACCTTATAGAGGGGATGTGTGGCACAAAAACTGTGAATGAATGAATGAATGAATGAATGAATGAATGAATGAATGAATGAATGAATGAATGAATGAATGAATGAATGAACGATCATTCAATCAATCAACCCATGGAACAGAAGTTGCCTTCAGAAACTGTGGGAGATTTATCACTGGAGACTTTCAAGAAGAGACTGGACTGCCATCTGTCAGAAACGGTGCAGGGTCTCCTGCTTGGGCAGGGGGTTGGACTAGATGACCTCTAAGGTCCCTTCCAACTCTGTTATTCTGTTATTGCATCACTGGAAGCTTTCAAGAAGAGACTGGACTGCCATCTTTCAGAAATGGTGTAGGGTCTCCTGCTTGGGTAGGGGGGTTGGACTAGATGACCTACAAGGTCCCTTCCAATGTTAATCTAATCACATTC
>QLTV01001321.1:441074-457642 GCA_003457575.1 Thermophis baileyi | reverse complement strand
ACCAATATGCAGGGCTGATAGAATAGAATATAATTCTTTATTGGCCAAGTGTGATTGGACACACAAGGAATTTGTCTTTGGTGCGTATGCTCTCAGTGTACATATTTATTATCTCAAAAGGGATGAAAACCTTGCAGCCTGCAAGAGAGGAAATCAGTTTTATGTAATCCGTATTTGCAACCTTCCTAGCTGGCTTCTGACAAGCAGAGTCAATGGGGAAAGCTGGATTCGCTTTGTGACCATGTGATTCACTTAGCAACTGCAGTGATTCGTTTAATCCCCATGGCCGAAAAGCAGTAAACTCGGGCACGTCTGACCGAACGAAGGCCTTGCTTTGCGATGGAAATTATGTTGTCAATTCTGTTCGTAAATCGTAAATGTAAGGACCATTCTCCAGCATTTCAGCCCCTCCTGAACTGCACATTTTAAATTCTTTCCTGGGTTTTCCCTCCTAACTGAAATATGAGGGAGGCTGTGAATTTTCCGAGAGAAGATGCTTACAGACGGTTGGCTCTGATTAAGTCCAAGTCTGTTTGCCCACCAAACGGGAGAATTTAGCTAACATTTTCTATCATTTGGAAAACATTTTTGAAAGATTTTGCTCATTTTCTGCTAGGGAAAAAAAAAATGCAGAGAAATTGCCCCCGGGGTTTCATCGAGAAATAGTCCTGGACTTACAACAGTTCATTTAGTGACCAAGAGCCGAGGTGGCGCAGTGGTTAGAGTGCAGCACTGCAGGCTACTTCAGCTGACTGCTAGCTGCAGTTTGGCGGTTCAAATCTCACCGGCTCAAGGTTGACTCAGCCTTCCATCCTTCTGAGGTGGGTAAAATGAGGACCCAGATTGTTGGGGGCAATATGCTGACTCTGTGAACCGCTTAGAGAGGGCTGCGAAGCACTGTAAAGCGGTATATAAGTCTAAGTGCTATTGCTATTGCTAAAGTCACGCATACCCCCCCCCCTGCAGACTTCCAAAATATGCTCGGCCAACCTGTCACACACGGGAAATCAGGAGCCGAGGTGGTTTAGATGAATGCAGGTAGTCCTGGACTTACAACCGTTCGTTTAGTGACAGTTCGAAGTTACAACGGCACTGAAAAAAGTGACTTAGGGCTGTTTCTCACACTTACGACCATTGCTGCAACCGTGTTCTTAACTTTACAACTGCAGGGATTCACTTAACAACGGTGGCAAGAGAGATCGTAAAATGGGCCAAAGTTCACTTTAAGGAGTGTCTTGCTTAGCAACAGAAATTTCGGGCTCCATTGTGGTCGTAAGTCAAGGACTACCTGTATAATAGTTGCAGGCACAATAATCATATAATTCCCCCCTCCCGCCCCACCCGGAGTTTAACCGATTAACAGAGTTGGGAGGGACCTTGTAGGATCATCTAGTCCAACCCCCAAAGTTATGACTTTGGAGTTTCGTGCCAGCTGATGCCTGGCCTTGGCAGCAGGGAGCCCATTTAGCGAAGTCCGATCCTGGGAAATATTTGTTTGTGCCCAGCCAGTGAAAGAGGAGATGGACCACGCCAGGCAGCCCTGTCAATCACCCGGGCTTTGTGCCTCTCGTTGCTATTCAGGGGCCTGGCGGGTACATGGTTGGCCTGCCTTGTATTTTTAGAAGCATCAACTCTGCCTGGCAAGTTGGGAAGCGGGCAGGTTTTCTGGGAGAGATGAAGGCTTACCGGGAAAAATGAGAACAAGCCAAACTTTTGGATCTCCAAAATTGCCAAGGGAAGCAGGCAGGATGAAGGAGAAAAAGAGAGAGAGATTTCCAGGCAACGTGAGCCTTATCTGGCCCTTTGCCAAAAAAAGGAGCTCATTTCTGTGTTTGCAAGATGCGAGGAAGAACGGGTTGCAGGAATATCGGGTATGTCTAGTTTAATGAAAAGAAGGACTAGGGGGTGACATGATGGCAGTGTTTGAGAATATTTGAGGGGCTGCCCCAAAGAAGAGGGGAGGGTCAACTTATTTTCCGAAGCACCTGAAGGCAGGACAAGAAGAAACGGATGGAAACTAATCAAGGAGAGGAGCAACCTGGAATTAAGGAGAAATTTCCTGACAGTGAGGACAATTAACCGGTGGAACGGCTTGCCACCAGAAGTTGTGGGTGCCCCATCACTGGAGGCTTTTAAGAAAAGATTTGTCTGGAATGGTATAGAGTCTCCTGCTTGAGCAGGGGGTTGGACTAGAAGACCTTCAAGGTCCCTTCCAGCTCTATTATTCTGTTCTGTTCTCTTCTGTTCAATGGGAAAAGTTCACACATATACACAGACACACACACAGAGAGACATACAGTACATCCCCTCTCCATAAACTCTTTCTCAATCTCTCTCTCTCTCTCTTTCTTTCCCCGCCTTCTCTCTCTCTCACACACACACTTAAAATGTCTAACCCAGTGCCCTTCGAATGGGCCAGGTGAAGATGTGTGGACTTCAACTCCCAGAATTCCCCAGCCAGCACTGCCATAGTGGAGAATTCTGGGAATTGAAGTGCACACATCTGGAATTGCCCCATTGAAAAAAGCACTTTGATTTAGACCAGTGTTTCTCAACCTTGGTCGTTTTAAAATGTGTGGTATTCATGGCCAGTTGGGGAATTCTGAAATTTTTAGTCCATCCATCTTAAAGCATGCTGGCTGGGGATTTTGAGAGTTGAAATCCAGCCATCCCAAATTATGCTGGCGGGGAATTCTGGGAGTCAATCCATCCATCTTAAAGACCAAAGAATTGGACTAGAAAGCCTCCATGGTCCCTTCCAACTCTGTTATTATGTTATTCATCTTGAAGCTTGCTGGCTGGGGGATTCTGGGAGCTAAAGTCCACCAATCTCGAAGCTTGCTGCTTGGGGGATTCTGGGAGTCTGTCCATCCATCTTAAAGCATGCTGGCTGGGGAATTCTGGGAGCTGAAGTTCATCCATCTTAATACATTCTGGCTGGGGAATTCTGGGAGCTGAAGTCCACTGATCTTGAAGCTTGCTGGCTGGGGAATTCTGGGAGCTGAAGTCCACCAATCTCGAAGCTTGCTGCTTGGGGGATTCTGGGAGTCTGTCCATCCATCTTAAAGCATGCTGGCTGGGGAATTCTGGGAGCTGAAGTTCATCCATCTTAATACATTCTGGCTGGGGAATTCTGGGAGCTGAAGTCCACTGATCTTGAAGCTTGCTGGCTGGGGAATTCTGGGAGCTGAAGTCCACCGATCTCGAAGCTTGCTGCTTGGGGGATTCTGGGAGTCTGTCCATCCATCTTAAAGCATGCTGGCTGGGGAATTCTGGGAGCTGAAGTTCATCCATCTTAATACATTCTGGCTGGGGGATTCTGGGAGCTGAAGTCCACCGATCTCGAAGCTTGCTGCTTGGGGGATTCTGGGAGTCTGTCCATCCATCTTAAAGCATGCTGGCTGGGGAATTCTGGGAGCTGAAGTTCATCCATCTTAATACATTCTGGCTGGGGAATTCTGGGAGCTGAAGTCCACTGATCTTGAATTGAGAGGTGAAATCCAGCCATCCCAAATTATGCTGGCGGGGAATTCTGGGAGTCAATCCATCCATCTTAAAGACCAAAGAATTGGACTAGAAAGCCTCCATGGTCCCTTCCAACTCTGTTATTATGTTATTCATCTTGAAGCTTGCTGGCTGGGGGATTCTGGGAGCTAAAGTCCACCAATCTCGAAGCTTGCTGCTTGGGGGATTCTGGGAGTCTGTCCATCCATCTTAAAGCATGCTGGCTGGGGAATTCTGGGAGCTGAAGTTCATCCATCTTAATACATTCTGGCTGGGGGATTCTGGGAGCTGAAGTCCACTGATCTTGAAGCTTGTTGGCTGGGGAATTCTGGGAGCTGAAGTCCACTGATCTCGAAGCTTGCTGGCTGGGGAATTCTGGGAGCTGAAGTCCACCGATCTCGAAGCTTGCTGGCTGGGGGATTCTGGGAGTCTGTCCATCCATCTTTAAGTTGCCAAGGCCGAGAAACATTGCATTCTGGAGCCCCGCTTCGCAAAGGCAACAGAGAAGGCGCACGTATCAGTGCTCGGGGTATCTGGGAAGAATTTGCAGGCACCATCACAGGCAAAAGCAAGCATCTCTTGATCCCAGCCGTACATCTGCCATTGTTTGTGTGTACCGTGAGATGACAGACAAGAGAAAATTGTCCTCCAGAAAGGACACAATAGGCGAGGATGCGCCGAGCGGAAAAAGGCCGGCGTTCCAGTTAATTCTCCATGATCAGCAGCCGTCCCAGGGACCCAGCGCAAAAACAGCGGGCTCAGGTCACCGAGACAAGGGGGCGGGGGGGGGGAAGAGTCAGGGGAAATGGCTGAAGCTGGACATTTGCAAATGCTGGTTGGTTTTTTCCAGGAAGGTGAAGAGAAAAATCATCTTTCCTAGATTGATCGCATGGAGAACATTTCGGCTCGTCCCTGGTGCGCATGCGAGGGCTTCTGCGCAAAACGTTACAGGCGGTCCTGGACTTACAACCGTTCGTTTAGTGACCCTTCGAATTTGCAACGGCACTGAAAAAATTATAACTGGTTTTCACACTTAGGACCGTTGCAGCATCCCCATGATCAAAATTGGGACGCTGGGCAACTGACTCATATTTATGACGGTCGCAGTATCCCGGGATCATGTGATCCCCTTTTGTGACCTTCTGACAAGCAAAGTCCATGGGGAAGCCCGATTCGCTTTCACAACTCTGTTCCTAACTTAATCATGGCGGTGATTCACTTAACAACGGTGGGAAGAAAGGGGCCAAATTCACTTAACAAC
This sequence comes from Thermophis baileyi, assembly GCA_003457575.1. Classification (NCBI taxonomy): domain Eukaryota; kingdom Metazoa; phylum Chordata; class Lepidosauria; order Squamata; family Dipsadidae; genus Thermophis; species Thermophis baileyi. Next base: position 452,877 of record QLTV01001321.1, on the reverse strand, counting down.
AGTCTCGTTAGCAATGGAAATTTTGGGCTGTATTGTAGTCGTAAATCGAGGACTACCCGAAGTGTACATTTTGGAAATGTCTTCAGTTCAGTGACTGGAGAAGTGTGCAGAAAAGACAGTTTATCAAGATTGGCTTTGCAGATAAAAAGAAAATCACATGGATTGCATTCATAGCCACTCGGCTAGTTCTGGGAGATTTAGATTTTGACTCTTGTGGGAGCCATTCTCTTGGCACATTGCGCAAAACACCCTGTTAAGTCATAGTGTGGCTTATCTATTAGGCATTGTGTGTTGTGTTAATGTAACCAAGGTGGTTTGCTCAAGGTTTACCTTGCCTGTTGTTAAACCAAGGTCTTGATATGTTTAAACCAGTATTTCTCCATCTGGGCACTTCTAACATGCGTGGACTTCAATTCCCAGAATTCCCTAGCCAGCATGCTTGAAGATATAAGCTTCAAGCATGCTTGAAGTCTAGTGAGGAGAAGGACCAGGGGAGACATGATAGCAGTCTTCCAATATTTGAGGGGCTGCCCCAGAGAGGAGGGGGTCAAGCTATTTTCCAAAGCACCCGAAGGCCAGACAAGGAACAATGGATGGAAACTGAACAAGGAGAAAGTCAACCTAGAAATAAGGAGACATTTTCTGACAGTGAGAACAATCAACCCATGGAACAGAAATTGCCTTCGGAAGTTGTGGCAGCTTCATCACTGGAGGCTTTCAAGAAGAGACTGGACTGCCATCTGTCAGAAATGGTGTAGGTAGGGTCTCCTGCTTGGGCGGGGGGTTGGACTAGATGACCTACAAGGTCCCTTCCAACTCTGTTAATCTGTCAAAGATGGGTGGACTTCAACTCCCAGCATGGCTGGCTGGGGAATTGTGGGAGTTGAATTCATCTTCAAGGGGCCAAGGTTGAGAAACACTGAGCTGGCATATCAAGATCAAATGTGGAATTCTGGGAGTTGAAGTCCACCCATCTTCAAGCATTCTGGCTGGGGAATTCTGGGAGTTGAAGTCCACACACCTTAAGAGTTGCCCAGGTTGAGAAATACTGGTTTAAATACTGGTCAAGAATAGCAAAATATACCTTTCTCATCCTGACACGTAACGACGTTAATAAACCAAAAACCCTTTACTTCTCCCGTTGCCCAAAGCCAAGATGGGGCCTTGTAGTTCTCCAACCCCGTCTTTTGATCTTGGCTTGTATAGAAAGCCACATGCCAAAGTGCTGATTCAACTGCATTGCTATTTTAAATTTTAATTAATTGAATGTGCTGAATTTGTAAGGCCACCTACTTGTTCAACAACTCGGCAGCGTACGGGGAAAGTCAAAACTATTACGACAGGGTAAACCCACCCTAATTTTCAAGGTGGCAAAGGAGAAAGTGATTCAATCTACAAAAGATTCATATCTGAGCTGCGTTTAATGAATTTAATGTGAATTGAATCCTCCTGCGATTTTCTGCCCTGGTCTCATTTGAAGTTCTGAATGAGCTTCGCTCACAGCTGAGAAAACATCTTTGCTGCAGTTTTTCAGCATCAAATCCTGCCTTGTGAGCTGCCTGTGTGCATTCACACATGCCTGCTTCAACAGAGAGCAAAATTCTCTAAAATCCTGGCTTATTGTGCTGTGTGAACTGCTCTAACGGTTAAGGCACTAGGCTAGAAACTGGGAGACGGTGAGTTCTTAGTCCCGCCTTTAGCCATGAAAGCCAGCTGACTAACTTTGGGCCAATCACCAGGTGACGGTGAGTTCTAGTCCTGCCTTATCTATGAAAACCAACTGGGTGACTTTGGGCCAATCACCAGGAGATGGTGAGTTCTAGTCCTGCCTTAGCCATCAAAGCCAGCTGACTAACTTTCGGCCAATCACCAGGAGACGGTGAGTTCTAGTCCTACTTCAGGCATGAAAGCTGGCTGGATGACTTTGGGTCAATCACCAGGAGACAGTGAGTTCTAGTTCCATCTTAGCCATGAAAGCCGGCTGTGTAACTTTGAGCCAATCACCAGGTGATGGTAAGTTCTAGTCCTGCCTTATCTATGAAAACCAACTGGGTGCTTTTGGGCCAATCACCAGGAGACGGTGAGTTCTAGTCCTGCTATCTATGAAAACCAACTGGGTGACTTTCGGCCAGTCACCAGGTGACAGTGAGTTCTAGTCCCGCCTTATCTATGAAAACCAACTGGTTGACTTTGGGCCAATCACTCTCTTTCAACCCAACTCACCTCACAGGGTTGTTGTTTTGGGAAAAACAGGAAGAGGAAGATGCCTTGGATATGTTCGCTGCCTTCAATTATTTGTCAAAATAAACATGGCGGGATGCAAATAAATAAAAACTGTATACCAACTACGGCATTTTCTGCTGGAAAAAATTCAAATGTGGGTGAACACTGAATCCGATGCAACAGCCTAGCCCCAGTTTACAACTCGAAAGAAAGAGTGTGGCTTTTCCTCCTTTTTCTGCCAACAGAAACCCCGCCATTAAAGCTGGCCTTGTCGTTGCAACCTCCTATTTACAACCCGTGGGATCTGCTCCGTTTGGACGCCCTGCAGGAGAATGCCAAAAAATAAAAAATAAAATAAAAAATAAATTCCCACCCAGATTGCATCTGGTTTTGAGCAGCCGTTCTCAGTAGCAGGCAGCCGGTGGTGACATGAGTGGAAGGGAATGTCAGCATTTTTGGCAAGGGGTGGGTTTTCAAACGGGGTGGCGCAGCGCAGGGAGGGTTTAAGAGATGGTGAAATTTAGGAGAAGAACAGGGAACAGCTGGATTTTTAAGCTTGGCGAACGGCTTCACGCAATGCATTAAATCAGTGTTTTTCAAACTTGGTCCGTTTAAGATGGGGAGGACTTCAACTCCCAGAATTCCCCAGCCACTGCAACCGTCATAAATGTGAGTCGGTTGCCAAGCATCTGAATTTTGATCCCTGGACCACGGGCGTTGTAAATGTGAAAAACAGTCATAAGTCGCTTTTTTCAGGGCCGTTGTAGCTTTGAACGGTCACTAAATGAACTGTTGTCAGTCAAGGGCTACCTGTATACAGCTAAGTACAGGTAGTTCTCAACGTGCGATCACAATTGAGCCCAACATTTAGGTTAAGTGAGACATTTGTTAAGTGAGTTTGCCCCATTTTACGACCTTCCTTGCCACTGTTGTTAAGTGAATCACTGCAGTTGTTCATTTAGTAACACGGTTGTTAAGTGAATCAGGCTTCCCCATTGACTTTGCTTGTCAGAAGGTCGCAAAAGGGGATCACGTGACCCCGGGACACTGCGACCGTCATAAATGTTGAGTCAGTTGCCAAGCATCCGAATGTAAATCACATGACCATGGGGATGCTGCAACGGTCATAAGTGTGAAAAACAGCTATAAAAAAAACGCTTTTTTCAGGGCCGTTGTAACTTTGAACAGCCACTAAATGAACTGTTGTAAGTCGAGGGCTACCTGTAGCTAAATAGCAATAGCAGTATGAGCTGTGGTGGCGCAGTGGTTAGAATGCAGTATTGCAGGCTAACTGCCCATTGCCAGCAGTTCGATCCTGACCGGCTCAAGGTTGACTCATCTTTCTGTCCTCCCGAGGTCGGTAAAATGAGGACTCAGTTTGTTGGGGGCAAGAGGCTGACATTTGTAACCACTTAGAGAGGGCTGAAAAGCTCTATGAAGCAGATATAAGTCTAAATGCTAGTGCTAATCCTTCCTTCCTTCCTTCCTTCCTTCCTTCCTTCCTTCCTTCCTTCCTTCCTTCCTTCCTTCCTTCCTTCCTTCCCTCCCAGTGGTCAGAATGCAGTATTGCAGGCTAATTCTGCCCACTGACCGCAGTTCGAACCTGACTGGCTCAAGGTTGACTCATCCTTCTGTCCTTACGAGGTCAGTAAAATGAGGACCCAGTTTGTTGGGGAAAAGAGGCTGATATTTGTAAACCGCTTAGAGTGGGCTGTAAAGTACTCTGAAGCGGTATATACATCTAAGTGCTGCTATTGCATGTGTGAATCTGTTCCCCAACTGCCAATCCCCCTCCCTTGGGGCCACCAGCGCCAATCAGGCACTTAGGACAATGGACTGAAACACGTGGCATTTGCCCTGCACCAAGAAGTTGTCTTGGCATCACTTTTTTTTGGATTCACAGAGAAACTGCTTCCCAGAAGATTTCTGGTCAAAAGAGAAATATCTCAGCCACCCAGCTCCACCTTCCAGCTCTGGGCTGCTAAACCGGCTGAGGAAGATTCCTCTCCAATCCAGGAAGACAAGATCGCGAGCCCTCAACCCAGCTGATATTGCCAGCTCTGACTGACAGGTGTGCATCTCTCCCATCGCCTGATTATCAGCTTAGAATAACCGAGTTGGAAGGGACCTTGTAGGTCATCTAGTCCAACCCCCTGCTCGAGCAGGAGACCCTCTATCATTCCAGACAGGTGGCTGTCCAGTCTCTTCTTAAAAACCTCCAGTGATGGAGCACCCACAACTTCTGAAGGCAAGGCGTTCCACTGATTAATTGTTCTCACTGTTAGAAAGTTTCTTCTTATTTCTAGGTCAAATCTCTCCTTGATCAGTTTCCATCCATGGTTGGCCTTCGGGTGGTTTGGAAAATAGGTTGATCCCCTCTTTTTTGTGGCAGCCCGTCAAATATTGGAAGACTGCTATCATGTCTCCTCTGGTCCTTTTCTTCACTAGACTAACCATTCCTAGTTCTTGTAACTGTTCTTCATATTTTTAGCCTCCAGGTTAAAATCATCTTGGTTGCTCTTTCTCTGCACTCTTTCTAGAGTCTCAACATCTTTTTTTTATAATGTGGTGACCAAAACTGGATGCAGTATTCCAGGTGTGGTCTTACTAAGGCTTTATAAAGTGGTATTAGGACCTCAGGTGATCTTGATTGAATCCCTCTGTTAGTGCAATTCAGGATTGCGTTGGCTTTTTTGGCTGCTGCCGTACACTGCTGGCTCATATTTAATGGATTCTCCACTAGGACTCCAGGATCCCTCTCACAGTTATCCGACACCTGTCATGCTAGGAACCCAACACAGGGCACACAACCATAACTGAGCCCAAAACTTTCCTTGCTAAGCAAAGCTCAGTGAGTTTTGCTCCATTTTACGACCATTCTTGCCACCGTTATTAAGCGAGTCACTGCAGCTGTTAAGTTAGTTACAGGGCTGTTATGTGAATCTGGCTTCCCATTGATTTGGCTTGGAATCATAGGGTTGGAAGGGTTTTTTATTCCAAGCCACTGTCATTCCTGGTCAAATCTACACTGTGGTTTTTAGCCTTACAGAATCCGGAATTACAAGAGTTGGAAGGAACCTCGGAGGTCATCTAGTCCAACCCTCTGTTCAAGGCAGGAATCCTTATACCAACCTGGTCAAATGATTGTCCAGTCTACTTCTGAAAACCTCTAGTGATGGAGCACCCACAAGAGATATTGAGAGAAATTTAAGTTTCTTCTCTTTAGATAATGTATTTAACTGGGTCAGCCCAAAACTGCATTTATTCAACGCTCAAAGGATGGGTTGGTTTTGACCTGGTTTGTTGCTGTGGCTTGGTCACTCAGCCCCTTGGTTAGATTACGCTCCAATGTCCTGCGCAAATCAACCATGTAAGAACGGGCATGACTATTAGCAGAAGCTGACAACGCAGGCGGTGATGGGATTATAGTCTTTACGGATGGCAGTTTCGCTGAAATGTTTGATTATGTCTTGTTTTTATGTTTTGTACTGTGAGCCCTCCATTCATAAGGCTGAGATGGGCAGCTATATAAATTCAACCCATCCATCCGTCCGTGAGTGGTATAGGTTGGACTATCACGTTTTTGATAAAATGCAAGGTTTGTGTGTACAAAAGACATCCAAACATTTGTATTTGTATTTTGTTTCTAATCACTAACGTTTTCTCAAACTATAACCCATTTCTGTGTACACTCTACATGCAGCCAAGGCATTCATTTAAAAAAAAACCCCATAATATTGTCAAATGGCACTCAAAATTACTCCGAGAATTACTTTGGACGTATCAAAGAATAACCAAGGTTCAGTTTCGTAGTTTGGAAATTCAAAATAGATCAGAGGAAATTGATTCCTCGACTTATGACCATTATTTGACAGTTTGAAGTTACAACGGGGTTGAAAAAAATGACTTCTGACCTGTCCTCAAAGTTATGACTGTCGCACCACTTGGCAACCAGCTCACATTTACGACGGTTGCAGAGTCCTGCGGTCACGTGATCCATGATTTACGACCCTTCCGGCCATCTTCTGGCCAGCAAAATCAGTGGAGGAAGCAAGATTTATTTAACAACTGCAGTGATTCGTTTAATGACCATGGTAAAAATGATCGTAAAATTAGATCCAGTCACGTAGTGCCTCGCTTAATGACTGCATTGCTTAGTGACCGAAATCCCAATTCCAATTGTGGTTGTAAGTTGAGGAATATCTATATTAACGAAAGGAATTTTAGTGATGCTTCTCAATCCAGTAGTGAAAATATATAAGTAGGGCTCATCTCACATATGCAAAATGTTTAAAGCAGGGGTCTCCAAAGTTGGCAACTTTAAGATTTCTGGACTTCAATTCCCAGAATTTCCTAGCCAACATGGGGAATTCTGGGAATTGAAGTTCACAAGTCTTAAAGTTGCCAAGTTTGGAGAAACCTGCTTTAAACCTTATTTTTAGAACCACACAATGGCTCTGTGCAATGAACGTGGTCTGCTGGAACCAACAAACCACATTCTAGCTTTGGATCATAGCCAAGATTGCCCATCAGACATAACCTGGTTGGCATGTCTGGTTGGAGGCCCTTGCAAGCCAAAATTGTACTGTAGCAGCCATTGTGAGCCAAAGCCTAAGCAATCATAGAGTAGGAGCCAGATCGGCCCTATCAGTCCTCCAAGGAAAAGAGTCAGATGGATAGAGTGGCTTAAAAAAAACAAACCACAAGATTCTCTATGAGAGAAGTCACTGCCAGACTTGGCAGTGTGAAGAAGCAACTCCCCAAAGCTGATTGGCTGCCGTATCACAGACACGCCCACTCCCATGCCAGCTTGGCCAATGGGGACAGAGCCATTGACATAATGAAGCTTTGTGGCCAGAAGATTGATGAAAGTTATTATAATGGACACGTTGGCAAGAAGGGCACCGGTTTGAGAAGGCTGCAACGAGCCCAGATTTGGGGAAAAGAAAGCGTGACAAAAATAAAAGTGTCCATTTTTTAATGCAAAGTTTAAAAAGAAAAATAAGTAAACGAGTTCCACAAACTGAATTTGGTGCATTGGAAAAGATAAAAAAAAAACAAACCAAAAGAAACGGATGAAGGATTTTCAGATCCCAGTTGTCCTGAGTCGAATGTCTGCTTCTGATTTTGCAAAATATGATGCTGGCTTAGGAGAATGCATTTCCCATCCCTCCCCTCTAAAAGGCCTCCTTGCCTGATAAGCCAGAGTTAACCCCAAATCAAACAGGCCAAGAAACTACACTAAGCTAAACTGAATTTCATTTCCTTCTTTCCTTCCTTTTCCTTTCCTTTCCTTTCCTTTCCTTTCCTTTCCTTTCCTTTCCTTTCCTTTCCTTTCCTTTCCTTTCCTTTCCTTCTTTCCTTTCCTTTCCTTTCCTTTCCTTTCCTTTCCTTTCCTTTCCTTTCCTTCTTTCCTTTCCTCTCTTCCTTTCCTTTCCCCTCTTCCTTTCCCCTTCCTTCCTTCCTTCCCTCCCTCCCTCAAAATGTCTTAAGTGATTGACAGGATAAGAAGATCCTTCTGCTGTCCATCTCTTAATCCTGTTTTCATATAGTTTTACATTTTTAATTTACGTAGTTTGACTATTTAAATTCTGTTTTTATAATGTATAAGCTGGCCAGAGGCGTCTTATAAGGGAAACGGACGGCATAAACATTTCATAAATCAATAAAATAAAACATCAACTCATCTCCACTCACAAGGGCACCTTCAGGGAGAGGACACCTTCTCATCCCTCCCGCCGCACTCCCAGCAAAATATCTGCAAAATATCTGCAAAATATCTGGCCATCTACCGTGCAATTAATTGCCAAATGGGCCTCTATTTCTATTATTGCAAGAATTATTAAAGAAAACACGAGCCCTCTTCAAAGTAGAGAGTGGAGAGAAGCAACTTGTCAGCCCTCCGTCAGAAATAGTATAGGGTCTCCTGCTTGAACAGGGGGTTGGACTAGATGACCTACAAGGACCCCTTCCAACTCTGTTATTCTATTCTATGCTAAGTCCAAGGCAATGCTTCTCAATCTGTTTTCCCTTCATTACCCAAAACCGTTCATCAAACTTATCTGATTCTGAGAGGATGGTCATAAATCTCTTCTTTAATTACCATCGTAAGTTCGAAGGGTCACTGAACAAACAGTCCTAACCTGTATTTTGAAAATAATATCTCTGCCTGATCTTGATATCCTTTCAACAAATTACCACTGACAATTTCATTTATTTGGATGAATACTTTGGGAGACGTTTGAATATATTTTACTGTATGTGGCAATCCTTAAGTCAGTTTAAATGTCCCTGTGGTGACAGGCCATGGGTTCAGGTGTCAGTACCCGAAGAAAAGCCACTTTTACCCAATGTGGGGTAATTTACTCAGGTTTGGGAAACTTGCTGGTTCAAGGGATGGTAACACCCAACAAAGCTCTTCAGATCGCACAGAGCAAAATGTTAGTCCAGCTTTAAACTGCACGCATTTTCTGGTCTGAAACACCAACACAAAATATAGGTAGTCCTTGACTTACAACCGTTCGTTTAGTGACCGTTCGAAGTTACGACGGCACTGAAAAAAAGGAACTTATGACCATGTTTCACACTTATGACCGTTGCAGCATCCCCATGGTCACCTGGTTTACATTCGGATGCTTGACAACCGGTTCATATTTATGACGGTCGCAGTGTCCCGGGGTCACGTGATTCGCCTTTTGCGACTTTTGTGACAAGAAAAGTCAAGGGGGAAGGCCAGATTCACTTAACGACCGGGTTATTAGTTTAACAACTGAAGTGATTCACTTAACAAACGGGGCAAGAAGAGTCGTAAAACGGGGCAAAACGCACTTAGCCGATGTCTCACTTGGCAACATAAATTCCGGCCTCAATTGGCGGCCGTAAGTCGAGGACGGCCTGTAGTTAAGCACAGAACTGGTTGGTTTCGACAAAGAATGATGGCGGAAGCCGAAGCCCGTGTGTGGGAAGAGCCGAGATTTGTTTCTTCTCCTGCCTGGACAGGTTTCTTTGGAAGGATTTAAGAGCCAGAAATTCTGGAACCGCTTCTGAGATTGCGGCATGGAGGGCAGCACACGGCATGGAGGAACTGCTACCCTTTTTCTTCTCTTGGGTGCTCTCCAAACAGACCAGAATTTCGACTCCAGATTCCCAGCAGGGAATCCAACCCACACACGGAGGGCAGATTCGGGAAGGGTACCTTCATTGCCACGGCAAAGTCCCACTCGTGCAAAAGGTGAAGACACCAGGGCCACGCCCCACCGAGGCGAAGTCCTGCGTCATTTCTGTTATTTTTGTATTCTTTTTTCTATTTTATCGATTTCTTTTTATTTTTTTAAATCCGTTCAAACGGGTCCGATTCTCGGAGCTTCCTTGGCAAGGTTTTCCAGAAGTGGTTTGCCATTGTCTCCTTCTTAGGGCTGAGAGAAAGTGGCTGGCCCAAGGTCACCCAGCCGGCTCTGTGCCTAAGGCAGGACTAGAACTCGGGACCTCCCGGTTTCTGGGCTTAATCACGGCACCCATTTGTCCTAGAAGGTGACAAGCCTTGTAGTTCCGATCTGCCCTTCCTGTCCCGGGGAGGGGGGGGACCCATTGGGCCTGCGGCATCTGAAGATTAACAGATTAACAGAGTTGGAAGGGACCTTGTAGGTCATCTAGGCCAACCCCCCACCCAAGCAGGAGACCCTACACCATTTCTGACAGATGGCAGTCCAATCTCTTCTTGAAAGCCTCCAGGGATGAAGCTCCCACAACTTCTGAAGGCAACTTCTGTTCCATGGGTTGATTGTTCTCACTGTCAGAAAATTTCTCCTTATTTCCAGGTTGAATCTCTCCTTGTTCAGTTTCCATCCATTATTCCTTGTCTGGCCTTCAGGTGCTTTGGAAAACAGGTTGTCCCCCTCCTCTCTGTGGCAGCCCCTCAAAACAAACAGCTAAAACCGTGTGACTTTAGTGGTTGTAAAACCCACTGGCAAGTTTTCAATTTTTGAGACGCAGTATTTGCACTATTTGCACACTTAACCACACACAATATAGTGGCCATTACATACAGTGATCGATACCAAAACATTGCAGTGAACAAGGACATACATTTAATTTTGCAGCTACTAAGATTGTTGGCAGAGCAGGTACAAAGATAGCCAGGGAAATGTTTGAAGCTGGGAAACGGGTCCCTTGTCAGTCAACAGGAGTGCTGATTTACCACCAGCTTATCAGGAATTTAGGAGCCAAGGACTTGGCAGCACAAGCAAACAACAGCCAATAGCCAGCCATCAGATTAACAGATTAAGAGAGTTGGAAGGGACCTTGTAGGTCATCTAGTGCAACCCCCCACCCAAACAGGAGACCCTACACCATTTCCAACAGATGGCAGTCCAGTCTCTTCTTGAAAGCCTCCAGGGATGAAGCTCCCACAACTTCCGAAGGTAACTTCTGTTCCATCAGTTGATTGTTCTCACTGTCAGAAAATTTATCCTTATTTCTAGGTTGAATCTTTCCTTGATCAGTTTCCATCCATTATTCCTTGTCTGGCCTTCGGGTGCTTTGGAGAATAGCTTGGCCCCCTCCTCTCTGTGGCAGCCCCTCAAATATTGGAAGATGCTATCGTGTCTCCCCTGGTCCTTCTCTTCACTAGACCAGCCATGCCCAGTTCCTGCAACCGTTCATCGTCTGTTTTAGCCTCCAGTCCCCTGATCATCCTGGTTGCTCTTCTCTGCACTCTTTCTAGAGTCTCAACCTCTTTTTTTATAGTGTGGTGACCAAAACTGGATGCAGTACTCTAGGTGTGGTCTTGCACGTGCGCACTCACACACCTACACACACCCAGCTTTGCACACTGCTCGCCCCATCGGAGGGGAAAATCTCATTTCAGAAGAATCGACTGCAAGCAATTCGCCCACCTCGGGCTCTGCTCTTCACTCCTGGTGTTAAGACGAAGAGGCTCCGGGGGGGCCCCCGGGGGCCCCTGTGAGCCTGGGCACACACACACAAACACACCCCTCACGTCTTTGCAAGCCTCCGGGCAGGAGCCGAGAACCTGACCAGACCTATCTGGCTGCCTTTGTTGCAAAAACCTGCCCTGGCTTGTTATTAGCTGTGAGGGTGGCAGTTTCTTTCCAACGGGAACAAGATTTCGAATCTATGCGTGTCTCTCTCACACCCACTTAGGATGGGAGGCCGGCTGATCAGGTCGATAAAGAGGCTCACCTCCACACCAGGGCTATGCGAGGGGGGGGAGTCCTAGCACCCCCAAAAGCGTCCCACGACTCCCACCTGATCTTCTTGTCCCACCAAATTCTCACGGTCATCTCCCCCCACCCCCATGCATCCCGTCTTTCCCCCACATCCAGTGGGGCTTCCCACCCTTGCAAACGTTTCCCAAGCTCCTTCCCTCCCCCCTCCCCTAGATTCTGCTGGAGGCACCTTCTCCTGAGCCTCCATATTTGGGCAAAAAACTTTCCCAAAGAAATCTTGCCAGATCTGAAGGGTTTCTGGTGAGGAACAGCACTGAAGCGCAACTTTTAAAGGTGTAGGGGAGGGGGGGGGAGGGGAGAGGAGGGGAGAGGAGAGGAGAGGAGAGGAGAGG
>QLTV01001321.1:429248-440709 GCA_003457575.1 Thermophis baileyi | reverse complement strand
AATACAGAGAGGGATGACAACAGAAAGGGAAGAGGAGAGGAGAGGAGAGGAGAGGAGGGGAGGGGAGAGGGGAAGAGGGGAGGGGAGGGGAGAAGAGAAGAGAAGAGAAGAGAAGAGAAGAAAAGAGAAAAGAAAAAAAAGAAGGAAGGAAGGAAGGAAGGAAGGAAGGAAGGAAGGAAGGAAGGAAGGAAGGAAGGAAGGAAGGAAGGAAGGAAGGAAGGGCAGGCTACATGATAACCAAGACGGGAGATTTTCCAGTAACTGATCAGATGGCCCCCATTTCTGCCTTTGCTGTCCTAAAACAGAGGAAGGATAACCTTCTCCAACTAACATATAAAGGAAGAGCCTGTTTTATGTCCAAACCAAGCAATTTGCATTCACACATTCCAAAGGGTTCTGTTTTACTGGAATGCTTGCAATCCGAATTTTACAGGACCAATGACCAAATGCAGGAGAAGCAAGCATTTATATATATTTTTTAACCCCGATTACATCTAAATCTCCAGCCACAGCAAAGTCTGGGAGATTCTCATTCTAGCTATAGATGTATTTTGGGGGAAGTGGGGTGGGATGGGGTCCTGCAAAGCCAGCAAAGAGCTCGAACAGGAATGTTGCAACCTAGTTTAAAACATGCTGGCTGGGGGAATTCTGGGAGTTGAAGTCCACCCACCTCCAAGTTGCCAGGGTCGAGAAATGTTGCACCTTTCAAACAGAAGTTCCCCTCCTAATAAATATATACACCTCCAGTTTCCTGCATTCCATTTCAGAGCCACCTCTGAGAAACGAGGATTTCGGAAACCTGTATAATTTTGCCCACAACTGGGCGGGGGCAGGAGGAACTGGTTTAGCTGGTTACAGGGCAGGGCGTGAAAATTATGCACACCGAGGATGCTGCAGCGATAGGGAATCTTATCTCCGTCAAGAATGTTTCCAAGCTTGAGATTTTAGTAGGCATTTCACCCAAAGAGTTCCAAATCTACAATGGGAACCATGAGGACTAGGAACCTGCGATGAGAAAAAGAAACACCAAAACCAGATTTCTTTCTTTTTCTTTGCAGGTAGAATCATATTGTTCTTAGCAGCATATTTATATATAATATACTCAGGATATAACAGGAATTTGAAAGCTAAGTCTAGGTCTGGGCTTTACCATTTCAGATATTGGGTGGCAGGGTTTTACTGGCTGGCACAAACGCTCCTGGTTGTCTGAATAGGCACCGAATGAGTTTCATCAGCTCAGTCTCACCTCGTTTCTTCCTTTGTTCACTTATTCCTACATCAGTCCTCCTACAGTTCAGGAAGGGCCTGTAGAGGTAATCCTCAACTTACAACCATTCATTTAGTGACCAAAGTTACAACAATGCTGAAAAGAGTGACTTAGAACCAGTCCTCAAACTTATGACCAACGCAAGGGGTCGCCGCAGTGACACGGTCAAAAGCAACTGCCCAGAGACCGTCTCTGAGAGAGACGGGTGATTAAGAAGTCATCATCGACCTCATTTAACGACCCCATAATCCCTTGCGGGGTGGAGTCTGGGCAACTGAATGGAGCTGAGTGTTTACTGGCCGAATGCCCTTCCTGTCGCCAGGGCGGAGTTTTGTTCAGCAGATATATTCTCATTGTGCCCAGAGAGAGAAATATCTGCCTCTACCTAGGATCGAACTCACAGCCTCCTGATTGTGAGGCGAGAGCTCTAACAGGTGATTAAGAAGTATGAAATATAAACAAACACGCAAGCAAATAAACCAGCTTGAATTAACCATGATTGCAGTGTCCTGTGGTCCCATGACCATCATTAGTAATCTTCTCTGGGGGCTTCGGAAGCTGGATTTGCTTAATGACTATGACAAAAAAGTGGGCACGATTCACTTAAGAACTGCATCCTTACCAATGGAGGTCATAAGTTGAGGACTACCTAAATTCAAGTGACCATGTCTTGTTTGGGATGGGAGACCAATAAGAGATCTCAGGAATGATGGCAAAATTGAACAATGAAAAAACGAGTAGAGTAGAGTAGAGTAGAGTAGAGTAGAGTAGAGTAGAGTAGAGTAGAGTAGAGTAGAGTAGAGAAGAGAAGAGAAGAGAAGAGAAGAGAAGAGAAGAGAAGAGAAGAGAAGAGAAGCTGGAAGGGACCTTGGAGGTCTTCTAGTCCAGCCCCCTGCTCAGGCAGGAGACCCAAGTACGTCTCAGACAAGCGACTGTCCAGCCTCTTCTTAAAAACCTCCAGTGTTGAAGCCCATACAACTTCTGGTGGCAAGCCGTTCCACTGGTTTAATTGTTCTCACTGTCAGGAAGTTTCTCCTTAATTCCAGGTTGCTTCTCTCCTTGATTAGTTTCCATCCGTTGCTTCTTGTCCTGCCCTCAGGTGCTTTGGAGAATAATTTGACCCCATCTTCTTTGTGGCAGCCCCTCAAATACTGGAATACAGCTATCATGTCACCCCTAGTCCTCCTTTTCTCTAGACTAGCCATACCCAAATCCTGCAGCTGTTCTTCATATGTTTTAGCCTCCAGGCCTTTAATCATCCTAATTGCTCTTCTCTGCACTTTTTCCAAAGTCCCAACATCTTTTTTGTAGTATGGTGGCCAAAATCATTCAGGGGAAGTCAGGTTCGCTTAAAGAACGCAGTGATTCACTTAACAATTGCAGTGGTTCACTTAGCAACTGTGGCAAAAAAAAAAGTTACAAAACTGACTTAACGACTGTCTTGCTTAGCAACCAAAAATTTGGGGGTTCTATTGTGGTCGTCAATCGAGAACAACCTAGTGCTCGACTTACAGCACTTCATTTAGTGACCGTTCAAAGTTACAACGGCACTGAAAAAAGTGACTTATGACCGTTTTTCACACTTACGACCGTTGCAGCATCCCCAGGGTCACTTCGGATGCTTGGCAACTGACTCATATTTATGGCGGTTGCAGTGTCCTGGAGGGGGTCACGTGATCCCCTTTTGCGACCTTCTGACAAGCAAAGTCAAGGGGGAAGCCAGATTCGCTTAACGACCGTGTGGCTAACTTAACAAATGCAGCAATTAACAATTGTGGCAAGGAAAGTCATAAAATGGGGCAAACTCATTTAACATACGTTTCACTTAGCAACATAAATTTGGGGGGGGGTCAATTGTGGTCGTAACTCAAGGACTACTTGTAACCTCTACTTTCAGGTGAGGTGGGGATTCGCTGCAAAGCAGCTTGCATGGTTGAATAGAAAGGAAATATAATACGAATGGTAATAATAATTCAAACCAATCCCAATCTGTATAATAAAAACAATATTTGTTATGCAGATAATTATGTCATTAGTGTGTTGGGGAGAAAAACTGCCATGTTCTTCCCTGAGCTGTTAGCTTTCTACAGGTAGTCCTCGACTTACAACCACGATTGAGTCCAAAACTTCTCTTGCTAAGTGAGAGACTTGCTAAGTGAGTTTTGCCCCATTTTACAACTTTTCTGGCCACAGTTGTTAAGTGAATCACTGCAGTTGTTAAGTTGTTAGTAACCCGGTTGCAGTGGTAGGCTGCTGCCGGTTCGGACCGGTTCGGGCGAACCGGTAGTTCCGACGATCAGCTGGCCCCGCCCACTCGCCCCTGCGCTATCCTGTCCTATATTTCCTTCTTTCTGGCTCAGCTGATTCGCGCGGCACAGCCGATTTCCGCGCCTCCGCTGTTCTACTTACCGGGGCTGCCTTAGAAGGTAAGCAGCTGAGCTTCACATTGCTATATTTTGAACGCTGCACGCAAGCGCGCGATCACCGAACCGGTTGTTAAACCGGTTGCAACCCACCACTGCCCAGTTGTTAAGTCAACCTGGCTTCCCCCTTGACTTTGCTTGTCCGAAGGTCACAAAAGGGGATCACCTGACCTTGGGACACAGCAACCGTCTTAAGTACGAACCGGTTGCCAAACCTATGAATTTCGATCATATGATCATGGGAATGCTTCAAAGGTTTTAACTGAAAAATGATGATGTCACATTTTTTTTCACTGCCGTTGCAGCTTTGAACGGTCACTAAATGAACTGTTGTAAGTCGAGGCTACCTTGGAGATGCAGAGGAGAATCCAGGGTGCATTTATTTGCTCTCGATGTAAAGGCCGGCTGTCCTTGGCTCTCACCCTTCCTCACAGGTGACAGAGGCAAAGAACAGCCATTATATTTCATAGCTTAATATCAAGAAAAGTGGGTTTTGTTTTGTCATCCTTGGTATGCCCATTAAAAAAAGAAGAGAAGGCCATTATGTGGACCATAGTTCTTTTTCCACACCTTGTGTCAATTTGTAAAGCTTGCAGAAATACCACAAGAGGATGGCTTCCTTTCTAAGGAACACACCATTTGCAAAAATGCAACTTGGCTCAGCCAATTCATTCACCCCGAGAGTCTTCTTTGCGTTTTTTTTTTGTTTTTGTTTCCGTCAAGTTTCTTGTCCTCATGGTTGCAGTACATGACCCGCATGAAGCCACAGCAATGCAAACATATCCTTTACACTGGAGCTTAGAAAAGGGTACGGAGTAAGATTCTTTGTTGTGGGGGGGGAGGGAGGGGGGCTGGGTGGCATTCAGTCAAAGCTAGGAAAATCTGAATATAGCTAGTTCTCGACTTACAAACCGTTTGTTTAGTGAGCGGAGTTGCAACGGCGCTGGAAAAAAGGGAACTTAGGACCGCATTTCACACTTTAGGACCGTTGTGGCATTTCCTCCATGGTCACGGGATCAAAATTCGGAAGCTGGTGACAACTGGTTCAAAGCCAGATTCATTTAACAACCATGTGACAAACTTAACAACTGCTGCGATTCACTTAACAGCTGTGGCAAGAAAGTTTGTAAAATGGAGCAAAGCTCACTTAACAATTGTCTCCTTTAGCAACAGACATTTTCAGGCCAATTGTAAATCGAGGATTATCTGTAATGCCTTTTTTTTTTTTTTAATACAACAAATCGTGAACGTAACTTTTGCAAAGCCCCGAACGGGACACGAACCACCTTCTGAATGTCCTGTAAACAGGACACCACCACTACTACGGTATTACTACTACTGCTAGTACTACTATTATTATCCTTATTTAAAAAAAAAAACTGGCAGCTTTTCTTCAAAGCAACATCGACAAAAATCTTGGACGAGGATCCCGGAAAATCACAATTTTGCAGCGTTTTCGGAATCCGCTCCTGGCCTCCCTCACGTGGGGCAACCTCGTGCCTCGCGAAGCCCCCGTCCCGCTTTGGATGGAAGGACAGACAAACACCGGTGGTATATCACAGTTTTTAAGAGCATTTTCTGCAACCCTGACATGGGGGGGGGGTGGCTCTAACCACTGAACCTCACTATCTTTTTTTTTTTTTTTTAAAGAAAGGGAAACCGGGAAAGCATCGTGTGAGAAGCATGCCGAAGCCATTTTGCATAAGGTGGGTCAGGAGAGGGAAATAATTTTGTTTTTGAAAAGGATGCCAGCGTATGGGGCGCCTCGTTTGACCGCAAACGAATGTAACCTCCCTGCCTTCTTTTTCGGAGCGAACCCGTCATAGCAGAAAAGGAGCAACAGCTGAGAGGCAAATTAGACCAGCATATTTTGAAGAGCAGGGTGAAGAGGACACAACTAGAAACTAAAAAATATGCCAAACCTCTGCAGATTTTGCAAGATGAGAAGTTGGGGGGCAAATGCAAAGAGGACCACAATGGAAGAAAAAGAAAAAGAAAAAGAAAAAGAAACATTCCACCCACAGGCCCAGGAAACAAAACAGGCAAAAATCTACATGCAAAAAAATAATAAGAAGAAGAATGCACAGGGAAGGGGAAGAAATAGATATAGAACATCCTCGACTTATGACCGCAATGGAGCCCAAAATTTCCACTGCTAAGTAAGGCAGTTTACTAAGCGGGTTCCGTCCCATTTTAGGACTTTACTTGCCACCGTTGTTAAGTGAATCGCAGCAGTTGTTAAACTTAGTAATACGGTTGTTAAGTGAATCCAGCTTCCCCATTGACTTTGCTTGTCAGAAGGTCGCAAAAAGGGGATCACATGACCCCGGGACACTGCAACTGTCATAAATGTGAGTCAATTGTCAAACGGCCAAATTTTGATCACGTGACCCTGGGGATGCTGCAACGGTTGTGTGAAAAATAGCTATAAGTCACTTTTTCAGTGCTGTTGTCACTTTGACAACAATCAGGGACTGCCTGTATGGGGTGGGGGGTGGGAATAGGCCCTAAAAACATGCAAGAAACAACTCAAAGAGAGAAAAATTTAGAATAGAATAGAATGGAATGGAATGGAATGGAATGGAATGGAATGGAATAGAATAGAATAGAATAGAATAGAATAGAATAGAATAGAATAGAATAGAATAGAATAGAATAGAATAGAATAGAATAGAATAGAATAGGAGATTACAGACTAGAGTAGACTAGAATAGGTTTGTTAATTGATTAGGCTTGTAACCTTATCAATAATACAAAAAATAAAATAAAATACATAATCTGGTTCCAGGATAAAATAAATGGAAGGTAATACAGTGATCATAGATACTGTGATAATACAAGCAGGCAGCAATCAGATAAGTGAATCTTCCTTGCAGGATACCCTAATTAGTCTAGTCCTTATCTCAACCCGCTTTAATTAAAAACTCAGCACTTCTGTTTACAAATACATACATTACAATAATGAGGAGCCCCGCAAAAAATGAGAGAAACAAGAGAGGGACTTTATCTAGCCTTCCGGAGGTGCTCGGTTGAGAGATGGCTGGCTCCTAAACGTCATAAATAAAAATAAATAAGTAACTCGGTGCAAAGGACCCCTTTTGGGGGGGCTCCTCTGCTCCTCTTTTTGTACCGGCCCTTTGCAAAGGCTCAGGGTACCAGACAACAGGTTGGAACGGAGATTTGGGAGGCAAAAATCCATCTTAAAAAGCCCCGTGCGTGGAAAAGCAGTCCGTTAAGGTTGCTCTTTCACGTTTTCTCCCACGTGCCACGTTTCTGCCTGCAGTGGCTTGAACCGAGGGCGATGCAAAACCAGGGGCCAAAGCCTACACATCAGAAGGCCTCACTGAAGTTGAAAACAATAAATATTTTTTTTTTAAAAAAAGGAGAAACAGGCTGAAAAACAGCTTCTATCCCAGAGCAGTAACTATATTGAATTCTACTGCATAGTGCAAAATTAATGCAATATCAGGGGGTTTAAATTCAAATTGTATAGAATGCGAAGGATGTGTGCTTTTGTTTTATTTTTATAGTTTTCTTATGCATAATGTTCACTGAAGATGGCCTTTAATTTCGTTGTACGAAGTGCAATGACAATAAAGCAAAGTAAAGTAAGTAAAATAAGTAAGTGGTGTAGGGTTTCCTGCCTAAGCAGGGGGTTGGACTAGAAGACCTCCAAGGTCCCTTCCAATCCTGTTATTCTGTTCTGTTCTAAATCGTCCAGTTTCTGTCCTCTCCTTTGGGTCAAAACTCGGCGTCCCGGCCTTCTGGCGCCAACCCTGAATTTCATCATTTTGGAACAAAGGATGAAGCTTCATTCCCTTCTCTCTCGGGCAGAACGAATGAAAAGAATGGGGGGGGGTTGCGGGAACAGGCCGGAGGCGTCTGCCCACCCATTCCCTCCGCCCCCCCCCCCCGTTTCATGGGCAGCCATTCCGACCGAATGGAAAGCCCCAAACCTGGCAACGTCCCTCCGTGCCAGCCAGCCCGGAGAAGCAAAATGCAAGACAAGCAGGCAGCGAATTAACACGCGGCGGTGTTCAAAACATTCAACCCCGCTTTTGTGGCATCAGCAGAAAGCGGCAATGGAGTTGGGGCCCTGGGCCCAGAGAGAGTGTCAGGCAGCTCCAGGCCCAGCGGTGGGAAACTGGGCTGCGGAAGGTGGTGGTGGGGGGGGGGAAAAACCCAGGCTCTTCCAGTCTGCCCCAGTTAAAAAAAAGAGGATTATTATTTATTTAGCGCATGACGGTTGAAAGAGGGCAATTTCCCAGGTAGCAAATGGAGAAGGAAGTGTGTCACTCACGGACAGGGTTGGGAAATGGAGACAACCAGAGCAATTTTTCAGGGTGCGAAAGATCTGACCCTCCTTTTGCCAATCTGGACTCCAGCATCCATAATCCCCAGCCAACTGCCCTCCTGGCCAAAGAGCTGAAGACCCCAGATTGGGGGGGGGGGGGAACTTCCACTCTTCCACTCTGCTCTTGTGCTGCCGTAAATATTTGGGGCATTGCTGCCCCAT
The DNA here is from genome assembly GCA_003457575.1 of Thermophis baileyi. Taxonomy (NCBI): domain Eukaryota; kingdom Metazoa; phylum Chordata; class Lepidosauria; order Squamata; family Dipsadidae; genus Thermophis; species Thermophis baileyi. Next base: position 432,503 of record QLTV01001321.1, on the reverse strand, counting down.
TTCAAGAACGCCCCAACCTCATCGCTACACACCCATTCCGTAAAAGTCACACACACACCCTTTCCTCTTCTCGGAAGAGGTCTTGGCAAAAGCCACAACAGCCCACCCTGCAGGGTAGGCCCAATCTATTGCAAATTTATCTTACAGTCTTGAAGAGCAGGCAAAAAAAAACAAAACCCTGTCCCATCCTGAAGGAGGTGAGCCACAGATTGGAAAAGAAGAAGAAAAAAAGCCCCACACATTTTTACATTCCAGCAAAAACAAGACAAAACTTGGATTAAGTTTGCACGCCACGCTAATCTAGGTTAAAAGATCGTCAACTTAAAACAGTTCATTTAGTAACTTTGAAAACGGCACTGAAAAAAGTGACCTATGACCGTTTTTCACACGACGGTGGCAGCATCCCTACAGACCCGTGAACAAAATTCGCACGCTTGGCAACTGGCTCGTATTTATGACGGTTGCAGTGTCCCGGGCTCACGTGATCCCCTTTTGCGACCTTCTGACGAGCAAAACCCGACGGGGAAGCCAGATTCACTGAACGACCGTTCGACTCATTTAACAACTACAGTGAGTCACTTAACAAATATGGCGAGAAAGATGGTCAAATGGGGGCAAGACTCAGGTAACAATTGTCTCACTTGGCGACAGCAATGTTGGGCTCAGTTTGAAGTTGTCCCAAATTCCAGGTGTTGTCGGAATCCGGCTATTCTGTTCGGACGAAACAGGAGGATGGGTGAATTTGGAGAGTTGGCTGAGCTGGGAGCCCATCCAGCTACATTGTGCGACTTCGGTTTCAAACGCTTCCATTACAATTGTGCGAATTCGACTGATTTCAGGAGCTGCCCCTCCTACAGAACACTCATCCTGCATTTGCAAGGGGTCTCCCTGTCTGCAGCTGGACCCCTCTTCTCTCCCAAACATAAAACCCATGGATTCCTCCAGGGCTCCGTGACCCCCACGGGCAACCAAAGCAAGCCCGTCCATTCAAAATATCATCGCCCCGAATCTTTCCTGACTCCTCACACAGCACATGTGCAGTCCGACCCCTGTTTCTGACCCCTTTTAGCAATAGCAATAGCACTTAGACTTATATACCGCTTCACAGTGCTTCACAGCCCTCTCTAAGCGGTTCACAGAGTCAGCCTCTTGCCCCCAACAATCTGGGTCCTCATTTTACCCACCTCGGAAGGATGGAAGGCCGAGTCGACCTTGAGCCGGTGAGATTTCAACCGCCGAACTGCAGCTAGCAGTCAGCTGAAGTAGCCTGCAGTGCTGCACTCTAACCACTGCGCCACCTCGGCTCTTGCCCCCAACAATCTGGGTCCTCATTTTACCCACCTCGGAAGGACGGAAGGCCGAGTCAACCTTGAGCCGATGAGATTCGAACCGCCGAACTGCAGCTAGCAGCCAGCTGAAGTAGCCTGCAGTGCTGCACTCTAACCACTGCGCCACCTCGGCTCCTTTTGATCCCAAAGCCTTCGCCCTAGTAGACCCTCTAACTCAGGGGGCCCCAAACTTGGCAACTTTAAGACTTGTGGACTTCAACTCCCAGAATTCTGGGAGTTGAAGTCCACAAGTCTTAAAGTTGCCAAGTTTGAAGACCTCTCTGCTCTAACCAAAGAGGTCAAAAATCTATAGGGGGAGCACATCAAGTGGCAGGGAGTTCCACGGCCTAACTTTGCACCGGAGGTACTGTAGTACTTCGATGCTGACCACACCAACCATGAGCCTTACCAGGCTATGCCAGCCAGCCCTGCAGATAAAGAGATTCCTATTGGCTGGGTTCACACAGCACTTCAGCTAAAGCAGGGGGGAAAAAAAATCCTGGTTGGGGAGGTTGCGAGAACACAACCCTTGTTTTAGCATGCGGCACAAAACCTGCTCTTAAGCCAGACGGTCAGTTCCTGGCCTCACTCTCCCCCTACCAGATCTGTGTAGTCCCCACCCTTGTGGTTATCAAAATCTAGTGGTTCTCCCAGGTCTTCTGAATGGGGCGAACCCTTTTTTATTCTTTCCTATTTGACTTCGGTTTGTGCAACTCTTTGAATTTATTATAGAATAGAGCTGGAAGGGACCTTGGAGGTCTTCTAGTCCAGCCCCCTGCTCAAGCAGGAGACCCTATACTATTTCAGACAAGTGACTGTCCAGTCTCTTCTTAAAAACCTCCAGTGATGGAGCGCCCACGATTTCTGAAGGCAACTTCTGTTCCACTGGTTAATTGTCCTCTCTGTTAGGAAATTTCTCCTTAATTCCAGCTTGCTTCTCTCTTTGATTAGTTTCCATTGTTTCTTGTCCTGCCCTCCCGGTGCTTTGGAAAATAAATTGATCCCCTCCTCTTTGTGGCAGCCCCTCAAATCCTGGAATGCTGCTATCATGTCGCCCCCAATTCTTCTTTTCTTTTTCTTTTAGTTTTTACACTGCATCTCCAGCAGTGGTGAAATCCCATTTGTTTTACTACCGGTTCTGTGGGCGTGGCTTGGTGGGCGTGGTGTGGCTTGGTGGGCGTGGCAGGGGAAGGATACTGCAAAATCCCCATTCCCTCCCCATTCCTGGGGGAAGGATACTGCAAAATCCCCATTCCCTCCCCACTCTGGGGCCAGCCAGAGGTGATATTTGCCCAAAATTTCCGCTACCGGTTCTCCAGAACCTGTCAGAACCTGCTGGATTTCACCCCTGATCTCCAGGTTCTTCCACGCAAGCCCCCCCCTCTAAATCACATCAATAAAAATAGATAAATGAAAATAAACCCAGCCAGGGTGGGTCCTGTTAACTCTGGAAGGGTTCCAACAGCTTATGCAATCCCAGCCTTTTTTTCTTTTCTTTTCTTTCCTTCCTTCCTTCCTTCCTTCATCCCTTCCTTCCTTCCTTCCTTCCGTCCTTTTTCTTTCATTTTTCTTTCTTTCTTTCTTTCTCTTCCTTCCTTCCTTCCTTCCTTCCTTCCTTTTTTTTGTTCCCAACGCGTTCCTTTCTTTCTCTCGTTCCTTTTCGGCGATTTCTCTCTTGCAAGCCCCCGTTTGGGTTTCGGGGGTCGTGTGAATCCGCGCTGCCCGCTTTCTGGCTCGCCCGCCTTTCTTAGGGATTCCCTAGGCTTCTGCTCTCCTCCCCCCCCGCATCCCTGCCCCCTCTCCCCAGATCAGAGCCCACTCCCAAGCCTTTTGCGGATGGGCTCGGCCCTTCCCCTCCGAGCGTGGCTGGCCTTCGTCAGTCTTTCCACCCAGCGCATTCCAGAGGGCTGGCGGGGGCCCAAGGGCG
>QLTV01001321.1:403284-421303 GCA_003457575.1 Thermophis baileyi | reverse complement strand
TGATTTCTGTCTCTTATTCTAACTTCTAATCATGTCACCTACATAAAAAATGGAAAGAGAGAGAGAGAGAGAGAAAGAAAAGCAAATCAGAACAACAACAAAGAAGAAAAAACATCTATCCATCGTCTCTTGTCCGCTTCAGTACTTTAATTGTTATGCTTTTTTTGACTTGCCTCCCATATTCCCCTCTCGGATCTTTATCTCTGTCTGTATTCTTGGCTATTCAATCTAAGTCTTTGGGAGTTCCCCCCCCCCTCGTTTTCTCTCTTTTGATGCTTCCCCAAGCTTTCATGAAACATAGAATCCTAGGGCTGGAAGGGACCTTGGAGGTCTTCTAGTCCAACCCCCTGCCCAAGCAGGAGACCCTATACCATTCTGGACAAATGGCTGTCTGATCTCTTCTTGAAAACCCCCAATGATGGAACATCCACAACTTCCAGAGGGAAGCCATTCCATCCCTCCCTCCCTCCCTCCCTCCGTCTGTCTGTCATGCAGCTTATGTGTCTCAGAATCATAGAATCCTACCCTGTTTCCCCCAAAATAAGACAACCCCTGATAATAAGCCCAATCGGGCTTTTGAGTGCATGGCAATAAGGCCAAGCGCTTATTTCAGGGTTCAAAAAAATATAAGACAGGGTCTTATTTTCGGGGAAACACGGTAGAGCTGGAAGGGACCTTGGAGGTCTTCTAGTCCAACCCCCTGCTCAAGCAGGAGAACCTATAGTACCATTTCAGACAAATGGCTATCCAGTCTCTTCTTGAAAGCCTCCAGTGAGGGAGCACCCACAACTTCTGGTGGCAAGCTGTTCCACTGGTTAATTGTTCTCACTCGCAGGAAATTTCCCCTTAATTCTAGGTTGTTTCTCTCCTTGATCTCTCCTTTGATTTATGTTGGGCTTCAACTCCCATAATCCTTAGCCAGCGCATCCAATGGAGATGAGGGCAATAGGGTTACAGCTGGACTCGACAGGAAAACACAAGCTGGAAGGCTGACTGATTTTAGACACAGGTTCCTCCTTTTCTTATAAGACACCTTGTTCCACTCTCCACCTCCCACCGATCTGAAAAGGCTCACTTTTGGGGGAAACACAGGTAGTCCTCGAGTTACGACCACCATTGAGCCCAAAATGTATGTGGCTAAGTAAAACATTGATTAAGGGAGTGTTGCCCCGTTTTACAACTTTTCCTGCCACAGTTATTAAGTGGATTTGCTTAATGACTGCAGATTTGTTTAACGGCCATGGTGATTTGCCTAACAATCACCTCAAAAAATAAAAGACATATATGTCAGTCAGTCATATAAGTCATTGAGTCAGTCACATGATGGCCCACGCATAATGACTGGCATGATTTTTTACGATAATTCCAGACTCAGTTATGATCGTAAGTCAAGGACTATGAATGAATGAATGAATGAATGGATGAATGAATGAATGAATGCATGAATGAAAGGAAAGGAAAGGGAAGGGAAGGGAAGGGAANAAGAAAGCAAGAAAGGAAGCAACAAAGAAAGAAAGAAAGAAAGAAAGAAAGAAAGAACGAAAGAAAGAAAGAAAGAAAGAAAGAAAGAAAGAAAGAAAGAAAGAAAGACTGGCAAAAGAAAGCAAAGATAGTAGCCATAGTCATAGGCCCTTTGGGTGCAATCCCAAAACATCTGGAACATCCCTTGAACACTATCAACATTGACAAAATCCCCATCAATCAATTGCAAAAGGTAGCTTCACTCAGAAAAGCTTACATACCGTGATGATACCTGTAACCCAGGGGTGGGTTCTGACTTACCTCGCTGCCGGTTCGCTTCCTCATGCGCCGCGTGGGTGCGCAGTGCTAAAAACCAAGCTTCTGCACATGCGCAGAACAGAGGTGGGTTCCTCCCGGTTCGGATCGGTTCTCCCGAACTGGTAGCGACCTGCTGGTGACGTCACGATGACGTCATCAATCCGGTTCGGTCGGTGCCGGTCCATGGGCGCCGCCATCTTTTTTTTTTTTGAATTTTTTTTTATTTTTATTTTTTGAATTTTTTTTTTGAATTTATTTTTTCTTCTGCACATGCGCAGAAGCCGAGTTTCCGGCACTGCGCATGCGTCACCATCTTGTTTTCAGCGGGGGTTTTTTTTGAATTTTTTTTATTTTTTTGGACTGCGCCCACGAGGTGTGCGCGCGCCCATGAGGCGCGGCCACGCGGCGCGGGAGGAAGCGAACCGGCAGAGAGGTAAGTTAGAACCCACCCCTGGCGCAGAAGCAAAAAACAGCTTCTGCGTGTGCACAGAAGCAAAAAACAAGATGGCGGTGCCTATGGCGCCACCGAGAGAGCCAGTTCAGGGGCGTGTCCAGCCCGCCATCGCTGTCGGTTTGGCGAGTGGGGGGAAATTCCCGCTACTGGTTCTATAGTGCCGGTCTGAACCGGCAGGAACCCACCTATGCTGTAACCCCATCAAACATCCACATCTGTCTATCCCAGGTCCTTGGGATGGACTCCAGAGGTGGACAAAATGCCACATTCAGGCTAAACATCTGGCTGACTGTGTGATTAACAATAATGCAGCAATAATCATATTCTGGACTCTCCCATTTAGAATGAGCAGCTCAGCTGTCATGAGAATCCAGAGGTGGAATATTTAGGAACCAAAAACGATTCTGCATCATTGGAGGGCCAAGGAACATCTGGCCAACACATGAGAAATAATTTATTGCTGTAAATCGGTGTTTGTTTTTTTTCCAAACTTGCCAACTTTAGAGGTGTCGACTTCAACTGCCAGAATTCTCCAGGGAATTCTGGGAGTTGAAGCCAACCTCTCTGAAATTGCCAAATTTCAAAAAAAAAAAAAAACCTCTGCAATAAATTACAGCCATTAGTTAACTTGGTTTTGGATTCGGGCGGGTTGTGTGAACTAAAGCTGCGGAAAGAGGGAAGATTTGCGTTGTTTCTTTTTCACATTCCTCGTCCTTTCTTTCCCGCAGCGCCAGTGAAGTTGGCTTCACCCCACCACGTCTCTGATTTCAGATGAAATTTGACTCCGGCATCAACCCTGGAGCCAGATTGAAATCCAGATGTTGAAGGAGTTGGGGCTTTTGAACAGGCTCCGTCTCTTCTCTGACCCCTTTCCAAAATTTGTGAGGAATTCGTCTGGGAGGAGAGAAAGGCAGCAGGAGGGATGGCGAAAAACCAAAGGGTTTATTTTAGGAAAAAGCAGGATGTGAACGGTGGAACTCATTGCCACTTGACACGCAGATGAACACTGGATTAACCTGTTTGTTTTTTTTAAATAGGAATAAGGCAGACTTTTTCTGAACTCTCATTGTCTAGCTATGCCAGGGCCACAGGGGCCCCGATGCACAGTCGACAGGGTTAATTGCAAACAGAGGATGTGTAGAATGGTTAAGCCAATTCACAGAGGAAACAGTCACTTACTTATCTGTATCCCGTGTTTATTATTTTTTCTGTAAACAACTCAAGGCGGTGAACATACCTAAGGCTCCTTCCTCCTCCTATTTTCCCCAACAACAACCCTGCGAGGTGGGTTGGGCCGAGAGAGAGGGACTGGCCCAAAGTTACCCAGCCAGCTTTCATGCCTAAGGCGGGACTAGAACTCACCATCTCCTAGTGAGTGGCCCAAAGTCACTCATCTAGCTTTTATGCCTCAGGTGGGACTAGAACTCACCCACACCTGGTGAGTGGCCCAAAGTCACCCAGACAGCTTTTATGCCTCAGGTGGGACTAGAACTCACCCAGACAGCTCTCATCTGATTTTCATGCCAAAGGCGGGACTAGAACTCACTGTCACCTAGTGATTGGCCCAAAGTCACTCATCTGATTTTCATGCCCAAGGCGGGGCTAGAACTCACTGTCACCTAGTGATTGGCCCAAAGTCACTCATCTGATTTTCATGCCCAAGGCGGGGCTAGAACTCACTGTCACCTAGTGATTGGCCCAAAGTCACTCATCTGATTTTCATATCTAAGGCGGGGCTAGAACTCACTGTCACCTAGTGATTGGCCCAAAGTCACTCATCTGATTTTCATATCTAAGGCAGGGCTAGAACTCACTGTCACCTAGTGATTGGCCCAAAGTCACTCATCTGATTTTCATATCTAAGGCAGGGCTAGAACTCACTGTCACCTAGTGATTGGCCCAAAGTCACTCATCTGATTTTCATGCCCAAGGCGGGACTAGAACTCACTGTCACCTAGTGAGTGGCCCAAAGTCACTCATCTGATTTTCATATCTAAGGCAGGACTAGAACTCACTGTCACCTAGTGATTGACCCAAGTCACCCATCTGATTTTCATGCTTAAGGCAGAACTAGAACTCACCATCTCCTAGTGATTGGCCCAAAGTCACCAGCTAGCTTTCATGCCTAAGGCGGGACTAGAACTCATAGTCTCCTGGTGATTGGCCTCAAATCACCCAGGCATCTTTCGTGCCTAAGGAGGGACTTGAACTCATAGTCTCTCGGTTTCTAATCTGGTGTCTTAACCACTAGACCAGTGATGGCGAACCTTTTAGACACCGAGTGCCCAAACTGTGCGCGTGTGCATGCCCAAACTGAAAGGTGCACACGTGCACGGGGACATGCGCAGGCATGCACACGCACATGCACGGACATGCGTGAATGTGTGCATGCCCAGATATGCATTGTCTGATTTGCACAGACATGCACGTATGCACAGACATGAGCGCATGCGCAGACATGCGCGCATGCGCAGCAGAGACCCGAAGACCAGCTGGCTGGTGGGAGGCGGGGCATCCCAACCCCGGCAGCGCGGCAAGAGGTAAGATCTTTTTCTTTCGTGAGCTCCTGTTTCGTCGTTTGCAGGGAAACAGAAGCTCACGAAAGAAACGCCACGGAGATCTGACCTGGGGCGACGGCATGTGTGCCAGCACAGAGGGCTCTGTGTGTGCCACCTCTGGCACGCGTGCCATAGGTTCGCCATCACAGCACTAGACCAAACTGGCTCTATTCATTTTCAGCCCTGGCGATGAAACTCCAGTGTTCAGGGGCAGTCTATCTGCAAGATGCCAAAGGCAAGGACAGAAGAGGGAAACGGGACTGCCCGTTAGGGAAGACAGGAGGCGAAGTCCTGCCCAGGGAAACGACAAGCAGAGGTACACTGCGCCTGAATTGGGAGGCTCCACTGAGCTTCACCCCTGCCTCGCTTTCACCCTGGGCCAACGTCCTTCCCTGCCCTGCTTTGGCACGGCTCTTTTTCCACATTTGCAAATCATTTCCCCATCCTTGGAAGGGAGAGAGAGAGAGAGAGAGAGAGAGAGAGGCGCCAGAAAGCGAGGACTAATTGCTACCTGCCTTGCAAGATATTTAATTAGAAGCATCCTTATCCAAGTCTGCAAGAGAGAGAGAGGGAAGGGGGGAGGAGAAAGGAAGGGCGGGGAAATCTTAGAGGGCATTCCCCCCCCCCGCACACACATACATGAAAGGAAGACAAACATACATTTGAAAAAAATAAAATAAAATCAGATTTGGTGAATCTAGTGCTGAAGATAAAACAGGGTGCATCCGTCCTCCCTGGCAGCTTCTCTCCTGCCAAACTTGCCCCCCTCCCCCCAAAATGTCTCCGTCCCCCACATCTTCTCCCCATCTCTCCATGTTTGGTCCCCTTCCCACCACCGTGTCAGAACCTTTCTCTTTGCTGCGTTCGCACAATCACCGTGGCCCACTTTCTGGGTTGACATCATCATCCGCTGAAAAGTTCCACCCAGGGGTGGGCTTCAAAAATTTTAGCAAGGGGGTCTCTGCCCGGTTGCTGGGCGGGCGTGGCCATGGTGGGCGTGGCCTAGTCGGCCTCCTGCACCATGGCCGGGGGTGTGTGCGTTTTTGCCCTCCCCGGGCTCCGGAGGCTTTCCCTGAGCCTCCGGGAGGGTGAAAACGGCCTCCCGTTTTCCGCTAGGCCCGTTTTTCACCCTCCTCGAGCCTCCGCGAATGCCCTGCACTTACCTGCATCCAAAATGGGCTGCGTGGGGGCTCCTGGGAGGGGAGGGGCGGGCGGGGCCAGCCAGGAGTGGGATTTGGGGGTTCTCCGAACTGCACAGAATCTTAGCTAGAGGTTCTCCCGAACCCCTGCGAACCCCCAGCAGCCCACTCCTGGTTGCACCCCGTGCTACCTAACCAGGGGTCCCCCAATTCTTCGGCTCACCCACCCCTTCGTGAGGTTTCAAATTGTTCGTTGACCCCCCTCCCAAAGATTTATTTAATTTCCCCCCCCCCTTCCAATGATTCTCGGAGACGGCTGGACAAGTCCCTGCAAAGTTTCCTTGGCGAAGTTTTTCAGAAGTGGTTTGCCATTGCCTCTTTCTTGGGGCTGAGAGAGAATGACCGGCTCGAGGTCGCCCAGCTGCTTTCGTGCCTAAGGTGGGACTAGAACTCACCGTCTCCCAGTGTCTAAGCCTGGTGATTCCACTATGACACCAAACTGGCTCTCTTTTATGTTATTTAATTAACATTAAGTTAATACATGTTTTACTAATTGCTTAATTATTATTCTTAATTTTTATTACATGGTACAATACATATTATAAATGATAAATGCTGCTTTAATACTACCTTACCTACGACTACTTCTTTAAATACTACTATTACTAAAATAATAATAATAATAATAGAGACAATTTAAGGCTGCTGTCCCTGGTGGCTTACCATTCATCCTTGGATTATCCTCTCTGACCACTTCCAGCTCCCCAACTTTGGGATTAGGGACAGGTGGGTGCTCCTCAGAGACCCCAAAAGATTCATTGACCCCAATCAACTTCCAGCTTTTGCTGCCCACCCATTGATCCCCCAGTGAAGGCATCAGGCTACAAACTCACTGGAGGCGAGTTCTAATTCCGCCTCGGGCACAGATGGATGACCTTAGGCCAGTCAGTTTCTCTCAGCCCTAGGAAGTGATTAAAACCTAAAGCAGTCAAAGTAAAGTCAAACTTTTGAGACTACTGTCCACGAGACACTACTCGGAGCCTGAAGGGTTTGTTTTTAATGACAGTAGTTAGTAAACACCACTAGAACTTTGTGTATTTATATGTTGCTCTGTTATTATGGTGTAATTTGGTTGAATTATTTTCATGCCTTGTATTGTCGGCTCCTCTTCCCCTTCCCCTCCTCCTTCTCCTCTTCTCCTCCTCCTCTTCTCCTTTCCCTTCCCCTCCTTTTTCTCTTCCTCCTCCTCCTCCTCTCCTTCTTCTCCTCCTCCTCTTCTCCATCCCCTTCCTCATCTCCTTCTCTTCTTCCTCCTCTTCCTCCTCCTCCCCTTCTCCTCCCCCTCCTCTTCTCCTTCCCCTTCGCCTCCTCTTCCTCCCCTTCGCCTCCTCCTCCTCTTCCTCCCCTTCTCCTCATCCTCTTCCCCATCCCCATTCCCTTCCCCATCCCCTTCCCTTCTTCTTTCTCCTCTTCCTCTTCTTCCTCTTCCCTTTCCCTTCCTCCTCCTCCTCTTGTCCTTCTTCCCCTCCTCCTCCTTCTCCTCTTCCTCCTTCTCCTCCTCCTCCTCCTTCCATTCTCATCATCATCATCCCCTTCACACACCCTCCTCCCCCTTCCCCTTCTCCTCCTTCTCCTCTTCCTCCTCCTCCTCTTCTTCTTCCTCTTCCTCCTCCCCTCCTCCTCCTCTTCTTCCCCTTCACCCCCCTCCTCCTCTTCCTCTTCTTCCTCCTCTTCCTCTTCCCCATCCCCTTCCCCATCTCCTTCTCATCTTTTCTCCTCTTCCTCCTCTTCCCTTTCCCTTCCTCCTTCTCCTTCTCCTCGTCTTCCTCCTCCTCTTCTTCTTCCCCTTCACCCCCCTCCTCCTCTTCCTTTTCTTCCTCCTCCTCTTCCCCTTCCCCCCCTCCTCCTCATCTTGACTTCCAAAAAGTCAGCTTACAAAATATAAAATTTATCATTAAGAAAACCAGTTACAAATCTAACAAAATATCACTGCTCAAACAAGACAGCACTCATAAGTTGGAACACAAAACACATAACAGGCTCTCTCCATAGGCCTGGGAGTGAAGCCCCACTTCAAAGGACTATGGAGAAGACTTTTTAGGTTGCACAACACTGAGGGTTGTGTGATTGTGATGGAATCAAGAGACCAAGCCCTCCCCCCACAAACCCCATCAACACTACTCAGCACAGGGGGCAATTTGCAAAGTGAAGTGTCCTTTGGCCAAGAACCGAACCTCTATTGCAATGTTGCTTTGCTTCAGAAATTCATATCTTCTTATCTTCTTGGGAAAAGCTCTTGGCTCCTACCAATTATTTATGGTCAGACTGGAATAACTTTGCTTGGCAAATGTTGGAGAGAGCTGGGTTATTATCTCTGGTGGCAAAAAAAAGTCCCGGAGTTTAAAACATATGAAGAACGGCTGCAGGAACTGGGTATGGCCAGTCTAGAAGACAGAAGGACTAAGGGGGGACATGATAGCGGTCTTCCGGTATTTGAGGGGCTGCCACAAAGAAGAGGGGGTCAACTTATTTTCCAAAGCACCGGAAGGCAAGACAAGAAGCAATGGATGGAAGCTAATCAAGGAGAGAAGCAACCTGGAATTAAGGAGAAACTTCCTAACAATTAACCAGTGGAACAGCTTGCCACCAGAAGTTGTGGGTGCTCCAACACTGGAAGTTTTTAAGAAGAGACTGGACAACCATTGGTCCGAAATGCTATAGGGTCTCCTGCTTGAGCAGGGGGTTGGACTAGAAGACCTCTGAGCTCCCTTCCAGCTCTATTCTGATTGATTGATTGACTCTGGGGGCACCGTTGTCAACTCACCAACTTTGTAAAAAGCAGAAACTTTTCTCAACTGCCAACAGCTGCCTACAGCTCATGAAAGTGCCTTTTAATAAAATGTAATAAAATTAACCCCTAATAATGCATTTAACAAACACTTGAAAAATGTCTCTATTTGTTTTGTTTACTTATTGATAGTTCAGTTTATTTAGTATTTATTTAAATGAGGTCATTAAAGTACAAATTTAATAAACAATAACTAATAAATTTAATCAACAAATATTTCAGAAAGGTGTATATTTATTTACCTAATATATTGATAGTTCCATGTATTTAGTATATATTTAATTTAGAACATTAAAGTACAAATTTAATAAATATTGCCTTGTAATTATATTTAATAACTATATATATATTCATTAGCTTTTTGTAAACCCATTTGTTTATTTAAATGAGTTCATTAAAGTACAAATTTAATAAATAATACCTAACAATAATTTTATAAACAATTAATATTTAATTAAATTATATATATTAGTTGATTTATGGATAGTTCCATTTATTTAGTATTTATTCCATTCAGATCTTTAAAGTACAAATTTAAGAAATCACCTGGTAATACATTTAATAATATTTAATCAATAGTATATACTGAATGAGTCCATTTATTAATTTAGCTTATTTATTATTTAATTTAGGTATATATAAAGTAGAAACTTAATAAATAATACCTAAAGCTTTTGAGTGCATGGCAATAAGGCCAAGTGCTTATTTCAGGGTTCAAAAAAATATAAGTCAGGGTCTTATTTTCGGGGAAACACGGTGTGTGTGTGTGTGTGTGTGTGTACACACACACACGCACACATGCTTATCTATAGATAGTTGCATTTATTTAGTACTAATTCCATTCAGATTAACTTTAAAGTACGAATTTAAGAAATAACACCCAGTAATATATTTAATAAATGACAAATATTTAATAAATAATATATATTGAAGTAGTCCATTTGTTAATAATTTAGCTTATTTAGTATTTATTTAATTTATATATAAAGTAGAAATATATTAGCTTATTTATGGATAGCTGCATTTATTTAGTATTTATTTCAATCAGATTTTTAAAGTAGAAATTTAATAAACAATACCTGGTTAAAAATTTAAGAAGCAACAAATATTTAATAAATAATACCTATTGACTCTGTTGATTTATTGATAATTTAGCTTGGTTAGCGTTGACTTAATTTAGATGTATAAAATATACATCGAATACATTGTACCTAATGATCAATGTAATAAATCTTAAATAAATTTCACAGAACGTAGCAGAATTGTCTTTGAATAAAATCACCCATCAGAAGAATTCTCCCAAGATCTTCTTGACTTGTGGTCTGGGAATTGTCAAGTCTGTCTGTTCACCCACAATTTGTCCTCAGCTTTGGACGACATCTGTCCGTGATATTTGAACAAGCACCTGGATTGGGAGAGTGCTTAAGCCAATGTTTCTCATCCTTGATCACTTTAAGCTGCATGGACTTCAACTCCCAGAATTCCCTGGGCAGCGATGCGATGCTGACTGGGGAATTCTGGGAGTTGAAGTCCACGCAGCTTAAAGTAGCCAAGGTTGAGAAACGTTGCTGAGTTGAGCAGGAGAAAACAGAGAAGGATGGAGCAAAACCCCACAACGGTTAGTTCTTCGGAAATCAAATATTTTTCCTGCTGGTTTGGTGAATTTCGGAAGGTTTTGCTGGAAGCATCACAGGGCAGAGAAGAACTGAGTCATCTGAGCTGTCTCGTTTCAAACCCTTCTGAGATCCCTCACCAACCATGGTTCTTCTCTCTCTCTCTCCCCCCCCCCCGCCCTCTCTGTCTCTGTCTCTGTCTCGGTCTCTCTCGCTCTCTCTCTCTCTCTCTCTCTCTCTCTCTCTCTCTCTCTTTTCAGCCTCTTCTTTTTTTGTCACAGTCAAATAACCACAAACCACACGGCTTCCGGGCTGGCGCAGCGTCCTGCTGTTTTATTTTATTTTATTCAAGATGGAAAAAATAATAATAAACAGGATGGGGGGTGGGGAGAGTTTCTGTTTGGCTGAAGGTTCAACTCCAACTTTGCTCTGAATAGTTGGGTGGGTTCATATTGGGCCAGCTGAGTAAAAAGACCAGGGTAAACCAGGGTTAGGAGAATCCAGCAGATGATGAATTGAATGACTGTCCTAGTTGCTCTCTGAGCTTGGTGGTTTGCTTGCAGACGTTTCATGACCCATCTAGGTAACATCATCAGTGCTTGTGAGTGTTGGGTTTGCTGTCTGTTTTATATATATATATAAATAGCTTCCTTTGCAAGTTTTGGTGGGTTTTCGCTCTGTAGGAATGGGCAAAAAAAACCCCAACACTTTAATCAAGGAACCATTAAGGAGGAAATTACACCCCATCCCTACAGGAACAACTCAACCACTGAGCCAATGTTCAAATATCGCCTGCCTTCAAAAGAGGAGTGAAGAATTAAGGCCGCCTCACTTTCGTGTCCATTTGCGATCGCTGTACAGAGATTGTGACCCCCTAACCCCTAATAACATAACAACTGCAGTGTGACCCCTAACCCCTAACCCTAACCCCTAATAACATAACAACTGCAGTGATTTGTTTAAAGATGGTGGCAAGAAAGGTCGTAAAATGAGGCAATCTCACTTTACAACTGCCTTGCTTAGCAAATTACAAAAGGTTGGGCTCAGTTGTGGCCGTAAGTCGAGGACTAGCTGTAAAACGATAGAGGAATTGGTCCACTGATTTGCAAACCACAGCTTATAGTGTTGCCAATAGGTGGTTTTGTGGCCAGTTGACAGAAGCGTGGTTAAACAAACCACAATAAGCCTACATAGCAGGTATGGTTTAACTAACCACAATTGATATCCCCAAGCAGCAAAGGAAATATTCCTCATTCTTGATCCTTTTTACAGCAAAGATGCTTGGGACCAAACTAGCTTGGGACCCTGACTTACGACTATAATTGAGCCCAAAATTTCCATTGCTACGAGACAGTTGTTAAGTGGATTTTGCTCCATTTTATAACCTTTCTTGCCACAGCATAGTGAAACACTGCAGTTATTAAGTTAGTCACATGGTTGTTAAGTGAATCTGGCTTCCCCATTGACTTTGCTGGTCAGAAGGTCGCAAAAGGGGCCTGGGAGACTGCAACTGTCATAAATACGAGTCACTTGCCAAGCCTCTGGATTTTAATCACTTTGACCATGGGGATGCTGTAATGGTTGTATGTGTGAAAAACAGTCATAAGTCATTTCAGTGCTGTTGTAACTTTGAACGGTCACTAAACAAACTGTTGTAAGTCGAGGACTACTTGAACTATCACTTTATAATGCCTTGATAAGCCCTCACACAGAATATTGTGTCCAGTTTTGATCGCCACCATATAAAAAAGATGTTGAGACTCTAGAAAGAGTGCAGAGAAGAGGAACAAAGATGATTAGGGGGCAGGAGGCTAAGACATAGAAAACATGGTTGCAGGAATTGGGTATGTCTAGTTTAATGAAAAGAAGGATTAGGGGTGACATAGTAGCAGTCTTCCAATACTTGAGGAGCTGCCACAAAGAGGAGGGGGTCAACTTATTTTCCAAAGCACCAGAAGGCAGGACAAGAAACAATGGATGGAAACTAATCAAAGAGAGAAGCAACCTGGAATTAAGGAGAAATTTCCTAACAGTGAGAGCAACTCAGGGGTGGGTTCTAACTTACCTCGCCGCCGGTTCGCTTCCTCCCGCGCCGCATGGCTGCGTGCGCATTGCCGAAAACTCGGCTTCTGTGCATGCGCAGAAGCAAAACAAGCAAAAAAATAGCCAAAAAAAAGAGCAGAAAACAAGATGGCGGCGCATGCGCAGTGCCAAAAACTCGGCTTCTGCGCATGCGCAGAAGCAAAAACCAGCAAAAAATTCCCCCCAAAAATATATCCAAAAATAAGATGGTGGCGTCCACGGACTGGCACCAACAGAACTGGCTCCGTGACGTCACCACCGGTTTACTACCGGTTCTATAGAACCGGTGCGAACTGGGAGGAACCCATCTCTGGAGCAACTAATCAGTGGAACGGCTTGCCTCCAGAAGTTGTGGATGCTCCATCACTGGAGGCTTTCAAGAAGAGACAACCATTTGTCTGAAATGGTGTAGACGCTCCTGCTTGAGCAGGGGTTAGACTAGAAGACCTCCCAGGTCCCTTCCAACTCTGTTATTCTGTTCTGCCTGCAACACAGGTGCTTTATGCATTCAAATGCATGACTGCCGTAGACAGAAGTTACCTGAAACCAAGTTAGCTGGCTTATCAATTATCAGTTCTCAACAAATGAACCAGCAAACATGTGGAACACTCTTAAAAATATTACCGGTTACAGCAAACCTCCATCCCATGCTGAAGGAAATCAGAAAAATATCACTGGTTATGGCAAACCTCCCTCCCAGGCTGAAGGAAATCAACAACTGGCAGATGACCTGAACGTGTTTACTGCAGGTTTTAAAGGAAACTACAGCCACCTATCTCCCCAACCCCCATCTCAGACACTCCAACAACAGACAAGCCTCCTACAACTGACCCCATACCATTGGGTTCACAGCCCCTAGTGATAACAGAAAAGGAAGTGCAAGACCTATTTCACAGACAAAAGCCAGGAAAAGCTCCAGGCCCAGACAAGATAACTCCTTCTTGCTTAAAAGTCTGTGCTGAACAATTGGCCCCCATCTTAACCTGAATCTTTAATAAATCGCTAGAGATGTGCTATGTTCCTTCTTGCTTCGAACGCTCTACTATCATCCCAGTGCCGAAAAAATCCTCCATCAAGGAACTGAACGACTTCAGACCGGTTGCTCTGACATCTGTTGTTATGAAGACCTTTGAAAGGCTAGTGCTGGCCAGGGGTGGGTTCCTCCCGGTTCGGACCGGTTCTCTTTAACCGGTAGTGGCCCACTGGTGACATAACGATGATGTCACCGAACTGGATCGGTCGGTGCCGGTCCGTGGGGGCCACCATCTTTTTTTTGGATTTTTTTTTATTTCTTTTGAATTTTTTTTTTTAAATTTTTTTTGAATTTTTATTCTGAATGACTTCAGACCGGTTGCTCTGACATCTGTTGTTATGAAGACCTTTGAAAGGCTAGTGCTGGCCAGGGGTGGGTTCCTCCCGGTTCGGACCGGTTCTCTTTAACCGGTAGTGGCCCACTGGTGACATAACGATGATGTCACCGAACTGGATCGGTCGGTGCCGGTCCGTGGGGGCCACCATCTTTTTTTTGGATTTTTTTTTATTTCTTTTGAATTTTTTTTTTTAAATTTTTTTTGAATTTTTATTTTTTTTCCTTCTGAGCATGAGCAGACTGGCACTGTGCATGCCATCGCCATCTTTTTTTCAGCTTTGTTTTTTGTTTTTTGTTTTTATTTTTTTCAGCCTTTTTTGTTACTGCGCATGCGCGTGCCCACGAGGCGCGCCCACGCGGCGCGAGAGGGAGCGAACCGGCAGCAAGGTAAGTTGGAACCCACCCCTGGTGCTGGCCCACCTGAAAACCATCAGGGATCCGCTGTTAGACCCCCTGCAATTTGCCTACCGAGCAAATAGATCGACAGATGATGCTGTTAATATGGCTCTGCACTACATCCTACAACATCTTGAATCTCCAAAGACCTACGCAAGGGTCCCCTTTGTAGACTTCAGCTCAGAATTCAATACCATCATTCCAGATATTCTTCTAACTAAACTAAATCAGCTAGCTGTACCTGACCACACTTGTAAATGGATCATAAGCTTCCTAACAGACAGGAAGCAGCAGGTGAAGCTAGGCAAAATCACATCGGATACCTGTATAATTAGCACAGGGGCCCCCCAGGGCTGTGTGCTCTCTCCACTTCTCTTCTTTCTATACACCAATGACTGCCTCTCAAAAGATCCCTCTGTTAAAGTTTGCAGATGATACAACAGTGCTTCCAACAAAAAAACAATTGCTACCAACCTGCCTTCCATTGAGGACCTGTATACTGCACGAGTCAAAAAGAGGGCTGTGAAAATATCTACAGACCCCTCACATCCTAGACACAAACTGTTTCAACTCCTACCCTCAAAACGACGCTATAGAGCACTGCACACCAGAACAACAAGACACAAGAACAGTTTTTCCCCGAATGCCATCACTTTGCTAAACAACTAATTCCCTCAACACTGTCAAATTATCTACCAAGACTGTATTACTATTATTCTTCTCATCCTTACTAGTACCTATCTCTTTCCACTTATGACTATATCCATGTTGCTTGTATCTTTACATTGTTTTTATTGTTTCCTAGTATGATTTGATTGCTTATTAGTATCCTATGACTATCACTAAGTGTTGAATCTTATGATTCTTGACGAATGTATTTTATTTTTTCTTTATTTATAGAGAGCATATGCACCAAAGACAAATTCCTTGTGTGTCCAATCATACTTGGCCAATAAAGAATTCTATTCTATTTTACACCAAATAAAAGGGCAACATTAAAGAATGTGTGCTATAGACTCAATTTCCTCAAAATGTATGGACATGAATGATCTATCTAGGTGTGACATTGAATCTCTCTTCCAGAACTCTGACTATTGTAAAAGCACATGTGTATTGGGCATAGGGGTTCTCCAGGTAGTTCTATTCTATTTTATTCTATTCTATTCTATTCTATTCTATTCTATTCTATTCTATTCTATTTTAATCTATTCTATTCTATTCTATTCTATTCACCTGCCTCCTTAGGTCTGCTGTGATCTACGGCAATCCTTCCCCAGAGATCTTAAGATCTTTAAACTGGAGAAACCAAGGATTCCCCCGAGGTCCTTCTTGTGCAAAGCCACAATTTCAAATCTGCCTGCGATCAAAAGCTCAGGGAAAAAAAACCGGGCCAGAGATCAGCCTTAATCTTGGCTGCTGCTTGGCTGACCCGTGGCCAGAAGGGGAATGAGTGACCCACCCACCCCGCCGGCCTGTTTCTCCACCGAAGGCAGGGTGCTTGCAGCAAAAACCGCCAAGTGGGAGAGAGAGAGGCCGGAAACGCATGATTTCGAGCCAAGATCAGCAAGCCGGAGGAAAAACTGGGCACTCCTGTGGTCACAGCACATGATGCTTCCACCAAGGGTGGAAACCGTCATTTGGGGATGACTGTTTTGTTCAACGTTTGCTGCTGCAATCCGGATTTTTCTGCACCGTACGGCTGTTTCTGCAGCCGCTAGCCCTGGTTTTAGCAGAGCCAGGAAGGTCTAACCGTGATTTGATGAGCAAAGAGAAGCATTTAGAAAGTGTTGGGGGTGGGCCAGGGGTATTTGCTGCCCCCCTTTCTGAGGTCAGGAGGCGCACAGGGAAACTCCTGTCCTTGTTAACTGAAGAGGGTGTGTGGGTGTAAAATCATACAATCCGAGGGCTGGATGGGACCTCAGAGGTCTTCTAGTCCAACCCCCTCCCTAAGGCAGGACATCTTCTTGCATCCCAGACAAATGAATGTCCAATCTCTTCTTAGAAACCTCCAGTGATGGGGCTCCCACAATTTCTGAAGGGAAGCTGTTCTACTGGTTAATTGTCCTCGCTGTCAAGAAATTTCTCCTTAGTTCCAGACTGGAATACTCTTTTGATAAGTTTCCATCCGTTGCTTCTTGTCCTGCCTTCCGGTACTTTGGAAAATAAGTTGACCCCCTCTTCTTTGTGGCAGCCCCATAAATATTGGAAGACTGCTATCATATCTCCCCTACTCCTGTTTACTAGGGTAGACATATCCAATTCCTGCAACTGTTCTTCGTATGTTTTAGCCTCCATTCTTCTAATCATCTTTGCTGCTCTTCTCTGCACACTTTCCAGAGTCTCAACATCTTTTTTATATCGTGGTGGCCAAAACATCCTGACAGTGAGGACAATTAACCAGAGGAACGGTTTGCCTTCAGAAGTTGTAGGTGCTTCATCACTGGAGGTTTTTAAGAAGAGACTGGACAGCCACTTGTCTGCAATGGTCTAGAGCAGTGATGGCTAACATTTTTCTCATCGCGTGCCGAAAGTGCGCGCGTGCGTGACAGCGTGTGGGTGTGTGCGTGTGCTGGCACCCATAATGCAATGCGTGCGCGACCACCCTCCTGCGCGACCCCCTCCCACGCATGCGCGCACGATCCCCCGCCCCGTTTTGGGCCTAGCAGGCCTCCCTGCAGCCGTGGGGGGGAGCAACGCACTCCCCCCGCGCATGCGCGCAAATCTTCCACATGCGCCCCGCCCTCCGCACATGCGCAGCAGATATCTGAAAATCAGCTGGCCGGCGGGAGGCGTGCGCGCATTTGTGGTGGAGCTGAGCTGGCCGACGGCTCGCATCCTCGTAGAGAGGTCTCTGTATGCCACCTGTGGCACGCGTGCCATAGGTTCGCCATCACGGGTCTAGGGTCTCCTGCTTGAGCAGAGAGTTGGACTGGATGACCTCCAAGGTCCCTTCCAGCTCTATTCTGATAGCTTGATTGAATCACTACGGTCAGTAACTTATGACTGTAATAGAGGCAGGCTCCATTACGGTCCTACCTCAAGGACTACCTCTCCGCTCCTGAAAGCTAATGCTTGCTCGTATCCTGGTAATAATCACACCTTTCCTGCCTCCCGTCAGTGGATGTTTAAATGCTGCAAACATTTAAGGAATTGTAAATGGGATTTTTAACAGTGCCGGGAGGGAAGAGGGCTTGGTGCACCCGCTGGTTGGTAACGATCTTCCCACAATCTGCACAGGAAATTAAACATGGCTCTTAATGATCGGCCTTCTCCTTCTTCCTTCCTCAATGAGAAATCATAACAGAAAATTAAGCGGGTTGAATGCTTTTTAACCTAATCAGCAAGACAATGAAACAGGAGCTGAAGGATGTTGGCCAGAACAAGGGTAGAGTGACATGAAAGGAACTCGGCCTTAGGAAACAGAATAAAAGAATTTTTAAAAAGGGGGGGGGCAGAGATTTGAGGTGCACCGTCCAGATTCTTGAATAGGGGGGAAAGATGACTGAAACCAGTCAGGAATAGGATAGGATAGAATTCAGAATAGAATAGAATGGAATGGAATAAATGATAGGATAGGATAGGATAGGATAGGATAGGATAGGATAGGATAGGATAGGATAGGATAGGATAGGATAGGATAGGATAGGATAGGATAGGATAGGATAGGATAGGATAGGATACGATACGATACGATACGATACTATACTATAATATACTATACTATAGTATACTATACTATACTATAATATAATATACTATACTATATTATATTCTTTTATAT
>QLTV01001321.1:366170-391195 GCA_003457575.1 Thermophis baileyi | reverse complement strand
TTCGGCCTGATCCAGGCGGTGAAGATCACCGCTGATCAGCGCCGCCTATTGCCGCCGATCACCGCCGTCACCATAGGTTCTCCTGCTCCAAGGTCCCTTCCAGCTCATTCATTCTATAAAATTGAAAGGGAGCCCCGGGAAGGCAGTGTCGGTGAGCAGGGGCAGACAGGTGTGGTAGGAAAGGATGTGCCGTGAGAGACAGATGTCCGTCGTGATATATGAGGTCATTGTTGTTCCAGTGTTTATAAAGAGGGTTCCCCCCACACACAAGGGAACTCTGCCTATGCTCTGAGGTCCACAACTGGGGCGGGGTGCAGAATTCCTGAAGGTCTGGGCTATTTCCAGAATAGCCGGAGTATAAATATTAGTGGCTTAATTTAAGGACCTCAAATAGGTTGTGTTCTATTTCTAGCTTTCCCTTAAGTAAAAGGATTAGAAGCTCAGGATTGAAAAGGAAACCTGAGCATTCAAGGAGGAGGGATGGATTCCTCGGAGCCTTAAGAAGAGGTTCGGGACAAACATCCGTGGCTTTGGAATGGCTCTTCCACGTGACCCGGGAGACTTTAGAGGCAGGCACTTTAGAGATACGGGAGGGGGGGAAATCTCATTTCTTGTACTTGGAAGGTGAGAAGAGAAGGGAAGAGAAGAGAAGAGAGAAGGGAAGAGGAGAGGAGAGGAGGAGAAGGGAAGGGAAGGGGAAGGGAAGGGGAAGAGGGGAGGAGAGGGGAGGAGGGGAGAGGAGAGGGGAGGAGAGAAGAGGAGAGGAGAGAAGAGGAGTGGGGGGAATAATAGAGGAGAGGAGAGAAGAGAAGAGAAGAGAAGAGAAGAGAAGAGAAGAGAAGAGAAGAGAAGAAGGAAAGAAAGAAAGAAAGAAAGAAAGAAAGAGAAAGAAAGAAAGAAAGAAAGAAAGAAAGAAAGAAAGAAAGAAAGAAAGAAAGAAAGAAAGAAGAAAGAAGAAAGAAGAAAGAAAGAAAAGAAAATTATGAAAAACAAAATAGGAGGAGAGAAATTAGGAAAAGGGAGGAAAGAAGAGAAGAAGAGAAAGAAGGAAGGAAGGAGAATTAGAGAGGAAGGAAGGAAGGAAGGAAGGAAGGAATTTTCACATGAAAGCCTATATAAGTCAGGGTGCTTAATGAAAAGTAGTGAGTGGTTATGCCTGGGAGAAGTTCAAACCATTTCTTTGAAATTTACCACTATTCATTTTTAACAATACAGGTAGTCCTTGACTTACAACCACCATGGAGCTCAAAATTTCTGTTTTTATGTGAAATATTTGTTAAGTGAATTTTGCCCCATTTTACGACCTTTCTTGCCACAGTTGTTAACCGAATCATTGCAGTTCTTAAATTAGTAACCCGGTTGTTAAGCGAATCTGGCTTCCTCCATTGCTCGTCAGAAGGTCGCAAAAGGGGATCCTCTGGGACTCTGCAACGGTCATAAGTATGAACCGGTTGCCAAGCGTCCGAATTTTGATCCCATGATCATAGGGATGCTGCAAAGGTCATAACTGAAAAACCGTCATAAGTCACATTTTTTCAGTGCCGTTGTAACTTTGAACAGTTACTAAATGAATTGTTGTAAGTCGAGGACTACGTAGTCCTCGACTTACAACAATTCATTTAGTAACCGTTCAAAGTTGAACCTGTACTTCAGACTTACGACGGTGCTGAAAAAAGAAATTTACAACCATTGCACTGTTGTGTTCCCACAGCCTCCGGATCACAATTTGGGAGCTCGGCAACTGACTTGTACTTATGACGGTTATAGGACCCTACAGTCATGTGATCGCAAATTGCAACCTTCCTAGTGGCTTCGGACAAGCAAAGTCGAAAGGAAGCTGGGTTCACTTAATGGTTGCACAATTCACTTTAATGACCATGGTAAAAAAAATGACTTAACAACTGCATTGCTTAGTGACAGACATTCCGATCCCAGTTGTGGTCATAAATCAAGAACTCCCGAGTAGTTGATCAAACGGCTGGAACTGACTTAAAATCAATTAATCAGAATAGAGCTGGAAGGGACCTTGGAGGTCTTCTAGTCCAGCCCCCTGCTCAAGCAGGAGACCCTATATCATTTCAATCAATCAATCAATCAATCAATCAATCAATCAGAATAGAGCTGGAAGGGACCTTGGAGGTCTTCTAGTCCAGCCCCCTGCTCAAGCAGGAGACCCTATATCATTTCAATCAATCAATCAATCAATCAGAATAGAGCTGGAAGGGACCTTGGAGGTCTTCTAATCCAACCCCCTGCTGAAACAGGAGACTGAACAGGTGTCTGTCCAGTCTCTTCTTAAAACCCCCCAGTGATGGGAGCACCCACAACCTCTGGTGGCAAGCTGTTCCACTGGTTAATTGTCCTCCCTGTTAGGAAATTTCTCCTTAATTCCAGGTTGCTTCTCTCCTTAATTGGTTTCCATCCATTGCTTCTTGTCTTACCTACTGGTGCTTTGAAAAATAAGTTGATGATAAATGAATGAATGAATGAATGAATGAATGAATGAATGAATGAATGAATGAATGAATGAATGATCGGGGATCCTGGAATGATCCCTATCGGGGCTCCTTGACTAAAATCTCGGCGTCTTCTTGGTGCGTCATCTTCCCTAGCTGAGCCGAAGGACCTTTGGGATGCCAAAGCTTTGGGGCCAGCCCTGGCGGGATCACATGGTCAAGTGGCCTTGAAACAGGATCTCTTGGGCCGGAGATCCCTTCCCTTAATAGGCCGAGAGAGGGAGGTCCGGTTCTTCCCCTGTGCAGGCCGAGTTTTCATGCCAGCATTTTCTCCTGCAGCAAAAACAGGGAAGGTATTTAAACTCTCTTGGCTTGTGTCCAGCGGGTGGGAATCACTGCAGGGTCTCCTGCAAGGCAAGCCCCTTCCCTCCCATGGATAAAGACAGATATGGGTGGAGGTCCGACAGCTGGCTGGCTAGGGGAAAGGAATCGGGGTCTGGGGTTATGATCAGAGGTGGTATTCACTTACCTTCCCTAACGGTTCACAAATGTGAGCGCGCGCACATGCGCGCTTGCTTCGCTCACACGTGCCACCACTGCACATGTGCACAGCCTCACGCGCATGCGCTTTACTCTCGCACACACCTTCCACGCCAGAGGTGGGTTCCTGCCGGTTCAAACCGGCTCTATAGAACTGGTAGCGGGAATTTCCCGTTTGCCGAACCGGCAGCAATGACCGGCTGGAAATGCCCCCGAACCGGCTCTCTGGGTGGCGCTGTAGGTGCCGCCATTTTGTTTTTTGCTTCTCTGCACGCGCAGAAGCCGTTTTTTGCTTCTGCGCATGCGCAGAGGCTGGGTTTTTAGCACTGCGCATACACGCCCGGAAGCGAACCGGCAGCGAGGTAAGCCAGAATCCACCCCTGTTCCACGCATGCGCCCAGCTTCGAAAACGTGGCTAAATAGGACAGCATTACGTCTGCAGTTGCCGCTACCGGTTCGCCCAAACCGGTACCGAACCGGCTGAATACCACCTCTGGTTATGATCCATCTGTTCCAACCCGCCGGCTGGAATTCCTCAAAAAGAAGAAATTCCTTTCCTTTTCACGGAGAAATTTCCTTTTTTCCTTAATCACAAAGTAATTACAAAGTACCTGTGTATACAGGTAGTTCTCGACTTACAACCATTTCTTTTTAGGGACTGTTCGAAGTTGCAACGGCACGGAAAAAGGACTGTTTTTCACAGTTATGACCTTTGCAGCATTCCCGTCCTGACGTGATCAAAATTCAGATGCTTGCTCAGCTGACTCGTATTTATGACGGTCTCAGTGTCCCGGGGGGCTCACGTTGATCCCCTTTTGCGACCTTCTGATAAGCAAGGTCCGTGGGGAAGCCAGATTCACTTAACAACGGGGTTACTAACTTATCAACGGTTGATTCGCTGAACAAGAAAAGTGGTAAGAAAAGTCGTAAAACGGGGCAAAACCCCCCATTAAATGTCTCACTGAACAACAGAAACGTTGGGCTCAATTGTGGTCATAAGTCGAGGACTACTTGTGTACAGTAAAGTAGTCCGCAACTTGTTTAGTGGACAAAGTCGCCATGTTAGGAGACCTTGCTTAAGTTTAGACTAAATGTTTTCCAACCTCAGCAACTCAGTGTGAACTCCAACTCCCAGAATACCCCAGGCAGACTAGGGAATTCTGGGAGTTGATGTCCATACGTGGGTTTCACTTACCTTTGCTACCGGTTCGGGAACGGGAGTGCGCGGGCGCATGCGCAGAGCGTTTTTGATGACGTTTGGGTGGGTAGGCGGAGCCTCCCGTCGCCGCTACCGGTTCGCCCGAACTGGTGCAAACCAGTAGCAACCCACCACTGATACATGGACACATGATCAAAATTCAGGGGCTTGGCAACTGACATGTACTTACGACAGTTGCAATGTCCTGTGATCCCCTTTTTCCGACCTCCTCCCAACAAGCGAAGTCAAGGGGGAAACCAGAGTCAGTTACTAGCTTAAGAACTGCAGTGATTCACTTAACAACTTTGTCAAGAAAGGTTGTAAAAGGGAGCAAAACTCACTTAGCAACTTCCTTGAAATTTGGCACTCAACGGTGGTCATAATTTCAAGGACTTATGAAATTTCCCCCAAATTCTGAGAGGAGAAGAGGGCGGGTTACTATGGATAAGCCCCGAGATTTCATTTTTGTTTTAATGTTTTATGTTTCAACGGGTTGCGTCTTATAGTTTTTAAACTGATTTTTTTGGGTCTTCTAATCTTCTAATGCCTGTTGTTCAGTGAGACATTCGTTAAGTGAGTTTTGCCCCATTTTACGATCTTCCCTCCCTTGGTTGTTAAGCGAATCTGGCTTCCCCATTGACTTTGCTTTGTCAGAACATCGCAAAAGGGGGTCACGTGACAAACCCCCCCCGGGGGACTCTGCAACGGTCATAAGTATGAGCCAGTTTGCGAGCATCTGAATTTTGATCACGTGATTGTGGGGACGTTGCAACGGTCGTAACTGTGAAAAACGGTCGTAAGTCACTTTTTCCAGTGCCGTTGTCACTTTGAAAACGGTCACTCAACGAACTGTTGTAAGTCGAGGATTACCTGTGCATATGTTTTAAATAAAATAAATAAAATCCCAACAACACCGCAGAGTCCAGATCCTCTCGATTAATGTGAACGGTGGCATAAAAATCAGGGATCTGGTGGAGCTGCAGCGGACAAACGTTTCCGCTTTTTAATAAAATTGATGAGCCGGAAAAAGTGTCACCCGACCTCTGATGTTTTGCCATGGTAGACTCCTTCTAAAGTGTGGCTTAAAAGTCAGCTACTGTAGTAGGATCAGAGGTGGGTTCCTCCCGGTTTGGACTGGTTTGCCCGAACCGGTAGCGACCCGCTAGTGACATCACGATGATGTCATGGATCCGGTTCGGTCGGTGCTGGTCCGTGGATGACGCCATCTTTTTTTTTAAAAAAAAATTGGAATTTGAAAGGGGGTTTGAAAAAATAAAATTTTTGGAATTTTTTCCGTTTTTTTTTCCTTCTGTGCATGTGCAGAAGCCAAGTTTCTGGCACTGCGCATGCGTCGCCATCTTGTTTTTGGCTTTTTTGTGGGGGGGGGAATTTTTTTTGACTTTTTGCACTGCGGCCACGCGGCGCGGAAGGAAGTGAACCGGCAGCAAGGTAAGTTAGAACCCACCCCTGAGTAGGATAAATTAAAATCACACATCAGGTGCTCCGAAAGGCTGAATTCACACAACACAATTCAGTGGGAGATCCTTTTGCGGGATCTTCAGTTTATCTGGAATCATCGATGAAAAACATTACAGGCAGTCCTCGATTTACAACGGTCCACTTAGTGGCCGTTCGAAATGACATTGAAAAAAGTGACTTAGGACCATTATTCGCACTTATGATGGTTGCAGCCAGGGGTGAAATGCTACCGGTTTGGCGCAGTCCGGACGTACCGGTAGCGGCCGCCGCCGGTGGTTCGGAGAACCAGTAGCAGCGGTAGCACAAGGCTCCACCCACCCGCCTGGACATCGCCATTTTCTTGTTTTTAACCCTCTGCGCATGCACAAAGCCTTCTGCGCGCGCTTCGGAACCAGTAGGGAAGGTAAGTAGATTTCACCGCTGGTTGCAGCCTACCTACAATCACGTGGTCAAAATTCAAACGCTTGGCAACTGGCATGTACTTATGACGGTTGCTTGCAGCATCCCGGGGGGTCATGTGATCCCCTTTTGCGACCTTCTGACAAGCCAAGTCAAAGGGGAAGCTGGATTCACTTAACAACGGTGTTATGAACTTTTTAATTGCAGGGATTCACTGAAGGAGTTCGGCAAGGAAGTTCATAAAAATGTGGCGAAACTCAACAAATGTTTCACTGAGCAACGGATATTTGGGGCTCCATTACAGTCATAAGTCGAGGACTACCTGTCTTATTTATTTTTCTATACTTAGCACAGTGGTTCTCAATGTTTTCTTCAGATCTAGAGACTAAGAGAGTTGGAAGGGACCTTGTAGGTCATCTAGTCCAACCTCCCGCCCAAGCAGGAGATCATACACCATTTCTGACAAATGGCAGGCCAGTCTCTTCTTGAAAGCATCCAGTGATGAAGCTCCTACAACTTCCGAAGGCAACTTCTCTTCCATTGGTTGATTGTTCTCACTGTCAGAAAATTCCTCCTTATTTCCAGGTTGAATCTCTCCTTGGTCAGTTTCCATCCATTATTCCTTGTCTGGCCTTCGGGGGCTTTGAAGAATAGCTTGACCTCCTTCCTCCTCTCTGTGGCAGCCCCTCAAATATTGGAAGATGCTATCCTGTCTCCCCTGGTCCTTCTCTTCACTAGACTAGCCATGAGATTTAAATCCAAACATTTCTTCAAGCCTGTGTGGACCCCAAGTTCGTGGGGCGGGGGGCAGCGGTCCACGGACCACAGGCTGAGAACTGCTGACTTAGCAAGGTTTGCAAACCCAGCCTTTTGATGCATTTATGAATGCAGGCTCTGAATAGGAGACCATGCAGTGGCTCAGGGTGTTGTGTGAACTAGACTCTAGAAAGAGTGCAGAGAAGAGCAACCAGGATGATGAGGGGACTGGAGGCCAAAACATACGATGAACGGTTGCAGGAACTGGGCATGGCTGGTCTAGTGAAGAGAAGGACCAGGGGAGACATGATAGCATCTTCCAATATTTGAGGGGCTGCCACAGAGAGGAGGGGGGGGGGTTCAAGCTATTCTCCAAGGCATCCGAAGGCCAGGCAAGGAATAATGAATGGAAACTGACCAAGGAGAGATTCAACCTGGAAATAAGGAGGAATTTCCTGACAGTGGGAACAATCAACCCATGGAACAGAAGTTGCCTTCGGACGTTGTGGGAGCTTCATCCCTGGAAGCTTTCAAGAAGAGACTGGACTGCCATCTGTCAGAAATGGTGTAGGGTCTCCTGCTTGGGCGGCGGCGGGGGTGGGTTGGACTAGATGACCTACGAGGTCCCTTCCAACTCTGTTAATCTGTACTCTCCGATTTCAAGGACGGTCTTAAGCATCAGGAGGTCACGAGGAAAATAAATCTGCATTTGAATGGGTGGCACATTCTTGGGGCCCTGGCACGTTTCCCCCAGCCCGGCCAATTTCTAGTAAAACAACCCCGTGGAATGGCTGAGATTCCAGCTTGACGTTCCACGGTGACCTTTTGGGGCTGCTATGCCAGAGGGGTGCCAAGCTCTCGGCCCCGGCACGCAGGCTGCGCTGGTCTGCGCATGACACTCAAGTGTGCCCTTCTCCTGGGCGCAGCACCTGGCCTACAGCTGCTTGCCACTGAGTGATGTGAAGCTGGAATCGGCAGCACCATTTTGAGTAGGGGAGCTGGATCCGGGCTGCAATATTCGAGATACCAGCAGGTGGCAGCAAAGAGACCTAAAGTCTTAACCTGCTGCTGCCATCTAGTGTTCATCTGCAATTTAGCAGCCCAGCTATGAGAGCCCTAAATACAGATTAGTCCTCAATTTATAGCCATTCATTTAGTGACAGTTCAAAGTGACAACGACAATGAAAAAGGGTTTTTTTTCACAGTTACAACCTTTGCAGCCATCCTCACGCGATCAAAATTCAGACGCTTGGCAACTGACTCGTATTTATGACGGTCTCAGTGTCCCGGGCTCACATGATCCCCTTTTGCGACCTTCTGACCAGCAAAGGCAATGGGGAAGCCAGATTCACTTAACAATCAGATTACTAACTTAACAATTGCGGTGAGTCGCTTAACAACTGAGGCAAGAAAGGTCGTAAAATGGGGCAAAACCCAATTAAATGTCTCACTTATCAACAGACATTTTGGGCTCAATTGTGGTCGAGGACTACCTGAATACCGTAAAGTAATCCTCAACTTACAACCTTTCTTTTAAAGACTATTCAAAGTTGCAATGACACCGAAAAACTGACTTACAACAGGTCCTCGCACTTATAACTGTTGCAGCATCCTCATGAACACGTGATCAAAATTTGGGTGCTTAGCAACCGGCATGTATTTACAATGGTTGCCATGTCCCAGGTTATGTGATCCCCATTTGCAACCTTCCCGTCTGGCTTCAATGGGGAAATATGGATTCATTTAAAGACCATGGCAAAAGAAGTCATAAAATTGAGCATGACTCACTTATCAATTGCCTTGCTTACCAATGGGAATTCTCATCCCAGTTGCGGTCATAAGTTAAGGACTACCTGTTCTCCAGCTTAAATCACATTTGCAAAATGGGGACAATTGTTCCTTTATAGCAGGGATCTCCAAACTTGGTGACTTTAAGACTTGTGGACTTCAACTCCCAGAATTCCCCAGCCAGCACTGGCTGGGAAATTCTGGGAGTTGAAGTCCACAAGTCTTATTATGAACTCACAATAAGAGGTTGTTTCTCAACTTCAGCAACTAAGTACAAACTCCAACTCCCAGAATACCCCAGGCTGACTGGGGAATTCTGGGAATTGATGTCCATACATGTTAAAGTGGCTGAGGTTGAGAAACATTGCTTTATACCCAATAATCAAAGCCAAATACCACTCACTCATCACAAAATCTCCAGAACTGTAAAGCCTACAAACTTGAAACTTGGCATGTATGTTCCTCTTGGCTTCTAGGTGCTCGCTAAGAAAGGATTTTTCGAAATGACCATCAGATCATTAGTATTTCTTATACAGTATTATATTAACACGCTCTGATGCTAAGGAGTTAGATGTTCTACTCCCCCTCCCCACCTGAAAAGAACTCTGTTCCAACTGCCAGTTGCCTTATATTAACACGCTCTGATGCTAAGGAGTTACACATTCTACATAAATTTTCAAGCTTTAAGTGTCAATGTATCAAGCCCGATCCGTAACTACTCATTAATTTTCAAGCTTTAACTGTCAATTTATCAACCCCAATCATATAGTTTTGTAGCGAAGCACGGGTATCCAGCTACTAGTACCCAATAATTTTAATACATAATGGTCACCCTGAGTATTTATACCACCCTGTCCAGGAAATCAGATTTTTTTCATAAGGAAAGAGCGGTCTGTCAACAGCGAAACCTCCCTATCAGGAGTAGTCTACCAGCAAATATCAAACAGGGAGGCCAAAAGGTGGAATATTGCTCCTTTGCTCGACACGACAATTGCTTTTGAAGCGGATGTTGTAAATACTTATTACAGAGACCCTGCAAATAAGATTTCATTATAGATTTCGATTGGATTAAAGGGAAGACTCAGCCGCTCGTGGTCTGTTGCCATAGCAGCCAACGACAACTAACATTTTGGGGGAAGCCCAAAGGGGAAATGTGAGTCACGCCGGGCACATCGGTGGCACATCTGTGCCAGGGCTTCCGTTCCTCCTCCGGAGAGGCTGGTGTTGCTGCAGCAACGGAGACAAAGAAAACCAGGAGTCATCGTGGTCAGGCTGGTGACTCAGCCGCGTGGCTCGTTGAGGCAAGACCACGGAGTCACCCGGTTTGCCCCCAGTGAACCATCACTCGCACCAGCCATCTAGCAGAGCCCTGGGTGGCTCAGAGGGCAATCCCTGGGGAATGCCAACCTTTGGAGTCGAAACAGGGCTGCAAATTTGCATGGTCTTCTCATCCCCTGGGGTCAGATCCTAGTTAGTTAGCAGCAGCAACGGTACATATGTATCGCTCCACCATGTTTTACAGCCGTCTGTAAGCGGTTTACAAATATCAGCCTCTTGCCCCCCCCCAACAATCTGGGTCCTCATTTTACCGACCTGGGAAGGATGGAAGGCTGAGTCAACCTTGAGCCGGTCAGGATCGAACTGCTGGCAGTGGGCAGAGTTTGCCTGCATTCTTGCATTCTCACCACTACGCCACCACAGAAGGAAGGAAGGAAGGAAGGAAGGAAGGAAGGAAGGAAGGAAGGAAGGAAGGAAGGAAGGAAGGAAGGAAGGAAGGAAGGAAGGAAGGAAGGAAGGAAGGAAAGAGGGAGGGAGGGAGGGAAGGAAGGAAGATAGCAATAGCACTTTTATATACCGCTTCACAGTGCTTTTACAGCCCCCTCTAAGCGGTTTACAGAGTCAGCCTCTTGCCCCCCAACAATCTGGGTCCTGATTTTACCGACTTCAGAAGGATGGAAGGCTGAGTCAACCTTGAGCCGGTCAGGATCGAACTCCTGGCTGTGGGCAGGGAGGAGAGGCTGGCGTTCTGTACATGCCCTGTGGCACTGTCTTCCTTGCCGTTGCAACTGAGTCCTGGAACAGTCCGATCAAGAGGTTGGTTGGTCTCATGTACAAGTCTCCTCGACTTACGACCACAACCCAGCCCAAAATTTCTATTACTAAGTGAGACAATTGTTAGTGAGCTCTGCCCCATTTTACGATCTTTCTTTTCACGGTTGTTAAGTGAATCCCTGCACTTGTTCAGTTAGTGACACCGTTGTTAAGGGAATCTGGCTTCTCCATCAACTTTGCTTGTCAGAAGAAGGTCGCAAAAGGGGGATCACGTGACCCCGGGACACTGCGACCGTCATATATGTGAGTCAGTTGCCGAGGGTCTGAATTTTAATCACGTGACCCTGGTCATAACTGTGAAAAACGGTCATAAGTCACTTCTTTCAGGACCCTTGTAACTTTGAATGATCAGTAAATGAACTCTTGTAAGTCGAGGGCGACCTGTATTATACAAAGAAACGTCAAATAATTACAAAAATGAAATATGAGTAAAACAAACACATATTTGGAGGGTCTGGAGATCACATTTAGAACCAGAGGTGGGTTCCTCCCGGTTTGGACCGGTTCGCCCGAACTGGTAGCGACCCACTGGTGACATCACAGTGACGTCATGGATCCGGTTCGGTTGGTGCCGGTCCGTGGGCCATCTTTTTTTTGGATTATTTTTTTTTTTGAAAAAAATTTTTTTTTCTTCTTCTGCGCATGCGCAGAAGCCGAGTTTCCGGCACTGCGCATGCGTCGCCATCTTGTTTTTGGCTTTTTTGGGGGGGGGGGGTTATTTTATTTTTCGGCACTGCGCATGCCACGGGAGGAAGCGAACCGGCAGCGAGGTAAGTTAGAACCCACCCCTGCTTAGAACCCACCCCATTCTCATGTGGCCTCTGAGAATTGTGTGAGAACAGGGCAACTTTCCAGAAGAGATCTTGTTGGATATTGGTATTAGACTGGCACATCACTCCAAAACGGGATGGCACATCGTAAGTTCACCATCACTGGTATAACCATACTCTTCGAAGAGAAGGATTTAGGGGTAACATGATAGCAATCTTCCAATATTTGAGGGACTGGCACAAAGAAGAGAGGGTCCCCTTATTTTCCAAAGCCCCAGAAGGCAAGACAAGAAGCAATGGATGGAAACTAAGCAAGGAGAGAAGCAACCTGGAATTAAGGAGAAACTTCCTAATAGTGAGGACAATTAACCAGGGGAACAGCTTGCAACCAGAAATTGTGGGTGCTTCATCACTGGAGGTTTTTAAGAAGAGATTGGACAGCCACCTGTCTGAAATGACATAGGGTCTCCTGCTTGGGTAGGGGGTTGGACTAGATGACCTACAAGGTCCCTTCCAACTTTGTTATTCTGTTTTGTTCTCTAAATGTAAGAAGCCACACTTTTGAATCCTGCATCCAGTTCCGGTCACCTCATTACAAAAATAAAATAAAATATTGAGACTCTGGAAAGAGTGCAGAGAAGAGCAACAAAGATGATTAGGGGGCTGGAGGCTAAAACATAAGATGAACAGTTGCAGGAACTGGGCATGGCTAGTGTAGTGAAGAGAAGGACTAGGGGAGACATGATAGCAGTCTTCTAATATTTGAGGGGCTGGAACAAAGAGGAGGGGGTCAATTTATTTTCTAATGCACCAGAAGGCAGGCCAAGAAGCAACGGATGGAAACTCATCAAGGTGACAAGCAGAAGAGAATTTGGCTGTTTCTACATGTTACTTGTATTGTTTATCTTGCATTTCAACAAGATATCTTCATTTATCTGGTATCTCAACATTCAACTCTTGCATAGAAGTGTCCTTGCCATCTGTTTACCATTTCTTCTCTTCTTCCAGACCTCCTTTGCTTTGATTTTTAAAACAATAAAAGATGCAGTAAGTGAGAAACCAGGGGTAACAGATAAAAAACAATAAAGCCACAATTTTATCTCTCGCAGTTATCTGTCAAAGCAGCAAAGAGGATTAGGGGGCTGCAGGCTAAAATATACGAAGAACAGTTGCAGGAATTGGCTATGGCCAGTCTAGAAAAGGACTGGGGGTGGTATGATAGCAGTATTCCAATATTTGAGGGGCTGCCCCAAAGAAGAGGGACTCAACTTATTCTCGAAAGAACCAGAAGGCAGGACAAGAAACAACAGATGGAAACTAATCAAGGAGAGAAGCAACCTAGAACTAAGAAGAAACTTTCTAACAGTGAGGACAATTAACCAGTGGAACAGCTTGCCACCAGAAGGTTTGTGGGTTCTCCATCACTGGAGGTTTTTAAGAAGAGATTGGACAGCCACCTGTCTGAAATGGTATGGGGTCCACTTCTTGAGTTGGGCTAGAAGACCTTCCAGGTCCCCTCCAACTCTGTTATTCTGTCATTCTACTGTATTCCAGAAACTGATACGAAGAGGAACGGTTCAGTGTTCAAGCTGTTAGCCACGAAGAATCTGATCCTGTGCACCTTTGTGTCCAATTCCCCTTTGAAAACCATGCAAACCGGTGGCCCTTGCCACATCAGGTGGCGGTGAGTTCCACAGTTTCATTCCCTGCTCGCTTAGCCTGGTTCCTGAATTAATCATGAAAGAAAGCGAGAAAGTTAAGTCTGGGTTTGCACCATGGAGTGAACCCCGGAGGGAATCCAAGAGGCTGGGTTGACGCAACTTGTCAAGAGAGAGAGACAGAGAGACAGAGAGAGATAGAGACAGAGAGACGGGGGGGGGGAGAGAGAGAGAGAGAAAGGGAGAGG
The DNA here is from genome assembly GCA_003457575.1 of Thermophis baileyi. Taxonomy (NCBI): domain Eukaryota; kingdom Metazoa; phylum Chordata; class Lepidosauria; order Squamata; family Dipsadidae; genus Thermophis; species Thermophis baileyi. Next base: position 377,791 of record QLTV01001321.1, on the reverse strand, counting down.
GAGAGGGAGAGAGGGAGAGAGACACAGAGAGAGACAGAGACACAGAGAGACAGAGAGGGAGAGAGAGAGGGGGAGGGAGAGACAGAGAGAGGGGGGGGGAGAGAGAAGGAGAGACAGAGAGGGAGAGGGAGAGACAGAGAGAGAGGGGGGAGAGAGAGAAAGAAGGAGAGACAGAGAGGGAGAGGGGGAGACAGAGAGAGAGGGAGAGGGAGAGAGAGGGAAAGACACAGAGAGAGAGAGAGAGAGGAGAGAGAGAGAAAGCGGGAGGGAGAGAGAGAGAAGGAGAGACAGAGAGGGGGAGAGAGAGAGAGGGAGAGACAGAGAGAGAGACAGAGAGAGAGGGAGAGAGAGGGGGAGAGAGAGAGAGAGGGAGAGAGAGAGAGAGAGAGGGAGAAGAGAAAAAAAAGAAAAGGATAATAGATGCATAGACAGACATATAGATAGATAATAAAAAGACAGAGAGAGAGAGAGAGGGAGGGAGAGAGAGAGACAGAGAGAGAGACAGAGACAGAGGGAGAGAGAGGGAAAGACAGAGAGAGGGGAGAGAGAGAGAGGGGGGGAGGGAGGGAGAGAGGGAGAGACAGACAGACTGACTGACTGACTCTTGGCATTCACACTTATCAAGCTTGATTTTGGGGTGAGTGCAATCGCTAGATCGCCAACCAGCTTTCCTTTGCAAGCCAAGCTGTCTGCTGTGGGTTCAAGGAACAGGCAAAACTCAGCTTTAGCAAATGGAAAAGGCTTGTTTGATCTTATGCAGATAGCCGAGTCCCTCCCCAGGTAAGCCCAGACGAGCCTCTTGTGCAAACAGCCTCCACCCTGATTCGCACCGTCTGCGCAGGTGAGGGTTCGGCGGAGTGATCGGATAAACTCAAGACAAACGGGAGTGGCAGGCGGTGCTTTTCATGAGCAACTGATCCCTCGAAACGGTTTATTATTTTTTTTGCAGTTTTTAAAATGCTTTCAGGGTTTCCACGTTGGTCTCGCAAGCCTTCGTGAGAGGTTTGGGGACTAGCGTGGAAGCACGAAGTCCATCCAACTAACTGGCTAGCCTAAAGAGAAGAAGAATTAGAATTAGAATAGAATAGAGCTGGAAGGGACCTTGGAGGTCTTCTAGTCCAGCCCAGTGCTCAAGCAGGAGAACGACATGATAGCAGTATTCCAGTATTTGAGGGGCTGCCACAAAGGGGAGGGGGTCCACCTATTCTCCAAAGCACCAGAGGGCAGGACAAGAAACAATGGAAAGAAATCAAAGAGAGAAGCAACCTGGAATTAAGGAGAAATTTCCTAACAGTGAGGACAATTAACCAGTGGAACAGCTTGCCACCAGAAATTGTGGACGCTCCATCACTGGAGGTTTTTAAGAAGATACTAGAGTACAGTCACTTGTCTGAAATGGTATAGGTTCTCCTGCTTGAGCAGGGGACTGGACTAGAAGACCTCCAAGGTCCCTTCCAGCTATGCTATTCTGTTCTGTTGTTCTATTTCTATTATTTCTATTTCTATTTCTATTTCTATTTCTATTCTATTCTGCCAGAGTGAAAAATCAGATTTCTTTCGGAAACTTACATTCACACAGTCCACAGAACCTGGATACTGATGTCCTCCATCTTAGCATTTATTACGATGATTTGTTAGATTTTTTAAAATCCCGCCTTTATTATTTTCGTAGAGAATGTATCTAATAGTCCTTTCACGTCTTATTTTCCCTGCAACAACAACCCTGTGAGGTAGTTTGGGCTGAGAGAGAGAGCAAGAGGCCCCAAATCACCCAGCTGGCTTTCATGGTTAAGCAGGACTAGAATTCACCGTCTCCTAGTGATTGGCCCAAAGGCACCCAGTTGGCTTTCATGCCTTAAGACAGGACTAGAACTCACCGTCTTCTGGTGATTGGACAGTTACCTAGCCATCTTTCATGCCTTAAGACAGGACTAGAACTCATTGTCTCCTGATGTTTGACCCAAAGTCACCCAAATGGCTTTCATGGCTAAGCAGGTCTAGAATTCACCGTCTCCTGGTGTTTGACCCAAAGTCACCCAAATGGCTTTCATGGCTACACAGGACTAGAATTCACCGTCTCCTGGTGATTGACCCAAAGTCACCCAGCTGACTTTTATTCCTAAGGCGGAACTAGAACTCACCGTCTCCTAGTGATTGGCCCAAAGTTACCTAGCCATCTTTCATGCCTTAAGACAGGACTAGAACTCACTGTCTCCCAGTTTCTCTCCTGTGTGCCTTGAGCACTAGACCAAACTGGCTCTCTTATCATACAATGATAGAGTCGGAAGGGATCTTGAAGGTCTTCTAGTCCAACCCTCTGCAGGGCTTGCACCCCTAATCATATAAATATCCATCTGCAAGCAAAGTCTATCCAAGGCTGAGAACTTTCTCATAAGAAAAATGTATTAAAAATGGAGATTTTTAAAAACTGGCCTCCACCACAGCTAACAGAAAACTGGTGGCTGTTTTTTTAGCTACAATCTCGAGATCTCTTTCGGTGGATCTCTCTCTCAGGGATTGGCTCGAAACCGGCCTGAAGTTAAGAATGGGGAATTAACCAAAAGAAGAAAAGTACTCCATTACCAATGGTGCTGTCAGGGCAGGATTTGGTGGAGGTGGGTGGGAAGGAAGGCGCAGAAGACAAGCTGCCACGTTTTGAAGTGAGAAGGAAGCCTCTTAAAGCCAGTAAAACAAGCATCTCCATTGAACCTTGGAGCCAACTGGAGAAAAGAATTTGCTCGTGTAATAGCGCGTTGATACTGTGGAACTCCCTGCCACAAGATGCAGATGAGGCTTGCAATCTGAATGACTAAAAACAAAAGTATTTGAAATAGGAAGGGCTGCCAACGCCTTTCTACACAGCTTTACTTGGTTCACCTTTGCCCGTCTTAAATGCAACTGAGCAGGGCACCTCCTTCTCGGAGGCCATCCCAAAGCCCAGGGACATGGCCAAGCACAGGGGTGGGTTCTAACTTACCTCGCTGCCGGTTCGCTTCCTCCTGCGCTGCGTGGCCGTGCCTCACGGGCGCATGCGCAGTGCAAAAAAATTAAAAAAAATTTAAAAAAAACGCCAAAAACAAGATGGTGACGCATGCGCAGTGCTGGAAACTCGGCTTCTGCGCATGCGTAGAAGAAAAAAAAATTCAAAAAAAAAGATGGTGCCCACGGACCAGCACCGACTGAACCGGATCCGTGACGTCATTGTGACGTCACCAGCAGGTCGCTACCGGTTTGGGCGAACCGGTCCGAACTGGGAGGAACCCACCTCTGGCCAAGCACCATGGGATGTTGGTTTGCACCAGCAAGGGTGTTTTTGAAGTTGGTAAAGTCTCTGTCCATGCTCCCAGGCCAAGCTCTATTTTCAGCATTCAAGCCTGGAAAAGCAATTGGAAAATCCTTCAATGTGAGTCAGGGAAGAAATGAAGAAAAAAGATAAATGAACGAGGGAATTATAGCAATAGCACTTAAGACTTATATTCCGCTTCACAGTGCTTCACAGCCCTCTCTAAGCAGTTTACAGAGTCAGCCTCTTGCCCCCCCAACAATCTGGGTCCTCATTTTACCCACCTCGGAAGGATGGAAGGCTGAGTCGACCTTTAGGAAGAAGGAACGAAGGAAGCAAGGAAAGGAAAGGAAAGGAAAGAGCAAGAGAGAGAGAGAGAGAGGGTGCTAGAGAGAGAAAAAGACAGAAGAGAGAGTGCTAGAGAGAGAAAGAGAGAGAGAAAGAGAAAGGGGGTGCTAGAGAGAGAGAGACAGAAAGAAAGAAAGAGAGAGTGAGAGAGAGAGAGAGAGGGAGAGAGTGGGTGCAAGAGAAAGAGAGGGTGCTAGAGAGACAGAAAGAGAGTGCTAGAGAGAGAGACAGAAAGAGAGAGTGCGAGAGAGAGAGAGAGAAAGAGAGGGGGAGAGAGAAAGAGAGAAAGAGAGTGCTAGAGAGACAGAAAGAGAGAGAGAGGGGGGAGAGAGAAAGAGAGAAAGAGAGTGCTAGAGAGACAGAAAGAGAGAGAGAATGCGAGAGTGCAAGAGAGAGAGAGAGAGAGAGAGAGAGAGAGAGAGAGAGAGAGAGAGAGAGAGAGAGAGAGAGAGAGAGAGCTGCAGCTGAGGAAGTGTGTGTGTTTGTGTGTGTGTCTCTTCAGGGAGGGATGGGGAAAAAACTTTCCCAAAGTTTCTCCAGAACCTGCAAATGTGCAGAGCCGTTCTGGCCATGACCCAACAGAATAAATTCCCTTTTTGGAGGCTGGCAGAAGTGAACACCCAGGCCGTGTTCCTTTTTCTTCTTCTTCTTCTTCTTCCTCCTTAAAAAAAAACAAAAAAACTCGGGTTTGGATGAGTAACTGCCAAACTTGATCTGTTTCTCTCTCTCTTTCACACACACGCACTGCAGAAGAATGCAGCTGGGTGGCCCCCCCCCCATGCTGGATTCCCAAAAATGAATTCCAGATGTGGGGCAGAGGCCAGCTTCCCCCTGCCTCTCCAGCTGCTGCTGGGGGAACAGCCCCTTTCCCCAATCTTTGCAGCAGAGTTTGGGGTGGGTTTGTTTTTTTCTTTTGGTGGGGGCGGGATCCCCAAATCTGGATTGCCAGTTGTGCACAATTGGGTGAAACTTTTTCTGGAGTTTAACCCGTTCCCTCCCAATTGAAGGCTTTGTTTGTGGGTCAGCCGCGCCCCGCAAGCAGGGCCTGGGAGGGCGGAAGAGCTGCAAACTTCAAAGTTTCTGCTGAAGAATTTTGGAAGGGCGCCCAAATTTCACAGCCAGCCCCCAACTTCACTGCGGCCGAGTTGTTTTCTTTTGAAAGAAGCCATCCGGCAAAGCGTTGATCCAATTTATTCCATGTTTGCAGCTGCTTTCTCCCCCCCCCCTCAATCCCCACATCTATTTGTTCGTTTCATATTTATTTGTTGGATTTAGTATATTTAAAAACTGCCTGTCTCCCTCAGGATAATTCAGTCACCACAAGAGCAGGGGTCTCTGACTTTGGCAATTTTAAGACTTGGGGACTTCAACTCCCAGAATTCCCTAGCTGGTGTGACTGCCTGGGGAATTCTGGGAGTTGAAATCCACAAGTCTTAAAGTTGCCAAGGTTGGAGACCAGCTGAGGAATTCTGGGAGTTGAAGTCCACAGTCTTAAAGTTAACAAGGTTGGAGACCGGCTGGGGAATTCTGGGAGTTGAAGTCCACAAGTTACCAAGGTTGGAGAATTTTCTTCTTCTTCTTCTTCTTCTTCTTCTTCTTCTTCTTCTTCTTCTTCTTCTTCTTCTTCTTCTTCTTCTTCTTCTTCTTCTTCTTCTTCTTCTTCTTCTTCTTCTTCTTCTTCTTCTTCTTCTTCTTCTTCTTCTTCTTCTTCTTCTTCCTCCTCCTCCTCCTCCCTTCTTCCTCCTCTTTCTCCTCTTCTTCTTCTTCTTCTTCTTCTTTTATTTATCCCCTCCTCCTCCTCCTCCTCCTCCTCCTCCTCCTCCTCCTCCCTTCTTCTTCCTCTTCTTCCTCCTTAAATTATCTTTCTTTCTTTTTCTTGTTCTTCATTGGGAATTTTCCTGCTCCTCCTCCTGGAATTATTCTTCAAAGACATTGAGAACTATCCTCCTCCTCTTCCTCTTCCTCTTCCTCTTCCTCTTCCACATGGTGCCAGGGACATTGGGAATTCCAGCTGCAAAGGAGCAGATCCTGCAGGAGAAGACACCAACCCCAGAAAGGACCTGCTCCATTGCACGGGGTCTGGAAAGAGCTCAGCGGTTAAAAACCGAGGAAAAAACGGGCAAGAAAAAAAAAAGAAGAATATTGCAGAGCAGGCTCCATCTCTTCCTCCAGCTCTTCGTCCCCCATTCCAATTGGGTTTGGCCAGGATATGAAACGCCCCTCCAATCTGTGTCCGAGACTGACCCGCTTAGCAGAATGCAGGGCTGAATCACCCTGGGGGAGGGGGGGTAGCAGCCAGATGGAGGCAATTAGTCCTCTTGCCAGCCAACTCCCCCCTCCCCTACCCCCCCCCATGGCCCTTGTCCCAAAGAAGGGAAGGGCACGGAGGGAAGAGAGGAAGGAAGAAAGGGAGGTGGGGAAACAGGCAGGCCGAGCTCGCTGCTTGTACCCAGCAGGGGTGTTTCCCTTCATGGCATCACCTGGCAGAATCCCTGGTTTAGTCAGGCTGGGGTTGAATGACCCGGCTGCAGATCAGCGAGTTTGCTGGACTTGTTTCAAAAGTCTCCTGCCGGTTTTCAAGACGTTGAACCTTCTTTGCATGACAGACTGCGGCAGTGACCTCCCCAGGGTGAGAGAGGTCCCCAAAACGGCATGGAAAGTCATGCAAATTAAGGCTTAATAAAGCTTTTAATTTAATGCGCCTCTGGAGGTTTGCTGTCAGGTGAGAAAGAGCAGGACCACACCTGAAAGTTCAATTCAGCTGCTTTATTGCTAAAAGCCTACGCGCAGGAATCTTCTCAATGAACGGTTAGCACTTGTTAGGAGTTAGATAAGGGTCAATATCACTCAAGGGAAGTTGGGTTTAGTTCGCTTGTGGCTACGTAGGGATTCTAGGCTGGTCCCTTTTTTGACGCCGACGCCGCCCAGGTTCTGCCAGGCCTTCTCCTACAATTGTGTGCAGTAGAGGCCAAGTCTCAAGTCCTGGTGGTTTCATGGAGGTGTATACAGGTAGTCCTCGCCGTACGAGCACACTTGAGCCTAAAATTTCCAATGTACTCCCAGAATGCAATGTTTCTCAACTTCGGCAACTTCAAGACAGGTAGACTTCAAATCCCAGAATGCTGTGTTTCTCAATTTTGGCAACTTTAAGAGGGGTAGACATCAACTCCCAGAATGCTGTGTTTCTCAATTTTGGCAACTTTAAGAGGGGTAGAATTCAACTCCCAGAATGCTGTGTTTCTCAACTTTGGCAACTTTAAGAGTAGTGGACTTCCAACTCCCAGAAGCAATGTTTCTCAACTTTGGCAACTTTAAGAGGGGTAGACTTCAACTCCCAGAATGCTGTGTTTCTCAACTTTGGCAACTTTAAGAGGGGTAGACATCAACTCCCAGAATGCTGTGTTTCTCAACTTTGGCAACTTTAAGAGGGGTAGACATCAACTCCCAGAATGCTGTGTTTCTCAACTTTGGCAACTTTAAGAGGGGTAGACATCAACTCCCAGAATGCTGTGTTTCTCAACTTTGGCAACTTTAAGAGGGGTAGACATCAACTCCCAGAATGCTGTGTTTCTCAACTTTGGCAACTTTAAGAGGGGTAGACATCAACTCCCAGAATGCTGTGTTTCTCAACTTTGGCAACTTTAAGAGGGGTAGAATTCAACTCCCAGAATGCTGTGTTTCTCAACTTTGGCAACTTTAAGAGGGGTGGACTTCAACTCCCAGAATCCCCTAGCCAGCGTGCTTTAAGAGAGATGGACCAACTCCCAGAATTCCCCAGTTTGCATGCTTTAAGAGGGGTGGACTTTAACTCCCAGAATTCCCCAGCCAGCATGCTTTAAGAGAGATGGTCTTTGACTCCCAGAATTCCCCAGCCAGCATGCTTTAAGAAAGATGGACCAACTCCCAGAATTCCCGAGTTTGCATGCTTTAAGAGGAGTAGACTTCAACTCCCAGAAAGCAATGTTTCTCAACTTTGGCAACTTTAAGAGGGGTAGACATCAACTCCCAGAATGCTGTGTTTCTCAACTTTGGCAACTTTAAGAGGGGTAGAATTCAACTCCCAGAATGCTGTGTTTCTCAACTTTGGCAACTTTAAGAGGGGTAGGCTTCAACTCCCAAAATGCTGTGTTTCTCAACTTTGGCAACTTTAAGAGGAGTAGACTTCAACTCCCAGAATGCAATGTTTCTCAACTTTGGCAACTTTAAGAGGGGTAGACATCAACTCCCAGAATGCTGTGTTTCTCAACTTTGGCAACTTTAAGAGGAGTAGACTTCAACTCCCAGAAAGCAATGTTTCTCAACTTTGGCAACTTTAAGAGAGGTGGACTTCAACTCCCAGAATGCAATGTTTCTCAACATCGGCAACTTTTAGAGAGGTGGACTTCCAACTCCCAGAATGCAATGTTTCTCAACTTTGGCAACTTTAAGAGGGGTAGACATCAACTCCCAGAAAGCAATGTTTCTCAACTTTGGCAACTTTAAGAGAGGTGGACTTCAATTCCCAGAATGCAATGTTTCTCAACTTCGGCAACTTTTAGAGAGGTGGACTTCCAACTCCCAGAATGCAATGTTTCTCAACTTCAGCAACTTTAAGATGGGTAGACTTCAACTCCCAGAATTCCCCAGCCAGCCAAGCCCAAGAATTCTGGGAGTTGCAGTCTACCGTTCTTAAAGTTTCCAGGTTGAGAAACAAGAGTTTAATTTGACCTAAAAGGAAAATAACTTACCGACTCATCATATTACAGCAACTGCCCTTGATCGGTTTAATTTAAATCAATATCTATATTAAATCAAACAGAGCTTTCGTTCTGGCCCCACCCTCCTCTTTGTCCCAGCCTGTCTAGTTTGAGCACATCAGACGTCCATCTCCAATGAAAACAAGACACCCTCCTGATGCAGAGAAAAAGGTGATCTGTCTGGATGCTAGCAAATCAGGGTTGTTTTGCATCCTCCGTTGGTTGGTCTGTAGCAAATTAAGTAATGCCAGTTACGATTTTGGGCTCAGCGTGAATCAAAACCCTGGTTGAGGTCTGATTCCAAGCCACAGCACTTCCTTTAAAGGCAGTTCTGGAGTCGGAGACCAAACCCTGGTTGACAGGGAGTATTCTGCTCGTCTCTCTGAACCTCTGAACCACTGCTATTTGCGGATGGTTCAAGGCAAGCCTAGGAACTTAGATTGAGTAAACCCAAATTAATTTATAGTTAGCTGCATTGTGCAAAACACATTCTGTCTGCACTGCAATTTGTTAATAAAATTGCTCAAGGTTGGGGTTGCTTTGCAGGAACTTGGCTGCAATCTGGACCTCAGGAACGAATTTGCTCCAATGAAGAATTTAACAGATGACAATAATAACAGAGTTGGAAGGGACCTCGGGGGTCTTCTAGTCCAACCCCCTGCTCAAGCAGGAGACCCTATACCATCTCAGACAAACGGCTGTCCAATCGCTTCTTGAAAACTTCCAGTGTTGGAGCATTCACAACTTCTGAAGGCAAGCCGTTCCACTGATTGATTATTCTGTCAGAAAATTCCTCTTTAGTTCTAGGTTGCTTCTCTCCTTGATTAGTTTCTATCCATTGGTCACCATACTATAAAAAAGACGTGGAGACTCTAGAAAAAGTGCAGAGAAGAGCAACCAAGATGATTAGGGGACTGGAGGCTAAAACATACGATGAACGGATGCAGGAACTGGGTATGTCTAGTTTAATGAAAAGAAGGACTAGGGGAGACATGATAGCAGTGTTCCAATATCTCAGGGGCTGCCACAAAGAAGAGGGGGTCAAGCTATTCTCCAAAACACCCGAAGGCCAGACAAGGAATAATGGATGGAAACTGATCAAGGAATTCAACCTGGAAATAAGGAGGAAAAATTTTCTGACAGTGAGAACAATCAACCAATGGAACAGAAGTTGCCTTCAAAAGTTGTGGGAGCTTCATCACTGGAGGCTTTCAAGAATAGCAATAGCACTTAGACTTATATACCACTTCACAGTGCTTTACAGCCCTCTCTAAGCGGTTCACAGAGTCAGCCTCTTGCCCCCAACAATCTGGGTCCTCATTTTACCCACCTCGGAAGGATGGAAGTCTGAGTCAACCTTGAGCCGGTGAGATTTGAACCGCTGAACTGCAGCTAGCAGTCAGCTGAAGTAGCCTGCAGTACTGCACTCTAACCACTGCGCCACCTCGGCTCTTAAGAAGAGTCTTAAGAAGAGACTGGACTGCCATTTGTCAGAAATGGTGTAGGGTGGTGGGTTGGACTAGATAACCTAAAAGGTCCCTTCCAACTCTGTTATTCTGTTATTTCATCACTGGAAGCTTTCAAGAAGAGACTGGACTGCCATCTGTCAGAAATGGTGTAGGGTCTCCTGCTTGGGCGGGGGGTTGGACTAGATGACCTACAAGGTCCCTTCCAACTCTGTTAATCTGTTAAATACTGGAAGACTGCTATCATGTCACTCTTGGTCCTCCTTTTCATTAAACTAGACATACCCAATTCGGGCAACCGGACATTTTATCCTCCAGGCCCCTAATCATCTTTGTTGCTCTTCTCTGCACTCTTTCCAGAGTCTCAACATCTTTTTTATATTGTGGTGACCAAAACTGGATGCAGTTTTCCAAGTGTGGCCTTACCAAGGCATTAGAAAGCGGTACGAATACTTCACGTGATTTGCACAAACACACTTTGAAGACACGCTCGCTGCAGAGAAGCAGTCTTGGCTGCACAAAGGGACTTTGAGAAACCTGTGGCTGCAGATAAGCGATAGCAATTTCTAATTTTTAATTCGAATCAGTCCTTTGGCGTTCCCTGCCATTTTGGTACTTTTTTAGTAGATAGTCCTTGACTTATGACCACAATAGAGTCCCAAATTTCTGTTGCTGAAGTTGCTAAATGAGCTTTGCCCCAAATTAGAACTTTTCTTGTCACAGTTGTTAAGTTAGTAACACGGTTGTTAAGTGAATCTGGCTTCCCCACAGACTTTGCTTGTCAGGTCACAAAAAGAGGATCACATGACCCCGGGACACTGCAACCGTCGTAAATATGCGTCTGAATTTTGATCGCGTGGTCATAAGCCACTTTTTTTAGTGCCGTTGTAACTCTGAACAGTCACTAAACCATGGGTCCCCAACCTTGGCAACTTTAAGACTTGTGGACTTCGACTCCCAGAATTCTCCAGCCAGCATAGCTGGCTGGAGAATTCTGGGAGTCAAAGTCCACAAGTCTTAAAGTTGCCAAGGTTGGAGACCAGCTGGGGAATTCTGGGAGTTGAAGTCCACAAGTCTTAAAGTTGCCAAGGTTGGAGACCAGCTGGGGAATTCTGGGAGTCGAAGTCCACAAGTCTTAGAGTTGCCAAGTTTGAATACCTCTGCACTAAACTAACTGTTGTAAGTCAAGGACTATCCGTATTGGTGTTTTTTTTTTAATCCAGTTTGTGTGAATTTTAATGCTTTGAACGCCCAACGTTTCAACGCTTTTCACTTTCTGATTGTTTTATACGGTCTGTCCAATTACTTGATAGCGAGACAGGCAAGTGTATAAATTGAATTAATAGCGGCCGATGGATCTACCTTCGGGGAGAGGCGCACAACGCAAGAGGTCTTTTATCTGTTCAAAACTAAACAGTTCCAGAAAGGTTTAGCATAAAATGCTCACCTGTGCAGGTAGCATTTAAAATAGGTGGTTTTTCACCCTGGTCAGGAAGAGGGTTAGCCATGGCCAAAATCAACACACAGGGTTGTGGGGGTATCTGGCCTCAGTTTTGGCCTTTCCCTTTACTTTCAGATAAAGCAGAAATCTCTCGGATCTAGGATGGTGCTTTCTCCAGAAACCTCCCCACTTCCTGTGAGAATCAGTTGGGGCACCGGAGCCCAGAAACCAGTCTGGCAATGAAATCTGGCGTCATCTCCACCCACCCACCTGCCTTTTTAAGGCCTGAACTGAAGAAGCTGGCAAGTCAGGCCTGCCTTATCTCAGCCTTCAACCCATCCAGGTGA
>QLTV01001321.1:329304-351072 GCA_003457575.1 Thermophis baileyi | reverse complement strand
CTCTCTCTCTCTCTCTCTCTCTCTCTCTCTCTCTCTCTCTCTCTCTCTCTCTCTCTCCTGCCTGGTAGAGAGGTTTGGGGGGGAGGGGGGGAGGCCAGCGGGAGGTTCCTTGCCCGAAAACAAGCCGGCTACTGTTGTTGAGCCGATCATGGATCACAGGACAGCTCGCTGGGAGCAACAGCTGAAAGGCAAGGCGGCCAGAATAAATGAAAGGCTGCACCTCGGGGTCAGCATCATGTTTTGCAGAGAAGGGCCTCCTCCTCCTCCTCTGCCCCCTTCAAGAATCTGCTCCCCGGCCCCTCCTCCTCCTCCGGAAAGGGGGAAGGACCTCTCCAGTTGCAAGCAGCAGCTGACGGCCCCCAAATGGAGTCCACCCGTTTTTTAGGGCAGGGACAAACTTTGCTGGGGCAGGAGAGGGCCCCTCCCGCCCAGCAGCCCCTCCCTCCCTTCCAGGAGGAGGCAGCCCAACCTGGCCCGCTGCCACCTCCAAGCCCGAAAAACAAGTTCCCCCCCCTCCCTTGTGCCTCCCTGGCTCAGCCGGGCTGGAAGGAAGCCCAAAAGCAGCCGGCCGGCCAGCCTGAGGCTCTACTGCCACCGCGTGGCTCATCCTGGGCAGCCCCCGAGTTTCTCTTTGGCACAGCCAGAAAAATGGAGCCAAGGAACAGCTGTCGGGGTCTCGGTGGGTCTTTCCTTACCGGGCTGTGCAGCTGAGGTTAGGGCGAGAAGTTGGCAACCGGGCCACGAAGCCCGTTTACAGAGTGCCACGCTCCCGGGCCTACGTTTTAATCAAAACCACCATTTCTGATTATCACCAAAAACGGTGCCTACAGCGAACCGCCGGTTTGCTTAATGACCGTGGCGCTTGCTTAACGACCGCCACACACACACACACACACAAAAAGATGACAAAATTGGGCCGGTCATGTGACGGACCTCTTTTAAGAATGGTCACGAATTAGGACTGTGATGGGGCAGGCTTTGTTAGGTTTGAAAGTCAAGGGTTACCAATAACACACACACACCCCACACCTCTTCCGTCTTAACTTTGTCATTGTCTTTTTTGAAGGGTGGATTTGAATGTGGCTTATCTCTATGTATTTAGTGTTTATTTATTTAGATTTCTCTCTTTCTGCCTCTGCTAAATGCAGGAAGCGCTGCGTCTAGCCAGCAGACAAAAAGCATGTAAGACGATTCGCCCTCAAGAGAACGGCGAGACACACAAAATTATCCTTTCCCTCTTTCATCGGGACGCTCAACGAATCTAAAACAAGTTTCCAAAACTAAATTAGTTTTGTCAGAAAGAGCACCTCCCTTTTAGATACAGGTAGCCTTTGTACAGGTAGTCCTCAAATTACAATAGTTCGTTTTAGGGACCGTTTCCAAGTTACAACGGCACTGAAAAAAAGTGAGTTATGACCGTTTTTCACACTTACCACCGTCGCAGCATCCCCATGATCAAAATTCAGAAGCCTGGCAACAGATTCATACTTACGACGGTTGCAGTGTCCCAGAGGCTCACGTGATCCCCTTTTGCGACCTTCTGACAAGCAAAGTCAACGCGGAAGCCAGATTCACTTAACGACCGGGTTGCTAACTTAACAGCTGCAGTGATTCACTGAACAACCGTGGCAAGAAAGGTCGTAACGTGGGCCAAAATTCACTTTATTGTCTCACTTAGCAACAGACGTTTTGGGCACAATTGTGGACTACCTGTACAATCTTTCGTTCATTGTCTGTTCAAAGTTACGATACTGAAAAAAGTGACTTATGACCGTTTTTCACACTTACGACCTTTGCGGAATCCCCACGATCATGTGATCAAAATTCAGACGCATAGCAACTGGCATGTACTTACGACGGTTGCATTGTCCCAGGGTCATGTGATCCCCATTTTACAACTTTCTGACAAGCAAAATCAACGGGGAAGCCAGATTCAATTAACCACCGTGCTTCTAACTTCGTTAACTGCGGCGATTCACTTAACGACGGTGGCCAGGAAGATAGTAAAACGGGGCCAAACTCACTTAACTGACTTGTTTAGCAATGGAAATTTCGGGCTCAACTGTGATCGGGAGTCGAGGACTGTCTGTAAACATGGAATTGTGTGGGGGGTTTTTTTATTTTAAAAAAAAAAGGAATTCCGTAGGTTTGATGTACAGTGAGATATGCCTAAAATTATGACGATGGAACTATTTTTATTTTTCATGTAGCCAAATTCAGTCCTGACTTCCTGGTTGCTTCCACATTTGACTGAAGGACACTGTGGGACATTTTCCAGGTTGACCCAAACCCCCAGAATGGGAGTCATCCCATTCTTTTCGGACTCTGCTGCGCCCCTCCTCCAACCAATCGGGGGTCCCTTACCTTTTGGGGAGGTGTGCAAACGGATCTTTGGATTTGGGCTCGGCTGCCAAGACCTGCTCACACTCGTCTAATTCCTCTTCTGGTTCTGGCTTCTTCTCTTCTTTCTTCTCCGCTTTCTTCTCCTCCTTCGGCGTTTTCTCCTTCTTGGAGGTTTCCTTCTTAGGTTGGTTCTCTGCAAACTTCTTGGCTGCAAAGCCACAAGAAGGAAAAAAGAGAAATGAACAGGATTCAGGGTTTCGATGCCGAAACGTCAATTTCTGGCCTCTTAAAGCGTTAAAACAGCGTTTTCCAACCTTGGCCCCTTTAAGACGGGTGGACTTCAACTCCAAGATAAAATAACAGATTAACAGAGTTGGGAGGCACCTTGTAGGTCATCTAGTCCAACCCCCCACCCAAGCAGGAGACCCTACATTTCTGACAGATGGCAGTCATTTCTCCTTATTTCCAGGTTGAATCTCTCCTTGGTCAGTTTCCAACCATTATTCTTTGTCTGGCCTTGGTTGCTTTGGAAAATAGCTTGACCCCCTCCTCTCTGTGGCAGCCCCTCAAATATTGGAAGATGCTCTCATGTCTCCCCTAGTCCTTCTCTTCACTAGACTAGCCATGCCCAGTTCCTGCAACCGTTCATCGTATGTTTTGGCCTCCAGTCCCTTAATCATCCTGGTTGCTCTTCTCTGCACTCTTTCTAGAGTCTCAACGTCTTTTTTGTAGTGTGGTGACCAAAACTGGATGCAGTACTCTAGGTGTGGTCTTACTAAGATGCTCCAACATTTTCAGAAGTGGGTTGTCACTGCTTCCTTTCTGGGGCTAAGAGAGACGGACTAGCCCAAAGTCACCCAGGTAGCTTTGTGCCTAAGGCAGCACTAGAATTCAATTCATACTTTCCTGGTTCCTAGCTTGGTGTCTTTAACTACGACAACAAACTGGCTACTATACTGCAGTCCATTTTTTTAAAAAAAAATTTTTTAGAAGTCTCATAGAGTTTTCCCCCACTGCTTAAGCATGGATGGCTTTCATAAGCATGCATCTTTTTGTTATCATATTGCTGTATCTTTGGGATCTTCTTTATTATTTATTTTATTGCTTTATTATTTGATTTCTGTTAGGAGTGGTGCGGTGGCCTAGAGGTGGAGCTCTCGCCTCACAATCAGGAGGCTGTGAATTCGATCCTAGGTAGAGGCAGATATTTCTCCCTCTGGGCACAATGAGAATATATCTGATGAACAAAACTCCGCATTGGCAACAGGAAGGGCATCCGGCCAATAAAACACTCTGCTAGCTCCATTCAGTTGCCCAGACTCCACCCCACAAGGGATTATGGGGTCATTAAAAGATGATGATGATTTGATTTCTGTTCTGCTTACACGCTTTTCACTGCTTCCTCTTTATTGTTGTTAAGATGCCTAGAGCAACCCCACGGCGAGATAGGCAGCAAATAAATTTAACAAAATAAATAAATGTTATCTGCAAACGCTCATTCAAGCAGCTTAATTCACAAGATCTCCAAGGGAGAAGACTTCCAGCTATGAAACGTCTTTACCAACTAAACCACGGTGTGGGGCATTTGATCATGCAGTTGAATTTGCAGAAAAAGTAGGCAACGTTTTCAAAGGGTAGCAAGGCTCAAGATGTGCTACAGGCTGAACCCTATAAAGCAGGGGTCTGCAACCTTGGCAACTTTAAGACTTGTGGACTTCAACTCCCAGAGTTCCTCAGCAAAGCACAGCTGCCAAGGTTGCAGACCCCTGCTATAAAGTGCACGGGGGCCCCTTCAGAAAATGTTTAAAAGGCCCCCAATTTTTGAACCAGCCCACCTTTCAGCAAACGGAGCGAACATGAAATACGACCCTTTTCTACTTCGTGTTCTAATTTTAGCCCTGGAAGTTGCAGAGCCGAAGACAGAAACGGACTGTAAAATGCACGCTATTTCTTCCACGGGCTAAGCTTACTTCTATTTTTCCTAAGACTGGCGGGCTTTCGATACAGGTAGTCCTCGACTTACGACCACAATTGAGCTCAAATTTTCTGTTGCTAAGCGAGACATTTGTTAGGTTGAGTTTTGCCCCATTTTACGACGTTCCTTGCCACAGTTGTTAAGTGAATCACTGCAGTTGTCAAGTTAGGAACACGGTTATTAAGTGAATCTGGCTTCCATGTTGACTTGGCTTGTCAGGAGGTCGCAAAAGGGGATCACATGAGCTGGAACACTGCAACCGTCATAAATCCGAGTCAGTTGCCAAGACTCTGAATTTTGATAACATGACCCTAGGAATGCTACAATGGTCGTAAGTGTGAAAAACGTTCCCAAGTCACTTTTTTCTGTGCCGTTGTAACCTTGAACACTCAAGAGTCACTAAATGAAATGTTCTATGTCGAGGACTACATGTGAAGCAGGGATCCCCAACTCCCGGGCTGTGGTCCGTTTGGAACTCCATTTGCGCGAGCGGTGGGCACTCTCACGCGTGAAGCTCCATTTGTGTGAGTGGCACACGGAAGTGCCCACCGCTCGCGGAAATGAAGCTGCGTGTGCGAGCGCCTGCTGCCTGCACGGAACCATTTCCGCCAGTCCTCAAAGTATGGAAAGTTGGGGACCACTGCTATAAAGGGTGAAAAATCAATTCTGCATAATGGATTCCTACGAGCAGAATACAATAGTAGGGGATAGAATAGAAATAGAATAGAATAGAGGAATAGAATAGAAATAACAGAGTTGGAAGGGACCTTGGAGGTCTTCTAGTCCAACCCCCTGCTTAGGCAGGAAACCTTACATCATTTCAGACAAATGGTTATCCAATATCTTCTTAAAAATGTCCAGAATAGAATAGAATATAAATTCTGGAGCGTCAATCAGAATAGAGTGGAAGGGGCCTTGGAGGTCTTCTAGTCCAACCCCCTATACCATTTCAGATAAGTGACTGCCCAGACTCTTCTTAAAATTCTCCAGTGACAAAGCACCCACAACTTCTATTCCACTGGTAACTGTCCTCACTGTCAGGAAGTTCCTCCTTAATTCCAGGTTGCTTCTCTCCTTGGTTAGTTTCCAACCATTGTTTCTTGTCCTGCCCTCTGGTGCTTTGGAGAATAATTTGACCCCCTCTTCTTTGGGGCAGCCCCTCAAATCCTGGAAGACTGCTATCATCTCTCACCTAATGAGGTTGTTGCTCTCTTTTCTTGTTTGGAATTAATGGGAAGGAATGAAGCTACGCTTAGTCCAGGGGTGGTGTAAGCTGCTTGCAACGCATCCCACCTCCCGCTGTCCTTTTTCCAACCTTAAAAGACAGAATGGCCATTTAAGAGAAAATCAGGGGTGAATTTCCTGACCGTCAAATTGCGCCATCTTCTCACACAGCTTCAAGTCCCCCAGGATGGCCTTGAACTGGGGCTGGTTAATGCAGGTCACAAACCAACGGTTCACGTTTTCGTATGGCTGGCGGAAAGGGGGCTCCAGCACCTGAAAAAAAGGGAGAAAAGGCAGGAAATCTCAGCTCAAGCGACACCCAATCAGTTTCTTTCACCATGGGCTGGACAAAAGGGAAAAACTAGGACTATGAACTTTTGATTCCTGGTTGTTGTCAATTTAAAACAGGGATGGAGCCCAGAATTATGACCCTAAACCAATTTTACAACCGTTAAGCAAATGTAGCAGTTGTAAAGGGAACAACGAGGTCTTAAGATCTGCAGCTGACTCTTTGCAGGAAACTAAGAGTTTCTGACAAAAAGAGCTCATTACCAACAATGGATTTACTCAACAAGCAGTATTTGCTTTACAACCACGCACACACAAAAGGTTGTAAATCGTGGTCACATGACCACTGGACATTGCAAACAGCCGTAAATGCAGGCCAGTTGCCTAGTATCCAAAATGCAATCGTAACAGAATAACAAGAGCTGGAAAGGACCTAGTCCAACCCCCTGCTTAGGCAGGAAACCCTACACCACTTCAGACAAGTGGTCATCCAACTTCTTCTTAAAAACTTCTTAAAGTGTTGGAGCATTCACAACTTCTGGAGGCAAGTTGTTCCACTGATTAATTGTCCTCACTGTCAGGAAATTCCTTAGTTCTAGGTTGCTTCTCTCCTTGATCAGTTTCCATCCATTGCTTCTTGTCCTGCCCTCAGGTGCTTTGGAGAATAGCTTGACTCCCTCTCCTTTGGGGCAGCCCCTGAGATATTGGAAGACTGCTATCATGTCTCCCCGAGTCCTTCTTTTCATTAAACTAGACCTACCCAGTTCCTGCAACTGTTCTTCATATGTTTTATCCTCCAGTCCCCTAATCATCTTTGTTGCTCTTCTCTGGACTCTTTCTAGAGACTCCACATCTTTTTTACATCGGGGCGACCAAAACGGAATGCAGTACTCCAAGTGTGGCCTTACCACTTATAAAGCGGTATTAACACTTCATGTGATCTTGATTCTATCCCTCTGTTGATACAGCCTAGGATTGTGTTGGCTTTTTTGGCAGCTGCTGCACACGGCTGGCTCATATTTAAGGGATTGCCCGCTAGGACTCCAAGATCCCTCTCAATCACGTGACACAGGGGAAAACTGGTTATCGGAACTTCAAATCTGGGTCGTAGGGAGCCCCTGGGGAGGTTCTTTGTAACTTCAAACTAAAGCTAAGCAACAGTCGTAAGTCAAGGACCACTTGTATGCGCCATCAAGTCGGTACAGGAAGTCCTCAAGATACGACCACAATTCAGCTCAAAATTTCTGTTGCTAAGAGGAAGAGTTACGTTTTGCAACAGTGATGAGTATCTGCAGCTCAGGTGTAGGATGACGGTAAAGGTTTGTTCTCCGAGCTTTTGGGTTGGTTTCCGAACGTTTTGTTACCAGGCTAGGTAACATCTTCCGTGGAGTTTAGGGGATGTCAGTGTCGGTGTTTTTCTGTTTATAAGGGCTTCAGGTGTGGGTGTGTTGAGTGAGGGTCTTGTGATGGGTCAGCTGTGAATCATTTAAGTCAGGGGTGGGCAACCTTAAACACTCAAAAGAGCCACAAAGGTCCTAACCGGAAGCCCCCCGTTCAATTCTGGAGCCGACCGAAGTCCGGTTCCCCCACCATAGAGTCTCCTCCTAGCGCGGCATCCTTTTTCCTCTGCCGGCCGGAAGTCCGGTTCCCCCACCATAGAGTCTCCTCCTAGCGCGGCATCCTTTTTCCTCTGCCGGCCGGAAGTCCAGTTCCCCCACCATAGAGTCTCCTCCTAGCGCGGCGTCCTTTTTCCTCTACCTGTCCTAACAGAAAGCCCTATCAACTGTGGAGCCGACCGGCGACAGGGAGCCACAGCAAAGGGATGAAAGAGCCACATGCGGCTCCAGAGCCGCGGGTTGCTGACCCCTGATTTAAGTGAACAGTGATGTTCAACCAGGTCTCAGGATCTTCCACGCTGTTCCTGGACTTCCGTCCTTGGTGAAAAGGCATCTTTCCTTCCACACTACCTCAAAATTGGGATAATGAAAAATGAGTCCTCGAACCAGGTTGCCATGCTTTAAATCCTGCACTGTTTGGTGCTTGGCAGCTGCGGGTTCAAGGCAGGCTCTGCTTACGGTCCAGAAGATCTAACAAGCCTCTTGTCCTCGGAGGCCAATTCCTCACAGGGGACAAAATGCCCAGCCCTGCTCTTTCTCCACCAGCAATCCCAGGCACCCCAGCGGCCCCCTTCCCCTCCAGGACCTCCTCAGCCACCTACAGAGACTCACCTGCTTGTAAAGCCAGAGAAGAGTGCAGACCACTGTGATATCCGCCAGCGTGATACGCTCCCCGACCAAAAACGTGCGAGTCTTCAGGTGAGAATCAAGCAGGCACAAGATCCGTTTCACTTCCTCCTTGGCATACTCCGTAGCCTGCAAGGGGCAGCAAAAACTTTAAGGGGACAGCCTAGGGATTTTGGGGGGGGGGGGGCAAAGATGAAATCCAGAGAGGCACCC
Source organism: Thermophis baileyi (assembly GCA_003457575.1). NCBI lineage: Eukaryota > Metazoa > Chordata > Lepidosauria > Squamata > Dipsadidae > Thermophis > Thermophis baileyi. The sequence goes on along the minus strand of QLTV01001321.1, from coordinate 342,786 downwards.
CCCTCCCCCAGAGGCTGTCAAAAGCCAGAGGGCCTTTGCAGGAAGATAGCAATAGCACTTAAGACTTATATACCGCTTTACAGTGCTTTTACAGCCCTCTCTAAGCGGTTTACAGAGTTAGCCTATTGCCCCCAACAATCTGGGTCCTCATTTTACCCACCTCGGAAGGATGGAAGGCTGAGTCAACCTTGAGCCGGTGAGATTTGAACCGCTGAACTGCAGCTAGCAGTCAGCTGAAGTAGCCTGCAGTGCTGCACTCTAACCACTGCGCCACCTCGGCCTCTTGAATATATTGAAACGAAGCCTCTTGAATATATTGAAACACACTACAAAATATCATTTAACTTCTGTTTTCAAGCACAGGAAGTCTTCGAGTCACGATGAGTGAGCCCAAAATTTCTGTGGCTAAGCGAGGCAGTCGTTAAGTGAGTTTTGCCCCGTTTTACAACCTTGCCACAGTTGTGAAGTGAATGTGGCTTCCCCCGTTGACTTTGCTTGTCAGAAGGTCGCAAAAGGGGATCGTGTGACCCCAAGACACTGCAACCATCGTAAGTGCATGCCAGTTGCCAAGCGTCCAAATTTTGATCACGTGACTAGAGATGCTGCAATGGCCGTGTGCAAAACAGTCATCACCCACATTTTTTTCAGTGCCGTTGTAACTTTGAATGGTCACTAAGCAAGCAGCTGTTAAGTGGAGGACTCCCTGTGCAGGTAGTTCTTGACTTATGACTGTAATGGAGCCTGCCCATTAAGGTTATAAGTTGCGACGGTTGTAAAGCAAGTCACCCATGTGACCAGTTCGATTTTACCACCATTTTTGCGGCGATTGTAAAGCAAACCCTTTGCTCGTTACGGGCCAGCATGGCCAAATCCTGGTTTTCCGTAAAACCATTGTAAAATGCAGTCATGTGACCAGGGGACACTGCAATTGGTTGTAAATGCAGGCCGGTTGCAAGACCCCCGACATCTGGTTGTTGTGCGCCCCCCCCCCCCGATGCCAGAATTGGGTCCTAAACAGCTACAGGAAGTCCTCGACTTACAACTTAGTTCAGAGGTCTTCAAAGTTGGCAACTTTAAGACTTGTGGACTTCAACTCCCAGCTATGCTGGCTGGAGAATTCTGGGAGTTGAAGTCCACAAGTCTTAAAGTTGCCAAGTTTGGGGACCCCTGACTTAGTTGCTTAGTGATTGTTTGAAGTTATGATACTGAAGTTATGATATGGGGAGGTCCATCGTAACAGTCACTAAGCAACTACCGTATTTTTCGGAGTATAAGACGCACCGGAGTATAAGACGCACCTTAGTTTTTGGGGAGGAGAATAGGGGAGATAGGGGGAAAAATCTGCCTATCAGGTATTCATCTGGCTAGCGTCCTTAGTCTGGTCAGCTTCAGCACATTATTTTATCCCCTGGTTAGGGCTTAAAAAAACCTCTTTCGGAGGGAGTAGCAATGAAAAAAGCCTGCAAAGACTTAGGGCTGGAAAAAACCTTCAGAGGATCGCTTCACTCCTTGTTAGGGCTGAAAAAAAGGCTTCTAAAGCACAGCTCAGCTGATTGTCGGAGGGAGGAGCAATGAAAAAAACAGGCAAAAGGAAGATCCCTTAGCTAGCAAAGGACGGAAGATCAGTGCTACACTGTTAGCACCTCGTTAGGGCTGAAAAAAAAAGCTTAGAAAAAGCATAAGACGCACCCAAATTTTCAGCTTCTTTTGGGGGGGGGGGAAAGGTGCGTCTTATACTCCAAAAAATACGGTAAGTTGTAAGCCGAGAACTTCCTGTAGCTATCTACTCTGAACTTCATGACTAGCGAAACATAAGGCATCTCTCTCTTTCAAAAAAAAAAAAAAAAGGTGATTTCCGGCTCCCTTCCAGCTTTTTACATGGTTGGGAAACCTCTTTTTCTGTAAAATTGGAGTGCCTCTTACCTGCTTGTTGTATTGCATGATGCCAAGCGTGGGGAAGACCCAGGTACTGGCTGGGGGCACAATGTCGCTGTCAGCAAAGCTCACCCATTGAAGGACCTGGGAAGCTGCCTCTTGAGTTGTGCCTCGCAGTTCCTCGTTGCTGACTGGGAGAGGAAAACCGGCCAGTTAGAGAAGCCACGATCAGAAAGAATGCAGGTAGTCCTTCAACGTACAGCCACAATTTATGTTGCTAAGTGAGAAACTCGTTAAGTGATATGATCTTCCTTGCCACAGCTGTTAAAGGAATCACTGCGGTTATTAAGTGAGGAACACCATTGGTTTGTTTTTTTCTTCAATAAGTTTTATTTATTTTTAGTCTTTCTACATCTCATGTCGCGAGTGTTTGCTTTCTGGGTTTCATACATCCATACAATAATCTTAACAATATTTTTCTTAATTAGTTACAATTCATTATCATTTCATTTTTAATACATCTCTTACATTTCTTTTAGACTTTTTCCCCTTTTATTTTATCTCTATTTTAATTCTCTTTTCATTCCCCCATTTTCTTTTCTAATCTTCTCTTTCCATTCCAACAATCAAAGATGTGGTCTTTTCCCACCTTATACATTTCTAGTATTAATATATTTTACTTCACTTCTTTTCTAAATAGTATTCAAAAATCTTTTTCCTCTTTTCCATATCATTCTTACTCTTCAATACAAGCTAATTTTATCTTAAGTTAATTCTATCACTTTATTACATTTCTAACAAACATTCAAAACTAATTTTAAACATTCAAAACTAATTTTTATCTCTTTTATCCCATACAAAACATGTTTCAAAGTTACCAATTTTCAATCTTCATATTTTCTTATGTTATTTTATAATTTCATTTCTACAAACTAAGTCACTTTTTTCAGTGCCGCTGTAACTTCGGTTACTAAGTGAACTGTTGTAATTAGGACTACCTTACACTGGCAACTTTAGTTAAGTCAAGTTTCCTGTAAACCTGACCCAACACTGAGCCCCGAGATTTTGGATAAAACTGACAAGCAGAGAGATATATTTACCGTAGTGTGCGATGGCGTTGCTCTCGAATATGCAAAATCCATCGTCTCCTTCGAAGGCCGGAACCTACAAGGGGAGGGGTGGGGGGAAGAGAAAAGCCTCTCTGAGAAGACAGACAGACAGACAGCTCTCCTCTGAGGAGGTCAGCAGGTGCCATCTGCAGCACTGTTTCTCAACCTCAGGAATTTTAAGGCACTTGGGACTTCAACTCCCAGAATTCCCCAGCTAGCACAACTTGCTTGCTGAAATTGAGAAATGTCGATTTAAACTAACTTATGAGAAATCGCCTATCCTTAAAAAATCTCTAGAGGTAGAAAACCCGCAACCCAAGAGGCACCGTACTACTTGTGCAGATCTTATTATCAGAAAGGTTTTTATGGTATTTAAATAAAATCTAGGGAGCTGCGATTTAATTTCCCACAATCCCCAGGAAGCAATATTGTTGACAGGAAACTGCTATTGTTATAAACCTTTCTCTCAACCTTGGCAATGTTAAGATGAGCGGACTTCAACTCCCAGAAACCCTCAGCCATGACTGGCTGGGGAATTCTGGGCATTGAAGTCCAAGCATCCTAAAGTCGCCAAGGTTGAGAAATACTACTGATCTGGAGGATACAGCATTGACTCAACAAGACCAACTGAAAAATATAATTTAACGCTGCACTTGGTCAGTTATGTCATTGGAGGGATACCACAAAAAGGAACCTGGCTTGTTCTGAAGATGCACTAAGTCTGCTGGATACACGGATCATCACAACCCAAACAGTGTGAAGCTGCCTTTTTTTTTTTTTTTTTTTTTGAACCAAGCCCCAGGCATGTAGAGAGCCAGTTTGGTCTAGTGGTTAAAGCGCCAGGGTAGAAAGCAGGACACTTGGATTCAAATGCCACCTTATCCAGGAAAGCCTGTCTCTCTCAGCCCAACCCACCTCATAAGGTTGTTGTTGTGGGGAAAATAGGAGGAGGAAGAAGGTGTGTCGGACGTGTTTCCCACCTTGAGTTCTTTGTAAAATAAAGGCTGGATACAAATAAATAAACGAATGAATAAATTTTCACAGCTCTAGCCCACTATTCTGGAAAGTAGTAAGAATCAAAACCATCCAGTAAGATTACAAACACCTTCCATTCTACCAAAAAAATCCCAGAAGTAACTCGAGTTAAAGAAAAGACAAGGGGGAAAAAACACACACACACAAAAAAAAACCCAGCCGCTCACCTTTCCAACTGGGAATTTTTTCAGAAATTCAGGGGTCTTGTTGGTCTGCCCGAAGTGGAACTGGGGCGGCGTGGAGAGGACTTTGATCTTGGCCCCGCTGTATTGGGCAGCGATGAGGGCTTTGAATGCCCGCCAGTTCTCGGGGTAAGTGTAGAGAGTCTGCAGGGGGAGCAAGCAGCGATGGGTTAAAGGGTACCCGAGAAGTTAAGTCATAACTTAATAATATGCGCTATGTAGTCTTTTAAATCGATTTTCCGCCTGTGTACCGCAGCTGGAAGCCGAGCTGTCTGCATTGATTTGTTCAACTGGTAGGGTCAACCTCTTGGCAGGTGACTCTGCAGTTGTGGTGGCCAGAGGACTTTGCTACTGCAAAGCAAGACGGGGCACCATCACAATGCAACATCAGCAGAAGGTCCTACTAAATTCTCCATTGGCCTGTTAGGTCTACTACACGCTCCATTCTCCAGAACCACACCCGCCATCAGGCTAGGCCCCTCTCCTCCTTTGCTCTAGAACCCGTTAAAACTTGGACCACGCAATCGTGGCATGATGTTCTGCCTGGAAAGATCTATCTGGGTGCAAATTCAGGGCCACCTTCCCACAACACCTCCTCATCTCAGAATAACGCAACAGCAGTTGGAAGGGAGGTCTTCTGTAGTCCAACCCCAACCCCCCCCAAGCAGGAGAACCTATACCATCCTGGGCAAATGGCTGTCCAGTCTCTTCTTAAAGACCTCCAGTGATGGAACATCCATAACTTCTGAAGGGAAGCCGTTCCACTGGTTAATTGTTCTCAGTGTCAGGAAATTTCTCCATAATTCTAGGTTGCTTCTCTCCTTCCTAAGTTTCCATCCACTGCTCCTTATCCCTCCTCCTGGAGTCTCCTAAAATCAAGAGCTTCCACCCCAAAAAACTGCCAAGAGAGCAGGGGTGCAAATCCAGGGCCAACGTCACCCCCCTCATCTCCTAAAACCAGCATCTTCTGCTCAACAGCATGGCCCGCCCCGAGCCAACGCCCACCACCCTACAATCCAGCAAACCCCCAACATGTGAAACATCACCACTGGAAGACAAGGATCCAGTCAGTGGCACCTCTCTCAGGTTGCTGCCAGCACCAAAAGGGCGAATTCAGAGGACGTTAGAACCCATCATCCTTGCCCATTCGCTTCTGGGTGGCCCCAAAAGGCCAGGAAACCGCCCATTCCTTGTTCTTCATCCCCAGGTGCCAAGAGACAACTGCCTCTAAAGCTGGAGGCTCCATTCAAGACGCCCATCAACCCTCTCTCCACCACTTCTGCAGGCAGATTCTCTTCCATCCCACCAAAGGGGTCTCTCCATGCCCCAAATGGCTTAATTTACGACTTGGGGCGGGGGTGGTGGTCTTGTCTTTCATCTGCAGCCCAGGAGGCAAAATGCTGGTTTGCCTTCTCCCCACGTGGCAGAGCAAAAAGTAGCTCGACCCCCATCCACACAAACACACTTAGACCCGCGTTTCTCAACCTGGTCGACTTTTAAGAGGTGCGGACTTCAACTCCCAGAGTTCCCCAGCCAGCTGTGCTATGCATAGCTATGCTATACTGGCTGGGGAACTCTGGAAGTTGAAGTCCGCACCTCTTAAAAATCGACCAGGTTGATAAACTCCGTCTTAAGACAGCTCGGACTACAGCTTCTATATGGCGTGGCCTTTGGGCCGGGGCGTATGGGAGTTGTAGTCTTGGCCGTTCGGGTCCGTTTAAACCCCTCATGCGCGTGGCAAGGGAAGAGCGGAGCAGCCTGACACTCCCCCTTTCGGGCTCTGCCCGCCCGCCTGGCCTCCTCCATCCCTGGCGAGACTCCCCGCTCCAAGGCCCTCCCTCGTCCCTTCCCAGCCCCGGGCTCCGGGCCCCCCACAGCCCTCCCGGTAGCCGGATGCAGGCGGATGAACTCTAGGCCTCGACGGGAACCACAAGCTCACCCCGGCCACCGCCATCTTAGCGAGGAGAGGAAAAGGAGGAGCGTCGCCCAAGACGGCCGTAAAGCAAGTAGGGGGAGGGAGGAGGAGGAGGAGGAGGAGAAAGCCGAAGGCGACGAAACTGCTACGTCACTGTTGAGAGGCGGAGCCCTGCAGGGACCGGGAGGGCGGGTGGAGCGCGAGAGCATAGAGATTTAAAAAGTGTAGAGAGATTCTCTCTCCTAGAGAGGTCAGTTTCGGCTTTCCTTGGTTTAAAGTAGGGTCTTCAAACTTGGCAACTTTAAGATTTGTGGACTTCAACTCCCAGAATTCCCCAGCTAGCCATGGGGAATTCTGGGAGTCGGAGTCCACAAGTCTTGAAGTTGCAACTTTGTGGAGAGCCCCAAATTTAAACATCGGTTTAAACGTTGCTTTGGCTCAGGGTTAACTTGAGCTACAAATGTTCTCCATTATTGAAACGTTGCTTTCCAATGGATTTAGTTGCTGCAAGGTGAAAATTGCAAAGGTCTGCAATAAAACAAACAAATAAAATAAAAAGGTCTGCAGAAATGGTGTAGGGTCTCCTCCTGCTTGGGTGGGGGGGGGGGGTTTGGACTAGATGACCTACAAGGTCCCTTCCAACTCTGTTATTCTGTGCTGTTCTGTTAAGTGTGTCTGAGCACCTTAAATGGCCAGAGTTTGTCTCCCATCTGACACTCTGCAAAATAACCCAGTTCGCAAATTAGGAATCCCAACTTCTGCCACCATTTCTGTGGAATCAAACCCAAAACCAAAAGTTATTTGGATAGCGAGCATAAAAATGGAATAAATAGAAGTACTCAGGGCTCACTGCAGCTAACACTTATTGAACAATATCATCATCATCATCATCATCATCATCATCATTTAACGACCCCATAATCCCTTGCAAGGTGGAGTCTGAGCAAACTGGAGCTGAGTGTTTACTGGCTGGATGCCCTTCCTGTCGCCAGGGCGGAGTTTTGTTCAGCAGATATATTCTCATTGTGCCCAGAGAGAGAAATATCTGCCTCCACCTAGGATGGAACTCACAGCCTCCGGATTGTGAGGTGAGAACTCCACCTCTAGGCCACCGCGCCACTCACTCATTGAACAATATGCCATGGAGAAATTCCCTCCAGAGGATAATGGAAGGGATTCCTGTAGACAAAAGGATGTAGTCATATTTACAGTACATTTCAGCAAAGGAGGAGAAAATCAGTCATGCAGCTAGTCGTCAACTTACAACCATCCATTTAGTGACCAAACAGCACTCAAAAAAGTGACTTAGGGCTGATTTTCACATTTATGACTGTTGCTGTATCCCCATGGTCACATGATCAAAATTCACCTGCTTGGCAACTGGCATGTGACCTTCCCAGCCAGCTTCTGACAAGCAAAGTCAATGGGAGAAACATGATTTGCTTAATGACTGTACGATTCACATGGCAGTTGCAGTGATTCACTTAAGAGCAGTGGGAAAGAAGGTCATCAAATGAGATGCAACTCACTTAACAACAGCCTCACCTAGCAAAAGAAATGTTGGGGTCAATTGTAGGTTGAGGATTTCCTGTACATAAGCATAGGTCACAGATTATGTAAGCTTAGATATTCATCATTATCAAGCCTTTTTCAAGAAGAGACTGGACTGCCATTTGTCAGAAATGGCGTAGGATCTCCTGCTTGGGGGGGGTTGGACTAGATGACCTACAAGGTCCCTTCCAACTCTGTTAATCGAATCTAATCTAGTCTTAATAAAAAGAAACATATCAGTTACCGTTGCCATAAAAATTCAGATAAACCGTCCTGAGTTTATGTTTCAAGGTTGCTCCAATTAGCACACATTCCTTCTGCGACTTCTATCTTGCTAACATGCTCCCCACTCCTCCAAGAATATAGAATACCTGCTTGGTTCAATGCAACTTTAGACCAAATAATTGATTAAATTTATATGCTGCTGCCTCCATTTTCAACAATTCTGAGCAGTTTGCCTAATGCATATTTTTAAAAAAATGATTTAATTTAATTTAATTCAATTTAGAGCCTCTGCTCTAAACCCCTACATTTTTCAATGGCCTCCTAAGGGGAGATTTATTTCCATGGGGCTGAGAAAGAAAAACAGTTGGAATTTAACTTTTCCACGATTCTGAATTATATCTATCTATCTATCTATCTATCTATGGGAGAAGAGAGCGACCGCTCTTGCATCCTTGTCTATGGTTTTCTCCCCCCCTCCGGAAACCTACCTCTCTACCCTTCACTTCTCTATGGGAGCTGCCCTAAGCTTCCCGCCCATTCGCCAGGAGGACATCTTCCTGGGCGGCAATATCCGGGTCATTGCGGGCGCGCAGGCGCAGTGCGGCCTCGCCGGACCAGGATCCCTGAGGGAGACGGCGCGCTCGGGCGGCTGAGGCGAAGATGGCGGAGGAAGCGGAGGAGGCGCCGGCCGCCCTCGGCCACGGCGAGGCGGAAAGCGTCGAAGAGCTCCCGGGAGCGGAAACCGGTGAGAGGGACACCCGGGGCGGGTGGAAAACAGGAGTCTCCGGGGGCGGCGGCGCTACCGGGATACCGGAGGAAGCATAGGGGGGGCGGGTAGGGGGGTCCCCGGGGCTACCCAGGGAGGCTGGAGGGCCCCGATCCGGCTCCTGTTTTAGCGGGAAAAGCGGAACTTCCCGAACGTCGGTGTACGGTAGACAGCTCCTGGACAGGGAGGCTCTCTTCTCAACTGTCTTGGATCCCGGCCCTGCGTGGCTCCAGCTGCCAACTTAGGTTGTCGTGGGGGGGGGGGTTCCATACAAATGGGAGGTGGTGGGAGGAGCCATGCAAATTAAACAGGCAATTTTTTTAAAAAAATATATATATTGAATGTGTCTTTGTGAAGCATCAGAAATAGGAGAGGTGGCTTTTGCTCCCCTTTAACAATCTGGGCATCACTTAATGACGGGATTGTGGTTGTTAAGCAAGGTGATCGCGTCTCTCTCTCCCTCCCTCCCTCCCTCCCATGATTTATGACCATGGTTCTGGACTCCGTTGTGGTCGTAGTTAAGGAAGTTAAAACTGTCGACTTGCAACAGTTCACTCACTGATCGTTTGAAGTTACAAAGGCATTGAAAATAGCAAGAGCACTTAATAGCAATAGCAATAGACTTATATACCGCTTTACAGTGCTTTACAGCCCTCTCTAAGCGGTTCACAGAGTCAGCCTCTTGCCCCCAACAATCTGGGTCCTCATTTTACCCACCTCGGAAGGACGGAAGGCTGAGTCAACCTTGAGCCGGTGAGATTTGAACTGCCGAACTGCAGCTAGCACTCAGCTGAAGTAGCCTGCAGTGCTGCACTCTAACCACTGCGCCACCTCGGCTCTTAAGACTTATATACCGCTTCACAGTGCTTTTACAGCCCTCTCTAAGCGGTTGACAGAGTCAGCCTCTTGCCCCCAGTAATCTGGGTCCCCAATTTACCGACCTTGGAAGAATGGAAGACTGAGTCAACTTTGAGCATGTCAGGATCGAACTGCTGGCAGTGGGCAGAATTAGTCTGCAATACTGCATTCTAACAGGGAGGGAGGAAGGAAGGCAGGCAATAGCACTTATATACTGCTTTACAGTGCTTTTACAGCCCTCTCTAAGCAGTTCACAGAGTCAGCCTCTTGCCCCCAACAATCTGGCTCCTCATTTTACCCACCTCAGAAGGATGGAAGGCTGAGTCAACCTCGAGCCTGGCGAGATTCGAACTGCCAAACTAGTGGCAACCGACAGTCAGCAGAAGTAGCCTGCAGGACTGCATTCTAACCACTGCGCCACCATGGCTTTATTTATGACCATTTTTCACACTTATGACCATTGCAACACCCCACCCCCCACCCCCGTGATCACGCGATTTACTGTCAGCAGTGGATTCTCCGGCATTTGAAGGCTTGACAACTGTCTCCCATTTATGACGGTTGCAGTATCCCGGGGTCACGTGATTGCATTTTGTGACCTCCTGACAAGCAAAGTCAATGGGGAAGCCCGATTCGCTTAACAACAGTGTTACTAATTTAACATGCAGCGATTCACTTAATAAATGTGGCAAGAAAAGTCATAAAATGGGGCAAAACTCACTTAACAAATTTCTCAGTTGGCAACATAAATTCTGAGCTCAATTGTGGTCCTAAGTGGAGGACTACCTATATAAGTGGAGGACTGCCTATACCTATCCAGGTAGACTCTATAGGAAGTTATCCTCAACTCGGGAGGAAGTCCCAGGATGCAGAACGAATCAACAAGAAAATGAAAATTAATACTGGGAAACTTTTAATTTCTTCCCGAATCTGCAGGCATTGACGAAGAGGTGCTTCTGAATCAGGAGAGTAATGGTGCTCCCAAGCCAGACGAGGCCATGCCGGTGCAAGAGGTCAATGGGGATAGCCTGGAAGACAACACGGCAGCCCCGCAGGCCGAGCCAGCCAGAGAGGAAACCCCGCAGCCTCCTGCTTCAGATGTGGGGATGATGATGGCCTTGAGCCAGCCCATGGAGGATCTCTCCATCACCTACCCTCTGGAGTTTGAGCGCTACTGGAGAGCCACTCAAGAGAACCCTCTGGATTTCACCGCATGGACCGAATTGTTGCAATACGTGGAACAGGAGGTATGAAGAAACCAAAGTGTCCAAAGCTATGAACTGATTGTCTGTGGAGATTCTCAGTCATCCAGGTCAGGGTTGTCCCAAAGGTGCTTTTTTTTCCAAGAGGCAACTCGGCTTTCTGGTTTTTCTTTTGAAGACGTTTCGCTTCTCCTCCAAGAAGCTTCTTCAGCTCTGACTGGATGGTAGGGAATGGAAGGATTTATACTCCTTGCAGACAGCTGGTCATTTGCATCCTTTTAGAGGGCCATTAAGGTGGAGGTTTATCTGTGTCCTCAGAGTCACCTGAGTGGTGCAAATGGGTGTGGAAGGACCCATTTATCTGAGGGTACAGATAAACCTCCAAGCGGCCTCAACGACCATCTAAAAAGGATGCAAATGACCAGCTGTCTGCAAGGAGTATAAATCCTTCCATTCCCCACCATCCAAATCAGAGCTGAAGAAGCTTCTTGGATGAGAAGTGAAACATCTTCAAAGAAAAACAAGAAAGCCCAGTTGCCTCTCGAAAAAAAAGCACCTTTGGGACAACTATGAACTGATTGTTGGGGCTTAGCAAGATGCATCAGCCCAGCCATGGTTTAGTGTTTTCCGTCAACCATGGTGCAAGATAACCCTGACTTAGTTGATGCCCACACTAGGTCAAATTGTGTAACAGAATGGGAGACTGGAGAAGAGGTGGAAGGGGGGGGGGGAGAATGTCGACAATCATACTGCAGCTTCCCAGGGAGGAGACAGCACATTCCAAAGAGAAGCCCAGAATAAAAGAGTCCTAAACATGGAGTTGCAGAGAAGAGCAAGAAAGATAATTAGGAGGCTGGAGGCTAAAACATATGAAAAACGGTTGCAAGAATTGGGTATGTCTAGTCTAGGGAAAAGAACTAGGGAGAACCTGATAGACTTCCAATATCTGAGATGTTCTCACAGAGAAGAGGGGTACCACCTATTCTCCAAAGCACCAGAAGACAAGAAGCAGTGGATGGAAACTAATCAAGGAGAGAAGCAACCTAGAACTAAGGAGAAATTTCCTGACAGTGAGGACAATTGATCAGTGGAACAACTTGCCTCCAGAAGTGGTGGGTGCTCCATCACTGGAGGCTTTTAAGAGGAGACTGGACAGTCACTTGTCTGGAATGGTATAGGGTCTCCTGCTTGAGGATGGAGTTGTACCAGAAGACCTCCAAGGTCCCTTTCAACTCTGTTATTCTGGATGGGGCAGGGGGGGATTCAAGGTAGCCACACCCTAGAATCTCTTAGGATACATCTAATGGGTTAGAAGGTTATACCTTTAATCTGGCGAGATTCTGCCCATTAGGTTAAGCAAATGAAGAATTTGACTCAGTTGGATTTCACTGTGTCATCTTTGTGCTTGGGCCTGACAGGCGCCGAGCAAGTGGGAGTTACGATCAGACCTCATACTTATGGCTGGCCCTACAGTCATGTGCTCCTGATTAGTGACATTCCCTGGCAGCTTCCGGCAAAGTCAGTGAGGAAGCCGGCAGGAAGTGATAGTTATGAATGCAGCAGGGACTGCTGGCACTGCCACTAAGTGAGGCATTGACGTGGTTTCTCCACTTAGGACCTCAACACTTAACAGAGTGTCTGGTCCCAATTAGCTTTGTTAAGCGAGGACTGCCAGTAATGCCAAACCACAGGTATGAAATAAACCACAACTGGCTCGCCTGAGGCCACAGTTTGGCTTCTGATCTTAGTTGCCCGTGCTGCCTTCGCACGTTTGCAGTGCTTTGTATTTTCCTGTGTCCCTCTCAAAACCATCCAAGCTTTTCTCTCGGCGGCTCTTGCAGAACCACATCTACGCAGCCCGCAAAGCTTTCGATAACTTCTTCCTGAGGTACCCTTACTGCTACGGCTACTGGAAGAAGTACGCAGACATGGAACGACGCTTCGACTTCATCAAGGAGACCGAGGAGGTACCTAGTAACAGTGGAGATTGTGCGCAGCGCGTCCCTGTCCTGACCCACCAAGGACAGGCGGCAGCATGCCATGTATTAGAACTGGGGTGGGGGTGGGGGTGGGGGCGACTCAGAATGAGACAAGCCACTTCCAGATTTTGAAAGATCAACCAAGAGCTGAGCCTATTTTAAAGTGTGTGCTTGGAGACATGGGTGTTTTCTTAGCATATGCATCAGCAGGTTTGAATGTGAAATGAAGCTTCCCAGGGTACCTCTGGAGGAATCTCTCTCAACCTTAACAACTTTAAGGTGGGTGGGCTTCAATTCCCAGAATCCCCCAGCCAGCACGCTTTAAGGCAGGGGTCCCCAACCTTTTGGACCTCAGGGACCACCAAGCAATGTTCCCTCTAACAAGGGAAATCGCTGCGCGGCAGTTCAAAACTGCTGCGCGGCGATTCCCTGTTACATTGCAAGTGCCACCCCAGGGCAGAGATTTCCAGCCCCACCACAGCCGGTCCCATATTCCAGAGCTGTAGTAGTCACACTCACAGGACTGGCCCGTTGCAGCTCTTCCACCCGGGTGCACTGTCCATTGCGGATGCCCCCTGCAAACCCGTCTCTCGAGGAGCGCTCGCTGAGGCAGTGTGGGAAACTTCAGCCGGGCTCCTTGAGAGTTAGCAGGGGGCTGATCTAGCAGGCGCTTTCTCTCGGGCCTCCCACCTGGAGGCCTCGCAGAAGGAGAGATGTAGACCCGAAAGGCGGCTGAAACATCCGCCCCCCCCCCCCCCCCGGCGGTGTTTTGGGCTTTACTTTCT
>QLTV01001321.1:286260-323760 GCA_003457575.1 Thermophis baileyi | reverse complement strand
TATCCCCTATGCGTGGGAATAATTTAGAGCTAGCTTCATCTTTCTAAGTGCCGATATGATGTACTCAATAAAGGGATTTTGCTTCAGAGTCCTGACTTCCCGCAGTTCATTACTCAGAACCATGACAGTTTATTTATTTAGAAAATGTATATTGCCGCCTACTCGCACATGGCGACTCAAGGCAGCTTAAAGGTAAAGGCCACACATGTGTGCTAGTTGTTTCCAGCTCTAAGGGTGGTGCTCATTTCCGTTTCTAAGCCGAAGAGCCAGCGCTGTCCGAAGACGTCTCCGTGGTCATGTGGCCAGCATGACTCAATGCCAAAGGCGCACGGAGCGCTGTTACCTTCCCACCAAAGGTGGTCCCTATTTTTCTACTTGCATTTTTTACGTGCTTTCGAACTGCTAGGTTGGCAGAAGCTGGGACAAGTAACGGGAGCTCACCCCGTTACGCGGCGCTAGGGATTCGAACAGCCGAACTGCCGACCTTTCTGATCGACAAGCTCAGCGTCTTAGCCACTGAGCCACCGCGTCCCCTTCAAGGCAGCTTACAAGGACATAAAAGCACACTAAAAGAATTTTTAAAAAATTTTAAGATAATAAAATAATAACCCACCCCAGCGACAACACAAAATCGCTCGACTTCATTCCAAGTTAGATGTTGGCGTGGAGGCCCCTGAGGCAGGTTCTTGCCCTGATATCTGGGTACAGTTTGACACTCTTGCTCCTGAGGAAGTGGACAGGATCCTAGGGAGTACGCACGCAAGCGCTTGTGTGAATCACTGCAGTTGTTAAGCGAATCTGGCTTCCCTCATTGACTTTGCTCACCGGAAGGTCGTAAAAGGGGATCACATGACCCCAGGACACTGCAACCGTCATAAATATGAACCGGTTGCCAAGCATCTGAATTTGGATCATATGGCCACGGGGATGTCCCAAAGGTGCTTTTTCAAGAGGCAACTGGACTTTCTGCTTTTTCTTTGAAGACGTTTCGCTTCTCGAAACCAGTTGCTACTGGTTTGAAAGGGGGGTGAAAGAGGCCATCTGTGTCCAAATGGAACAGCCCTCCCTCAACAGAGGGGGAGGGATATGACATCATCTACCTCCAGTCTACAGCGCAGTCCTTTCAGCAGTTCCAAGAAGGCTCCACACCCATTTGCACCACTCAGGTGACCCTGAGGACACAGATAAACCTCCAAGTGGCCTCAACGACCCTTTAAAAGGATGCAAATGACCAGCTGTCTGCAAGGAGTATAAATCCTTCCATTTCCCACCATCCAGTCAGAGCTGAAGAAGCTTCTTGGATGAGAACAACTTGCCTCCAGAAGTTGTAAATGCTTTAACACTGGAAGTTTTTAAGAAGAGATTGGATAACCATTTGTCAGAAGCGAAACATCTTCAAAGAAAAACCAGAAAGTCCAGTTGCCTCTTGAAAAAAGCACCTTTGGGACAACTATGACCTGGATGACGGAGAATCTCCAGAAACATTTGGCCATGGGGATGCTGCAACGGTCATGTGTGAAAAACGGCCATGAGTCACTTTTCTCAGTGTCGTTGTAACTTGGAACGGCCACTCAACGAATGCTTGTAAGTCGAGGGCTACCTGTAGCCCTTTCTAAAAAGCCTTCCTTTCTTCTGAACACAGCTTCAAGGAACATCTGTCCAGCCATGCCCCTGTGGACATTCTCTCCATGGAGGAGCTATTGTGGATGCAGTCCAAGTTGGCCTCCGAGGCGGCCCCCAAGATGACGGAGGGGGAATCCGAGGAGGAAGCCCCACCTGGGGAAGAACTGCCCCCGAAGGCAGAAAGCAAGCAGGAGGCCGCAGAGGGGAGCCAGGCGTTGGTGAGTCCATGTCTTGGCTTGGACCCTTCGTTTCTTCTCTTTCCAGTATCCCAATCTAGGCTTCCCTAAACTAACCCATAGCCAGAGATAGGGAGGTGGGCAGTAGCAGAGATCACAAAACCATCAGAATACAGGTAGTCAGTCAATCAATCAACCAATCACTCAGTTAGAGTGCAGTACTGCAGGCTACTTCTGCTGATCACCGGCTGCCAGCAGTTTGGCAGATCAAGCCTCACCAGGCTCAAGGTTGACTCAGCCTTCCGTCCTTCCGAGGTGGGTAAAATGAGGACCCAGATTGTTGGGGGCAATATGCTGACTCTGTAAATCGCTTAGAGAGGGCTGTAAAGCACTGTAAAGCAGTATATAAGTCTAAGTGCTATTGCTATTGCTATTCTGGTGGCAAGCTGTTCCACTGGTTAATCGTCCTCACTGTCAGGAAGTTTCTCCTTAATTCCAGCTTGCTTCTCTCCTTGATTAATTTCCATCCATTGTTTCTTGTCTTCTGGTGCTTTGGGAAATAAGTTGACCCCCTCTTGTTTGTGACAGACCCTCAAATACTGGAAGACTGCTGTCATGTCCCCCCACTAGTCCTTTTCTCTAGACTAGACATACCCAAATCCTGCAACCTTCACTCAGTGACTGATGTTACAATGGCCTTGAAAAAAGTGACTGATAACCATTTTTCACAGTTATGACCGTTGCAGTATCCCCATAGTCACATGCTCAAAATTCAGATACTTGGCAACTGACTCATATTTATGACGGTTGCAGTGTCCCGAAGTCACGTGATCCCCTTTTGCGACCTTCTGACAAGCAAAGTCAATGGGACAGCCAGATTCACTTAACAACCGTATTACTAAGTTTAACAACTGCTGTGATTCAATTAACAACTGCAGCAAGAAAGGTTATAAAACGGGGCAAAATTCACTTCTCTTACTTAGCAACAGAAATTTTGCACCCAATTGTGGTCGTACGTTGTATCTGTATCTCTTGGTCCAGGAGTGGATGCAGTCTCTATTGCTCAGGTATTGGCTTGTTTCATTGCATTTCACCTCTTTCTGTACAGATAGTCCTTGATTAAAAACCCCTTCATTTAGCCATCGTTTGAAGTTAAAACGGCAACGAAAAAAAGCCTGAATTGGGCTTGTGCCTTTGGGAGTAGCATGTTCCTTGAATGCTGCTAGTAAGGTTTCTTAACCCGATCGTATGGGTTAAAAGTTAAAAAAGAATTCAGAGTTAAGAGCTAAAATGAAATGAAATAAAAAGAGCAAATTTGGTCTAGTGGTTAAGGCTAGAAACTGGGAAACGGAGAGTTCTAATCCTGCTTTAGGCATGAAAGTTAGCTGGGTGATTTTGGGCCAATCACCAGGAGATGGAGAGTTCTAGTACTGCCTTAGCCATGAAAGCCAATGGTGATTTTGGGCCAATCACCAGAAGGCGGTGAATTCTAGTCCCGCTTTAGATATTAGGCCAGTGGGGTGATTTTGGGCCAATCACCAGGAGACTGGGAGTTCTAGTCCCACCTTAGGTATGAAAGCCAGCTGAGGAACCTTTGGAGAATCACCAGGAGACGGAGAGTTCTAGAATTCAGACATGAAAGCTGGGTGGGTGACCTTGGGCTAGTAGTACCTCTCAACTCAACCCAGCTCACAGGATAGGGAAAATAGGAGGCGGAAGGAATATTAGACATGTTCACTGTCTTGAGTTTATAAAAAATAGTACAGGTAGTTCTTCACTTACGACCACAATTGAACCCAAAATTTTTGTCGCTAAGCAAGACATTTGTTAAGTGAATATTGCCCCATTTTATGACTTTCCTTGGCACAGATGTTAAGTGAATCACTGCCTTTGTTAAGTTAGTAACATGGTTGTTAAGTGAATCCGGCTTCCTCATTGACTTTGCTTGTCAGAAGGTCGCAAAAGGGGATCGTATGGCCCCCCCCCCAAGACACTGCAACCGTTATAAATAGGAACCAGTTGCCAAGCATCTGAATTTTGATCACGTGACCATGGGGGTGCTGTGACGGTCATAAGTGTGAAAAATGGTCGTACGTCACTTTTTTTGATGCCGTTGTGACATCAAAGAGTCACTAAATGAACTGTTGTAAGTTGAGGACTGCCTGTAAAGGCGGGATATAAATAAGTAAAAAGGAAATAAGCAATAAAAGAGAATCGTCAGTGGGAAGTTGCTTAGATCCTATTCCGGTTCTCCACTTTTTTAAATTTTTATTAAACATTTTTTTCCAATTTTATAACATAATTATCATCTCTGCAACATTTTCACATCGGTATATCTCCATTACATCATTTTTCCTTTTCTATCTATACATATACATATACATATACATATACATACATACATACATACATACATACATATATATATACTTTTTCTATATATATTAATCATCTAATATATACAATACCTCTTATATCCATACATATGTACTTCTGTTATATATACTAGTTCATATACGGTACATCTTATGTCTACTATTGTACTAATTTATTTACATTCCATCTTACATTTTATATCGTATCTATTTTTGTGGTTTTGTAATTGTTATCTGATTCCTTAATGCTTTCTTAATCTTTGCATCTTTCCTCTAACCATTTATACCATTTATTCCATATCAAATAATAATCTCCACTTCTTTTCATGGGGGTTTCTTCGATATCCCTGATTTCACCTCTTCTTGCGTTTCAGGGGATGCTGGACCCAGAGAAAGTCCTGGAGCAATCCATTTCGATCCGCCAGCAGATCTTCAGTCAGAACGAAGGCGAAGTCAGCAAGCGCTGGAATTTTGAGGATGGGGTATGTACGAAGGGGGCAGAAGAATTTGGGGAAATTGTGCAGGAAGAAAAGAGAAGGATGCAAGTGGGGGAGGGAAATGCACTGAGGGGGAACCAGGGGTGTCAAACCGGAATAATCCAGCTGCCCAAGGACACCCGGCCTGGGAAAGAATGTGAAACCTCTCCAAGATGCACCTCACATCAAAGCGGTTCCCAAAACATCACACAGCCATTGGACACTGATGATCTGGTCAAAAGGGGAGGGCTCCAGAAATGGTAAACCTTGTAACTTTTGGGCGGGAATACTCCGATCTAGCCTCGCTTTTGCTGCAACCAGTAATCCTTAGTAAAAGAAGCTATCGCTTCATCCAAATGGAGTTGATGATCTTTCTTCCCTAGGGACCTAGCTGGGGCAGGTCTGACAGTTACCTTGTGCTCTTACCCGTCTCGGATTTTATCTCTATAGGTAGTCCTCGACCTACGAACATAATTGGGAACAGAATTTCTATCGCTAAGCAAGGCTACGTTCAGTGAGCCGTGCCTGATTTCATGGCCGGTTTTTTGCCAGCATGGTTACGCTAATTGCTGCAGTTGTTAAGTGAATCCCACAGTCCTAAAGCGAATCCGGCTTTTCCCCTATTGACTTTGCTTGTCAGAAGCTGGTTGGGAAGGTCGCAAATAGCGATCACGTGATTTCAGCCCACTTGCAAGCATTGTGAACACATACTGGTTGCCAAGTGCCTGAATTTTGATCATATGTATGTGGGAATGCTTCAATTGTACAGGAAGTTTATTACTTACAATCATTTTGTTTAGTGATCGTTTGACGTTACAACGGCACTGAAAAAAATGACATTGTTTTTCCACACTTAAAACCGTTGGTCCCCATGGTCATGTGATCAAAATTCAGACGCTTGGCAACTGACTTGTATTCATGACCGTTCCAGTATCCCAGGGTCACGTGATCCCCTTTTGCGACCTTCTGGCAAGCAAAGTCAATGGGGAAGCCAGATTCACTTAACAACGGTGTGACTAACTTAACACCTGCAGTGGTTCCCTTAAGAACTTTGGCAAGAACTATCATAAAATGGAGCAAAACTCAATCAATGCCTTGCTTGGGAATGGAAATGTTGGGTTCAATCGTGGTCGTAAGTCGAGGACTCCCTGTACCTTAATTCTTGAGTTGTGCTGGCTTGTCTTGGCTTCTCTGGGATAATCGTGGCCCTGTCACCCTTTCCCCTAGATCAAGAGACCCTACTTCCACGTGAAGCCACTGGAGCGAGCGCAGCTGCGGAACTGGCGGGACTACCTGGACTTCGAGATCGCCAGCGGTTCGCACGAGCGCACCATTGTGCTGTTTGAGCGCTGCGTCATCGCTTGCGCCCTCTACGAGGAGTTCTGGATTAAGGTCAGCTAGGCTCTGTCATGACAGAATAACAGAGTTGGAAGGGACTCTGGAGGTCTTCCAGTCCAACCCGATACCATTTCAGAGAAATGGTTGTTCAATCTCCTTAAAAGCCTCGGGTGTCGGAGCGGCCACAACCTGTGGAGGCAAGTCATGAGGGGGACTTCAGGGGAACAGTTCTTTTTCGTGGCCCCTTTGACGGCCTCTGAGCCTGCAGCTAAACCCTTTTCTTTTTCAAACCTGCAAGTGTCATCTCGTTGGGATGAGCGTGTTTGAATTGGCGCTGACGGACAGTACTAGGAGCCATTCAGAATGAATCGTCGGGAGGGGGCGCTGGCAAGCAGATCATTCTGAGCCCCCCTGAAGGACTTGTTTTTCTTAGAACAGAAAAGACTCTGGAGCAATGTTTCTCAACCTTGGCTAGTTGAAGATATGTGGACTTCAACTTCCAGCATTCCCCAGCCAGCATGGCCGATTTATAGCACAGGGGTGTTGTGGCCTGTCAGCCGCCGGCCCCTCCAGCAGCCGAATCAGGAGGAGGAGGAGGTGGTGGGAGTCAGTGTCAGCATTAGGGCAACCTGAGAGCTCCGAGGGGGAAGAGGGAATGGAGCTGGCAGAGAGAGAGACAGAGGCGGAGCCTGGGCCGTCCGTCAGCTTTCAGATGGAGAGTCAACAGCCCCCTGGTCGGGAGGGGGCTGATGAGGAAGAGGAGGAACAGCTGGGTCCAGTACCTGATACGCGGATGCGCAGAAGGCAGAGGAGAGGAGAGCAGTGGAAATCTATGGGCCGGTCCTTGGGATGGAAGAGCCACCGCTGCTATCGAAGCCCCACCCTAGCTCTGGGGATAAAAGGCAGGGGGCGGAGATGAATAGGTGTGGCAAACAACTATTCATCTTCCGGCCGGACGGACTTGTTAGCCTGCGGTGAGAGAGAAACTGTTTTGCCGGGGCTGCTGCCACTCCTAATAAAGAAATCATTGCTTCAACTACAGAGGGTTGGTCGTGTTTGGGGAGCTGTGTCAGAACAAGGGGTCTCCAAACTTGGCAACTTGAAGACTTGTGGACTTCAACTCCCAGAATTCCCCAACCAGCATGGCTGGCTGGGGAACTCTGGAAGTTGAAGTCCACATATCTTCAAGCTTGAGAAACACTGCTCTAGGGTCAGGTTGAGTAGATGTTGCCCTATGAAGCATCCATCTTTCTCTTTGCAACTCTAAAACCACTTTTTCTGATGTTTTCCCCTGTTCTCCTTTCCTTCATTTAGTATATCAGGTACCTGGAGAACCACAGCATAACTGGAGCCAGGAGCGTTTTCCAGCGGGCGTGCTGTTACCATCTGCCTCGTAAGCCAAACATTCACCTCTTGTGGGCAGCCTTTGAGGAGAAACAAGGTGAGGAACAAGCAAAGTCAGCGGATTCACTCAGCAACCCGAGTTTAGTCTCAAAACCTTTTATCATTCTAACTAGATCTGCGGTCCCCAACCTTTGTAGTTTCGCGGCTCGTTGCGGTGTGTGTATGTGTGAGAGAGAGAGAGAGGGGCAGACGCGCATGTGCACCACAGCTCCATTGTTTGAGCAGCGGCGAATGGAGCTTCGCGGGTGAGCAGTAGGTGCTCACGGGCGAAGCTGCACTGGCGCAAGCGGTGGGCCCTTGTGCTGGCGCACGAAGCTCCTCTCGCGCGAATGAAGCTTCGCGGGGGAAGCCCGAGTGCCTCTTGCTCAAGCTGTCCTCTGCTCATGCGAGGGGAGCTTCGCACGCGAATGCCAGGACCCACCGCTCGTGCGAGTGGAGCTTCGTGTGTGCGCGCTAGCCCGCCATTCACGCGAGTGGAACTTTGTGCTCGTGCGGACCGGTTTTGAAGAGGCTGCAACCCGGCAGTGGGCCATGGCCCAGGGGTTGGGGGCCCCTGAACTACCCGTGTTTCCCCAAAAATAAGACCCTGTCTTATATTTTTTTTGCCACCAAAAAAGGCACCAGGACTTATTTTCGGGGGGGGGGGTTACGTCATCCACTGACTCACCTCACTTGCACGCGTCACCCTCGGCCTCCTTTTCACTGCCAGAGGCCTTCAGGAACTACTTCTGCGGCCAGCAAGTCCGGCAAGGTTTTCCTGAAGGTCTCTGTAGTCAATAACAGAGCTCCGGATTATATCGGCTGCAGAGGCCTTCAGGAAAGCCTTGCCGGTTGCAGAAGAAATGGGCCGGCAAGGCAGGTGTCGGGGTGTGCGAGGCCTGGCTGCAACTGTCCGAAGGTAAGTAGTAGAGCAGCTCCACCCCACCCCCATCCCCACTCTAGCTTAATTTTTACCCGTGTACCCTGGAGTGGGCGGGATCTTAATTAGGGCTTATTTTGGGGGTAGGACTTATATGGGCGCACGTGTAAAAATCAAGCTAGGACTTACTTTCGGGATAGGTCGTATTTTCGGGGAAACACGGTAGATAATATCTGAGTTGTTAATCTGAGGCTCTAAACTGATAATGCTTCTACAGATAGTCCTCAACATAGAACAGTTCATGACTGTTCAAAGTTACAACACTGAAAAAGTGATTCATGACCGTTTTTCACACTTATGGCCGTTGCAGCATCCCCATGGTCACGTGATCCCAATTCGGATGCTTGGCAACTGACTCATATTTATGACGGTTGCAGTGTCCCGTGGTCACGTGATCCCCCTTTTCTGACGAGCAATGGGGGAAGCCAGATTCGCTGAACGTGTTACTAACTTAACAACCGCAGTGATTCACTTAACAACTGTGGCAAGGAAGGTCGTAAAATGGAGGCAAAACTCACTGAATAAATGTCTCGCTTAGCAACAGACGTTTTGGGCTCAGTTCTGTTCGTTAGCAGAGGACCGCCTGTCTTTGAAGATCTCCTTCCATTTGTTCCCGCAGGAGAGGTAGAGGAAGCCCGGCGTATCTTGAAGACCTTCGAGGACTATGTGCCCGGCCTGGTCATGGTGCGTTTGCGACGGGTGAGCCTGGAACGTCGGCTGGGGAACATGGACATGGCGGAGGCCCTCCTGATGGAAGCCATACGGGACAACGAGGGGATGCCCATCTCTTCCTTCTACTCCGTCAAGCTGGCTCGGCAAGTCCTCAAAGTGCAGAAGAACCTGGCCAAAGCACGGAAGATTCTCCTCGAAGCCTTGGAGAAGGACCCGGTAAAAAAAACCAAGCCCATTTTAGGGTCATGTGCAGGCAGTCCTCGAGTTACGTCCATTTGTTTAGTGACCGTCCCAATGTTACAACGGCACTGAAAAAAGCGACTTAGGGCCGTTTTTCACATTTACGACCGTTGCAGCATTCGCCACTATCATTGGGTCAACTTTCAGGCACTTGGCAACTGATTCATATTTACGACTTTTTCAGTTCAGCTATCTGCAATCGGTTAATTATTATTATGATTTTAACCGTTCATTTAGTGAGCGTTCGAAGTTACAACGGCACTGAAAAAAGCGACTTAGGGCCGTTTTTCACACTTATGACCATTATGGCAGCCCCACGGTCACCTGATCAAAATTCAGATGCTTGGTAACTGACTCATATGTATGACGGTTGCAGGGTC
This sequence comes from Thermophis baileyi, assembly GCA_003457575.1. Classification (NCBI taxonomy): domain Eukaryota; kingdom Metazoa; phylum Chordata; class Lepidosauria; order Squamata; family Dipsadidae; genus Thermophis; species Thermophis baileyi. The sequence goes on along the minus strand of QLTV01001321.1, from coordinate 314,157 downwards.
CTGGGGTCACGTGATCCCATTTTGGGATCAAAAGTCAATGGGGAAGACAGTTCCACTTAACAACCGTGTTCCTAACTTAACAACTGCAATGATTCCCTTAACAACGGTGGCAAGAAAGGACGTGAAATGGGATAAAACTCACTTAACTGTCTCGTTTAGCAACAGAAAATTTGGGCTCAATTGTGGTTGTAAGTCAAGGACTACCGTTGTGTGAGTTGCCAAAAGGAAGCAGGATGGAGGACAGGATTTGCCTTCTGTTGGGGCTTCATATATACATCTGTATTTTTTGGGAGAGAGCTGAGTAACGTTTTGCTGTTATGATGGCCAAAACCTGACTCATTTAAAACAATCTCCTCGATCTGAAGATTCAACATTAATTTATGAAACACAAACAATTAGGGCAGTTTTTCTCAATCTCTGCAACTTTAAGCTGGGTGGACTTCAACTCCCAGAATTCTCCAACCAGCATGGGCTGGGGAAGCCCACCCGTCTTAAAGTATACTGGCTTGGGAATTCTGGGAGTTGAAGTCCACACATTTGAAAGGATGCTGGCTGGGGAATTCTGGGAATTGAAGTCCACACATTTAAAAGGATGCTGGCTGGGGAATTCTGGGAATTGAAGTCCACACATTTAAAAGGATGCTGGCTGGGGAATTCTGGGAATTGAAGTCCACACATTTAAAAGGATGCTGGCTGGGGAATTCTGGGAATTGAAGTCCACACATTTAAAAGGATGCTGGCTGGGGAATTCTGGGAATTGAAGTCCACACATTTAAAAGGATGCTGGCTGGGGAATTCTGGGAATTGAAGTCCACACATTTAAAAGGATGCTGGCTGGGGAATTCTGGGAATTGAAGTCCACACATTTGAAAGGATGCTGGCTGGGGAATTCTGGGAATTGAAGTCCACACATTTAAAAGGATGCTGGCTGGGGAATTCTGGGAATTGAAGTCCACACATTTAAAAGGATGCTGGCTGGGGAATTCTGGGAATTGAAGTCCTCCCATCTTAAAGGATGCTGGCTGGGGAATTGTGGGAGTCTACCAATCTCCCAGTTGCCAGGGTTGAGAAATCCTGATTTGGATGATTACTTGGACCTGCCCTTTGCTCTTCTGAATTTTCTCTTCCTCTCTTCCCCCACAAAATGCCACGGCCGGATTCGCTTTGGATGCAGGACAACGCCAAGCTCTATGCGAACCTCTTGGAGATGGAATTCAGCGCCGATGTCCGGCAGAACGAAGGCAACACCATGAGCAGTTTCGACCGAGCCTTGACCAGCGGGCTGCCCCTGGAGACCAAGATCATCTTCTCCCAGCGCAGGGTGGAGTTTCTGGAAGATTTTGGGTCGAGCATAAACAGGTAATTGGGGGAGGGGGGAGGAAGCACTAAGCACGTTCTCTTCAGCCCAATGACCCAAATGAAAGGATCTTCCATGCCCCAAATTCACCCCTCTCCCTTTTGTCCTCCCAGCCTGCTGATGTGCTACGAAGAGCATCAGAAACTCCTGAACCAGCAGATGATGAGGAAGAGGCTTCTGGAAAATGGGTAAGAATACTTCCCTTCCTGCCGCTCTATCCTTCTTTCCCTCTCTAGTTGCCTTTGCATTTTGGAGGGAACAAACAGAGATTGCCTGGCCAAGACTCAGTTTGTACATGGCACCAAGCCATTGTGCAGTTTGTAGATGGATGGATGGATGGATGGATGATAGATAGATAGATGATAGATAGATAGATAGATAGATAGATAGATAGATAGATAGATAGATAGATAGATAGATAGATAGATAGATAGATAGATAGATAGATAGATAGATGATAGATATATAGATGATAAATGATATAGATGATAGATAGATAGATAGATAGATAGATAGATAGATAGATAGATAGATAGATAGATAGATAGATAGATAGATGATTGATAGATGATAGATAGATAGATAGATGATAGATGATATAGATCATGGGTCACCAACCTTTCAGACCTCAGGGACCACTAAATTCATAATTTTAAATTCCATGGACCACTAATATGATCGGCCTAATGACCGGCTGGGTGGGCGTGGCTAGGTGGTCATGTGGCTGGGTGGGCGTGGCCAACTCAATGTCACGTCAAGGGGCACCTCGCCAGCCTCTACTCGCCCCTCCCACCCACTCTTCTGCCCGCCCGGGCTCCTTAGTGCCCCAACAGGAAGCAGTTGTTGGAGCTAAGCAGCCACCATGAGGAAGAGTTGGCAAAACAGCTGGCTCAGTTCAAATTGGATCTGACCAAGAAGGAGGCTCAGCAGAAGCATAGGCTTTCCAAGCAGAGGGAAGATCTGCGGGAGTGCAAGGCCAGGTACCAGCGTCTGGAGGCTCAGCGGGCTGAGATGGTCAGCCAGTTCCAGGACATGATGCAGTCCCACTGGAACGAGGCCCTCCGGCTCTTCGCCACCAGCGGCGCTTCCCTCCAGCCTTCGCCCAAAGCCACGTAGCAGGAGGCTGAAGCAGACCCCAAGTCAGAATTTCTCCCCTGCACAAAAAGACCCCAAAGGGGGAGACTCTCTGCAACAACACAAATATTCATTGCACATATCTGGACCAGGGGCCGTAGTTTGAGGACCCCTGATTTAGTGCAATATAAAAAATGCAAATAATTTTTCTGCGGACCACCAAAATTTCCTCGGGGACCACCAGTGGTCCACGGACCACCAGTTGGTGACCGCTGGGCTAGAAGACCTCCAAGGTAGATAGATAGATAGATAGATAGATAGATAGATAGATAGATAGATAGATAGATAGATAGATAGATAGATAGATAGATAGATAGATAGATAGATAGATGATAGATATAGATGTAGAGAGAGAGTATATAATTGTCTGTCTATCTGTCTCTGTCTGTCTATCTATCTATCTAAACACAAACTGCACGATGGCTTGGTGTAATGTATATATATTTGACCTGCCCTTATTAGTTTCATAACTAACTCAAGGCAGCCAACATAATGCGTAATGCGTCTACGTCTTTCTGTTTTCCCCACAACAACCCTGTGAGGTGTGTTGGGCCAAGATTGAATGACTGGCCCAAAGTCACCCAGTTGGCTTTCATGACTAAGACGGGACTAGAACTCACAATCTTCTGGCAATTGGCCCAAAGTCACCTAGCCGGCTTTCATGTCTGAAGTGGAACTAGAACTCACCATTTCCCGGTTTCTAGGCCAGAACCTTTTACCACAATGCCAAACGTTTGTTCTTGTCTTTATCTAAACCCATCCAACCATAATCAAGCAAACTGTGGCTTGCGGTGAGGTGTGGACCCTCGCTTATTGTCAGTTAAAATGAAATTTAAGGTGATTTATTGAAAATACTTTTCTAAGACATGTATTTTGGAGAGTGTTTAGATTTTAATGGTAAATTATACTGAACGGACTTTTTAAAAATCTTCAAACGTTTTTCTACAAAACATAATGCTTTCCACCTGACCAATAGATTAGCATTATGCCTGGATTAAACTATTTGGTTTAGGATGGGATGGGATAGGATAGGATAGGAATAGAATTTTGTCACTTTAAATGTACACTAATCAGCATACATTAAAATGAAATTTTGTTGAATTCAGCTCTCAAAGAAGAACCTTCTTTGTCGAGTTAAAAGCTTAGTTGACATCCACACATCTTAAAGTTGTATTGGGTTTGGGGGGGGGGTACCTTCCCGTTGCTGCCATCTCTGATTTTTTTAATTGTTTTATTTGTGAACTGTCCAGAATTTTCGGCTGTTTATAAATTAAGCAATGAAACAAACCAACTCCACAATCAGCACAGGGCAGATGCTACTGGGTTAAAATAGCATCCTGAGCCAGCAGACTCAGGTTTCCTGGGGGGGGGTGGCTCCACCCCAGACCCCACAACCGAGCCTGGGTACATTTTCTTGAGGAAGCTACAATCCCCAGGAATGCCCTGGTGTTGCAACAGAGCCAAAAGTGACCAGATGACAATCACCTTTTTTGGAATTCCCAAGCAGTGCTGATGAAGCCGATGACAAAAGGTTGAGACTTGAAGATGCAGCCATGGGGGGTGGCAACGTAGCCATGGCGACAACGGGCATCACGCCCTTGATGGCGACGGATACCAGCGCAGCGGGCACTTACAACTATAACACGTGGTACCAGGTGAGTTGGCCAAGGCAGTTGGCATCAGATTGCGAAACACCCCCCCCCCCCCCCCCCGGTGATCTTGGGACTACGATTCCCAGAAAGCATAGCCGCTGTATTGGGAGGGTGTCGTACCAGGAGATCTCAGGGCATCGGTTGCAGGAGTATACGACAGGATTGACTCTTTAAGTGTGACCCCCCAACCCCATGGTCTGCGCAATCCATATCAATAGAGATCAAATTGGGCTGCAGAGCTGGAATAATATTTGGTTTTTAAAACGGTGCTCTGGTCAGTGTGAATAGACTTTACAGGTAGTCCTTGACTTACAACCATGTAAGACTTACAAGAGCCATGGTGGCGCAGTGGTTAGGATGCAGGATAATTCTGCCCCCAGCCAAGAGTTTGATCCTCGGCCCTAACCCTTCCGAGGTGGGTAAAATGAGGAGCCAGATTGTTGGGGGCAAGAGGCTGACTCTGCAAACCGCTTAGAGAGGGCCGTAAAGCACTATAAAGCGGTATATAAGTCTAAGTGCTACTGCTAAGTGGGAAAGAAGGAAGAGCCATGGTGGCGCAGTGGTCAGAATGAGCATTGCAGGCTAATTCTGCCGATTGCCAGCAGCTCGATCCTGAACGGCTCAAGGTTGACTCAGTGTTCCATCCTTCCGAGGTGGGTAAAATGAGGACCCAGATTGTTGGGGGCAAGAGGCTGACTCTAAACCGCTTAGAGAGGGCCGTAAAGCAGTATATAAGTCTAAGTGCTACTGCTAAGTGGAAAAGAAGGAAGGGCCATGGTGGTGCAGTGGTCAGAATGCAGCATTGCAGGCTAACTCTGCCCACTGCCAGCAGTTCGATCCTGACCGGCTCAAAGTTGACTCAGCCTTCCGTCCTTCCCAGGTCGGTAAAATGAGGACCCAGATTGTTGGGGGCAAATATGCTGACTCTGTAAACCGCTTAGAGAGGGCTTTACTAAATGCTTTACAAAGCACTATGAAGCAGTACAGTATCTCCTGCTTGAGCGGGGGGGGGGGGGGTTTGGACTAGATGACCTATAAGGTCCCTTCCGACTCTGTTAGTCTGAATCATCTAAGTCTAAGTGCTGGTGCTAAATTGGCTAAAAGGGTGGAATGAAATGCTGCTAAAGGTAGAGGACCTGTGGTCATTCCAGCTCTCGCTGCCTCCATTCACTGGTCAAAGTGACTGGCATTGTGAATCCAACTTGGTTTGGGGAATACGGTGGAAGAGACCTTACTTTATTGATTGATTTATAAATTTTATTTGCTGCCCCATCTCGTATCTAACGACTCTGGGCCCCTTACAAGAAGCTATATAAAATAAACATTTCCGTAATCCACGTTTCACTTAACATAAATGCTTTTCCCCCTCCCCCGTTGCTACTGCAGAATTACAGTAACTATGGATACCAGAACACGTGGAACTACAATCAGTATTACCAACAGACCTAAAAACAACTGACAAGAGATAGTTGTGTCTGTGGCACTGATGGGCAGCTGCGGCTATCTTTGCTCAACTTAACGGGAGCAAATGTCTGACTGTCACCTCTTTCGTGGCGGCGATAGAGAGCCTGGTTGCTAGCTTTAGAAAAACCTGGCCCTTTTTGTATTGATTTATCATTTCCCTCCCCCTAAATTTCTGAAACGGGAGAGAAACACGTTGCCATCCAGAGACCTTGCGTAAAGAAACAAGATTTCTTCGTTCCAGGGCTGAAAAGAATTCAGAGCTCAAGGGAAGTCTAGCAGAGTTGCTTCTGAAGATGCGCAACCACAGACTGTTGTGATACAGCATCCTCTTCCTGGCTGCAAATTTCATTTCATTTTAGATCAAGGCCTCGGAAACAGCATTTTATGTTATTTTTTTGTAAAAGGGTTTCCTCTGTACATTTTCACTTTTTGCAGCTGTAAATAAAATGGAATTGTTAATGTCTCATCCTGTCTTACTCAGAGCAGACACTTAGTAAGATTGCTTTAAGGTAGTGTTTCTCAACCTTGGCAACTTTTAAGATGGGTGGACTTCCAACGCCCCAGAATTCCCCAGCCAGCATGATTTAAGAGGGGGTGGACCTTAACTCCATGCTGGCTGAAGAATTCTGGAAGTCCACCCATCTTAAAGTTGCCAAAGGTGACATTGCCTTAAGGAAAGATTTGTCTCAGCAGATATTAATAGTCAACCACACCTAAACTCAGAGCCAGTCAGCTCTAATTCCTATCTGGATGGGAGTGTCATGCCCCTGTCGGAGTCTGATTCTGAGATGGAAGACGAACAGCTGACAGAGAGCGGGAGAGTGGCTCCGTTGGCTGTCGAGGAAACTGGGGAAGGGCAAAGTCAGGCTGGGCAGAGCAGGGGAGAGGTAGAACAAGGGAGAGGGGGTTCAGGTGAAGACCTAGGCCCACCCCCTCCTCATCCTAGGGCACGCAGGGAAGAACGCAGAAGAGACCAACGTGGGTGGTGTGGCTTACGATGGAGGAAAGGGCCCTGATTCCCTTCACAAGGCACACCTGGGGATGGAGTTTAAAGGAGAGGCAAATGGCAGGGGTGGTTGTTGGGAACAAACGCTGAGTTCATGGTCGTGTTCATTGCTTTATCTGAGTTCCTGGCATCCTCCCAACTGGTTTGATTTTCTGCCGTGCTACTTCAATTCTGGAACTCCTTATCTTGCTTGCCCTGCTGGATTAATGACCTTATCTTGCCTTGTTGGATTTATAGTTGGAAGTTTTTTCTGCTTACAGGTTTGTGGGAGAGTTTTTCTCCAGACCGGAGAGTAAAAGGGACGTTGGGGGCAAAGTTCGCGCGCAGGTCATGCCCACCCCAGCTCCGCAAAGGCAAAAAACATCGCAATACGTCACGTGACATCAACGTGATGTGGCGAGTTACCTGTGTCCTAGAAGGAATTACAGGTCACATAGTCCTCTACTCACAACAGTTCAATCAAAGTTAAAACAGCTCTGAAAAAACTAACTTATGACCATTTTTCACTTTTACGACTGTTGCAGCACCCCCATGGTCATGTGGCAACTAGTTCATATTTATGACGGTTGCAGTGTCCCAGGGTCATGTGATCTCCTTTTGCAATCTTCTGACAAGCAAAATCAATGGAGAAGCCAGATTCACTTAACAACCTTATTTCTCACGTAACAACTGCTGTGGTTCACTTACCAATTGTGGCAAGGTAGGTCATAAAATGGGGCTAACTCACTTAACTGTCTCACTTAGCAACAAAAATTTTGGGCTCAATTGTGGTCGTAAGTAGAGGACTATCTATAATGCAATCAATTTTAGAAAAACCCACTGGATCTTCCAAGAAGGCTCCAGACCCATTTGCACCACTCAGGTGACCCTGAGGACGTAGATAAACCTCCAAGTGGCCTCAACAGCTCTCTAAAAGAACGCAAATGACTGCAAGGAGTATAAATCCTTCCATTCCCCTCCATCCAGTCAGAGCTGAAGCAGCTCTTTTGATGAGAAGCGAAACCTCTTCAAAGAAAAAACCAGAAAGTCCAGTTGCCTCCTGAAAAAGTACACGATCGCACCCAATGGGTAATTCTGGACTAAGCCAAAATTACCCATTGGGTAAGAACAAGTTTTCCAAGCGCATCTTCGCAAAGGGACAGATCTCGCCACATCTGCTATCCTTTATTTAAAAGCCTTTGTCCATCAGCCACGTCTTGAGTTCTTCCTCAAAATAGCCCTTGACACGGATACTACAGGTATTTTCATTGACTTGGGTTGCTGGCGTTCGTCCGGACAATTCCGTAAGGAAGGCCTTCACGTCGTTCTCTAGGGCCTGGAGAAAGAAAAATGTACGTTTACAGGTTACTATAGCACCCGGAAACCTACCAATATCCAGCGTAGGGCTTGCAGCCTTAGTTTGACAAGCTCCCCCTGGGGAGTGCCAATTAGTATAGAGACCACCGCGCTCTGAACCAACTGCAGCCTCCAAGCGATCGCCCCACGGGGGTCCCCAACCCCTGGGCTGCAGCCTGTTCGAAACTTGGCCGCGTGAGCGATGGGCAAGCGTGCCCGTGCGCAGCTCCTCTCGCGTGAGCGGTGGGCCCTTGCATTCGCGGGCGCAGCTCCACTCGCGCAACCAGAGGGCGCTTCTGCTCGTGTGCTCTCAGTCATCCAGATCATGGCTGTCCCAAAGGTGCTTTTTCAAAAGGAAACTGAACTTTCTGTGTTTCTCTTTGAAGACATTTTACCTCTCATCCAAGAATCTTCATCAGAACTAAAGAAGCTTCTTGGATGAGAAGCGAAACATCTTCGAAGAAAAACAAAGGCAGTCCAGTTGCCTTTTGAAAAAGCACCTTTGGGACAACCACGATCTGGATGACTGAGAATCTCCAGAGAGATTTGAAGAATTAAAATCAACTCAGTGTCAACAGCTCTTATACCAGCCTATAGAGAAAGCTATTAACCTACCCAGATATCACCTTCAATTTTCCTGATGATTGTCATCTTCCTCGATCCGTGGTGAGAAGTATCTTTGTACACAGGTACATTGTGCATGCGTGACCGTCGTACAAAGTAGGAAAGATCAGGAGGATCATCTGTAAAAGAATTGGAGACCTAAAATAAATATGACTATGTTGTCTTTTTATACAATAAGTAATTTATAACAAAATCTGGCCAGGGGAGATCTACCTGCCTCTTGCTGAACTATTAATTTTGCACACGCTTAATTTAAGGAATGTATTTAAAATGTAAAATGTGAAGTTATAACAGAGGTGTGAGTCAGGAAGAACTGAGTTCTAAGAAGCTGTTTTTTATTTTATAATGAATGCAATTACTCTACCAAGAAGTCCTGATTTTGTTCAATTTTCCTTTCAGGGAAGAAACTTACTAGAACGCTTTTTCAAATCTTATACGTTAAGGAATTATTCCCAAATAAATTTTATTTATTTCCAAATAAATTTGGAAATATTTTGCTCCGTTTTACCTTGTGGTGGCCTCCATCCAGAAGGCGTAGGATACTGGTCGTGTTTTGGAGGTACAGGTACTGTGGTAGGTGGTATCAGCCTTTCCACAAATTTATATTCTTCGGTGGACTCGATAATCCCTGGGTACGTCAGGTCTGCAGAATTAGACTTCCCTGAAACATGTCTCTGAAACAAAGATGAGATAGCAGTGAGCTTTCCCCCCTACAAAGTTCATTTGTAATTGCTGCCCCCAATTTAATAGAAGTTGAGGAATAAAATTATGTTTTTCCTGCTGGCCTGGAACCCCCATGACTGGAAAGCTAGGATGACAGGATTCAAGAGTCCCAAGACAAAAACAGGCGGCTGAGCATGATGGAAGTGAAAGTCAAAAGTGAAAATCACTGATGGGCCCCAGGAATAGAGATGGGAAGGCCTGGGGGAAAAAATGGAAAAATTGGGGGGAAAACATGGCTTTTTAACATTTTTTTCCAGACCTTCCCATTTCTACCCCAGGAAGCAAGAGAGGATGGGAGATGCATGTTAGCAGAAGACATAAAACTTAAATAGAAAGGCTAGGTAACATTTAGAATCGAAATGTAATGAATTGCGCCATCCCATAAAGAACATTTTTAAGGAGCAAAGAGACAAAAAAAAAGATGTTTTTGCATTTTGAAACTTGGGAGAAATTTATGGGCAAAATGCAGGGGGTTAAGCACCCACTTTCTCTTAAAAAAGAGCCAGTTTGATATAGTGGTTAAGGTGCTGGTCTACAAACCAGGAGACAGTGAGTTCTAGTTCTGCCTTAGCCATGAAAGCCAGCCAGTCTGTCTCTCCCTCAGCCCAATCCACCTCACATGGTTGTTGTTGTGGGGAAAATAGGAGAAGGAAAGAGCATCAGGTATGTTCGCCACCTTGAGTTATTTCCAAAGAAAGGCGGGATGCAAATATAACAAAAGCGGGAAACCTCCTCTTAACAGCCCTGGCCAGCTGCATGGGTCTGCTGGGAAAATAAGCCTGCGGTGCTTCTACCCATCATACCAATAGAACCGGCTTCCAAGCAGAGGCACCATAGCATCATTTAACAACCCCATAATCCCTTGCGGGGTGAAGTCTGGGCAACTGAATGGAGCTGAGTGTTTACTGGCCGGATGCCCTTCCTGTCGCCAATGCAGAGTTACATTCAGCAGATAAATTCTCACTGTGCCCAGAGAGAGAAACATCTGCCTCTACCTAGGATCGAACTCACAGCCTCCTGATTGTGAGGCGAGAGCTCCACCTCTAGGCCACCCCACCACTCTAAGCAGAGGTATCATATCTAGGCTTCAAAAACCCGGACGGCCGCTAGATGGCAGCAAAAATCCGCTCCATTTGCCTCTTTGAGGCTACCCGGTGCACAGACCCTCTCGAAAAGGTTGTTCCAACCGCGCCAGCCCAGCCCGAAACGCTCCCCTCGGAGCCCATAGACTCCCCTCCGCCTCTGTCCCTACCAGCAAAGCGGCCTGGCGGGGCTGATTCAGCCGCCCGGCCGCTCGCAGCACCAGCAGCGTCTTCCTCAGCCCGACAGCCGCGAAACCTGAGGGAAAAGCCGCCATTTTGCCTCGGAGGCGCGCGTGGATGACGTCAAGGCGACCACCCGTGGATGACGTCACGCGCAGGCCACGCAGCGGGAGGGAGAAAGAGCGAAAGGGAAGCGAGTGGCGCCGCGGGGCGGTCTCCTACCGCAGTGCGCCTGCGCTTCTCGTGGCTCCGCCCCTTCCGCCAGTCTTTCCTTTTCCTCGTCGGCGTGAGGCGGCGGCAGTTTCTCTTCTCTCCGGCCTCCATTTTGGTGAGGAGGGTGAGGGGCGCAAACTTTCTCTTTTACGGGCTGGCCTGGACAATCTCATTTATTTGAGGGGCGGGGGCAGAGATCAGAGGCCTCTCCCTTTCGAGGCCTTAAACTCCCATCATCCGCGGCCAAATCCTCCCCAAGAGCCTTCGACTTGCTCTGGTGCTACCCATCATCCCCGGCCGCCTCTCCTTCCCTCTCGCTCTCCCGCCCCTCGAGGCTTTCCAGGTTCACCGGCGCGTCCCTGCGGCTCCCCAGGCTTGGGGACAGCTTTGGACTACCACGCCCATGCTCCCCAGCCTCGGTTCCGACCGGGCGAAACAAATTGGGCCTTGAAGGCTATCGCGGGGTGTGTGGGGGGGAGGCGGCAAGAAAGAAAGCTATTTAAAGGGGGGGGGCCGAGAGCCACGTAGTGTCTGAAAGTGAAGTTGGGGGGGGGGTGTTGGTCAAGAAATATAGGTAGTCCTCGAGTTACGACCGCAATTGAGCCCGAAATTTCTGTTCCTAAGTGAGACACTTGTTAAGTGAGTTTCGCCCCCATTGTACGACTTTTCTTGCCCCAGTTAAGTGAATCACTGCAGTGGTTAATTTAGTCACCCGGTTGTTAAGCGAATCCGTCTTCCCCATTGGTTTTGCTGGTCAGAAAGGTCGCAAAAAGGGATCACCTGACCCCTTTATGACACTGCGACCGTCATAAATGTGAGACAGTTGCCAAGCGTCTGGATTTTTTTTTTTTTTAATTACGTGTCCACGGGGATGCTGCAACGGTCGTAAGTGTGGGGAAAAAAACACCAGTCCTAAGTCACTTTTTTCAGTGCCGGTCTAACTTTGAACGGTCACTAAATGAAAGGTGGTAAGTTGAGGACTACCTGTGTAGGCAAGGAAAAAAAAGAGACTGTGGCAAGTGTGTAAGGGGATTTGATGGAAGAGAAGAAATGGTAAGGAAGAAAACCTGGAATTGTGGTGCTGGAGGGAGGTCTAAGGAGGCCCTTGGCTGTATTGGTGATTTTAAGAGGGGTGGACTTCAACTCCCAGAATTCCCCAGCCAGCATGATTTAAGATGGATGGACCTCAACTCCATGCTGGCTGGGGAATTCTGGGTGTTGAAGTCCACCCATCTTAAAATCGCGAGGTTGAGAAACACCGCAGTACAGGTAGCCCTCCACGTATGACCACAATTGACCCCCAAAGTTGCTGTTGCTAAGCGAGACAGTTAAGTGAATTTTGCCCCATTTTATGACCTTCCTTGTCGCAGTTGCTAAGTGAATCACTGCAGATGTTAAGTGAATCACTGCAGTTGTTAAGTGAATCTGGCTTCCCCCATTGGCTTTGCTTGTCAAAAGGTCACAAAAGGGATCACGTGACCCCCCCCCGGGACACTGCAACGGTCATAAGTATGAGCCAGTTGGCAAACATCTGAGTTTTGATCACGTGACCATGGAGATGCTTCAATGGTCGTAAGTGTGAAAAAACGGTCATAAGCCACTTTTTCAGTGCTGTTGTAACTTCAAACGGTCAGTAAACGAACTGTTGTAGGTCGAGGACTACCTGTATGCAAGAAAACCAATCCAACCATCTGAGATGGCTAACCTTCCTGTGCTTAAAAACATCCAACAATGAAAAACCCACAACCTCCAGAGATGCTCCCCTCCACTGCTGGACAGATCTTACTCTGAGAAATGTTTCATTTCAAAGAAATCTTTTAATTTTGTATTCTTTTAATTATAATTTTATATTCTTACTGGTATGATTTTATTGCTCTTAAGCTGCCCAGAGTTGCCTTGCAGTGAGATGGGCGGCAAATAAATTTAATAAATAGTAAATAAAAGTAAATCTAGGCAGCTCCATTTTACACCTTTTTTTGGTTTGTGTCCGCATATAAAATAATGGCTCATTATATTTATCAACCAATGTATGCAGCCCATCTCGGCAAAGATAACCCTATATCAGGGGTCCCCAAACTTGGCAATAAGACTTGCGGACTTCAACTCCCAGAATTCTCCAGCCAGCATAGCTGGCTGGAGAATTCTGGGAGTTGAAGTCCGCAAGTCTTAAAAGTTGCCAAGTTTGAAGACCTCTGCCCTATATATTCCCTCCATCACCTTTCTAAGTCCTTGATCACTGATTATCAGGATAAAAAACCCAAGCTCACATTTTGTTGTTGTCAGGATTGAAAAAGGTTAGAGACCCACAACTCTTTGTGGGTTGTTAAACATTCTCTTTATTTTATTCACTGCTTTATCTAAAAACAGCAAGGGGTGGAAGAGATCAGTTTGTTAGTCTCTGCCATTGTTAGGATACTCATTTTTTTGGATTGCTAATCTTAATGGCTGCTTTGCTTTCTCATCACTGCAGGTGAAACCATGCAGCTGTTCGTTCGTGCTCAGAATCTGCACACCCTTGAGGTGTCTGGTCATGAAACCATATCTCATCTTAAGGTAAAGAATTATTATTATTATTTTTGCTGTATGTGAACCTTTCATTCTGATGAATACTGTGACTGGACCAGCAGCATTTGTTTCTCCCATATAAATCTTCCTTCAGACCAGGGCAAGGGCTGAAATCATTTGCAGACTGAGACTTTTTAAAATCAGTTTGCAGTAATAAGTTATTGTTCTTTGATTAATTAGTTTTCTATTTAATCAGCTTTAGCCAAGAAGTAGCAATGTATAAGTGCGGGGTGCCTCAGGGTTCGGTCCTCTCTTATTTAACATCTACATGAAACCACTGGGTGAGATCATCCGACGGCATGGGGTGAGGTTCCAACAGTACGCTGATGACACCCAGCTGTATATTTCCACCCCTCGTCAATTCAGTGAAGCGGTGGATGTAATAGACCGGTGCCTGGACGATGTAAGGACCTGGATGGGAGTTAACAAACTCAAACTTAACCCAGACAAGACCGAGTGGATGTGGATATTGCCTCCGAAGGACCATGTTGCTCGTCCTTCCTTGGTTCTGGGGGGGAGAAAACTTAATCCCCTCAGAACGGGTTCGCAATGTGGGTGTCCGCCTGGACTCACAGCTGAGATTAGATCAACACCTGACAGCAGTTGCCAGGGGGACCTTTGCACAGGTACGTCTTGTGCACCAACTGCGGCCCTATTTTGTTCAGAAGCTTCNTCTGCGTGACCGCCTTATGCCACATTCCTCCCATCGACCAGTGAGGTCGCACAGGGTTGGCCTTCTTCAGGTCCCGTCGGCCAGACAGTGTTGGCTGGCAGGACCACGGGGGAGGGCCTTCTGTGTAGCCGCTCCGACTCTGTGGAACCAACTTCCCCCCGAGATCCGTACTACCCCCACCTTACTGGCCTTCCGTAAAGCCCTTAAGACCTGGCTTTTCCGGCAGGCCTGGGGCCAATAACCGATGGATTGGCCCATGTATGTAGGTGTAAATGTTTTATTGATATATTTTTAAATTGTATTTATTATGTTTTTATTGGTGTTTATTCATGTGTTGTGAGCCGCCCAGAGTCCTTTGGGAGTTGGGCGGCATACAAATTTTATTAATAATAATAATAAAAGAGTCTGGTCCTAGCTCTTTCAGAATTTTATATTTACCGTGTATTTTTAATTTTTAAAGGATATTTTTATATCACGGAGATACGACTCTCGAAGCTCATATAGAACGTTCTGCTCTTTTTGTGCTTTTTTTCATTGTTGAAGCTTTTTTTCTCATAGTTCTTGTAGTTTCTGCTTGGTCATCTTTGCTTGGGTGAGAAATAATGCCTTAAAAATGGTGTTTTAGGGCAAAGTTTGCTTTCCTGTTAGTCTTTTGCAGCTTATTTTCCAGATATTTACTTCAAGTTTATTGATGAAAGGCAATTGCAGTGGCTGTTCTTTGAGCTAAATTCTTAAATTTAAATTAAATCTTAAATTCTGAATTCTTTTAAGTGTGAATTTCAGCTGTGCAAGAATGGAACATAGTTTGATAATCCTATATTCACACTAAGAATTCGGTTGAAGGAACTTGGAGGTATGAGGGTGATCCTTTTCACCACAACTCTTGGGCAACATTTCTTCAAATCAGTTTTCAGATGGGGGACTGTCCAATAGACAAATTGAAATGTAGGAAATGTGTCCTTCTGGCTCACAGCAGCCTGTGGCAAGTTTTGTCAGATCATTCCCATAACAACACCTGAATCTCAAGATGCAAAGGTTTCTTCTAAGACCACTGAACTCTGTAGATAACAGAAAATTAGGAAGTAACCTGAGATCTATTATGTAATTACTTATGGATATGCATTCATGCATCGTTTTTCCCGGTTTTCTGAAATGAATAAATATCAGTGCATCTCTTTGCCTCTGTAAGGGTGTTTCCCAGTATTCTTTTCGAGGAGACCCCTCCAGTGTGCACTGTTAATAAGTACTGCAGTGAACCTTGATTATTTGCTATAATTATTTGTGCTTTGATTCTACAATTTCTATTCAACACCCCACCCCTCTGAGTTTGTTTTTTATTACTTTATTACAGGTGACAAACTCCACATGGATCCCAAACACTCCCCCCCCCTCCAGACTTTGTCCTGGGAAACACTCATAGTGTAAAAACCGATGAGTGCTGGCAGGACTGCAATGGAATTTTGTGTTTGTAAGGCATTTCCTAAATATCGTCATCCACCAAATTTTTAAACATGAACTTCCATATAATGTCCAAGGACTGTTGGAGGCTCCCTTAGCACTTAGACTTATATAGCACTTAGACTTATATACCGCTTTACAGTGCTTTACAGCACTCTCTAAGCGGTTCACAGAGTCAGCATATTGCCCCCAACAATCTGGGTCCTCATTTTACCCACCTCGGAAGGATGGAAGGCTGAGTCAACCTTGAAGGCTGAGTCCCTTCCCCTCTCCTCTCAACCGGGGGAGCTGTAAACGGTCTTTTCAGCATCTTCATCACCTTTTATTTAAGAGCTGTTGTGGATGTTGAAAAATTACAATGCTGGCTGGGGAATTCTGGGAGTTGAAGTCCACAAGACCCTGCCTCAAAGGAACGTGCTGTCTTATTGAGCAAAGTGTCAGTTATTCATGTTCCCACTCTTCTTTCTTCCCTGTTTAGGCTCGCATCGAGTCCCTGGAGGGCATCGCCCTTGACGATCAAGTGATTCTTCTGGGTGGGATCCCCTTGGAAAATGATTCTGTCATTGGTCAATGCGGCATCAGTGACCTTACAACTTTGGAGGTTACTGCACGCATGCTTGGTGGTAAGTACCAACGAGAGAGGACCTGGATGGAAGCTTGTTAGAAGAGCTGTGAAATTCCCAGGGCTGCTGTATACAAAAAAAAATCCCTATGTACACAGAAAAAGGAAAAAAAATTGCGATTTTTATTCTACAAATTTCTCTGCTGTGTTGGTAGAAGATACAGCCATGATGGACTTAACCATACATTACTCTTTATTCAGTTAACTCAATTTTATGAGCTTTGATAACACACAAAACAATGAAGTAATCACCTAAACTTCACAAGATTACTTAAGGCTAAAATGTGATTGGCTAATATTCAGACACTTGGGAACTGATTCCTATTTATGAAGGTTGCCGTGTCCAGGGGTCATGTGATCCCCTTTTGCCACCTGACAAGCAAAAGTTAATGGGGAAGCCAGATTCACTTAACCATGTTACTAACATAACTGGCAGTGATTCACTTAACATCTGTGGCAAAGGTGGTTAAATGGGACAAAACTCACTTAACAAATGTCTCGCTTAGCAACAGAAATTTTGGGCTCAATTATGGTTGTAAGTCAAGGACTATTTGTACATTAACCTCATGGTCCCTTGTGACTCTGTCATCAGGTGTGTTGGCTTTGTTTTCTGTCCCCTGTAAAAACGGCCTCCTTCGTTTTTGCTTTTCTCTCTAGGGAAGGTCCACGGTTCCCTGGCTCGTGCTGGCAAAGTGAGAGGCCAGACCCCAAAGGTAGGCGGCTCGAGATGACCCACAGTTGTGCTTGGGAGGGGGGGTTGGTGGTGTTTGGGGCATCCTTCTGCCTGCTGCTTGTGGACCCCCAAGGGCGCCTGAATTGCTGGCTCTTCGTTTCAATTTCAATTGCTGGCAGAGACCCTTCGCCTAGAAATGAAATTAGAACCCAGAACATAGAACATAGAACCCGAGGGCTGGAAGGGGACCTCAGAGGTCTTCTAATCCAACCCGCTTACTTAAGTCTAGAGACCTTAGACCAGTGGTTCTCAACCTTCCTAATGCCGCGACCCCCGCCCCGCGCGCGATGAGGTGACAAAGGGGGTGTGGTGGGCTAGCGCGCGCTTAGGCGTCCCCTGTTGAAAGGGTCGTTTGACCCCCAAAGGGGTCGCGACCCACAGGTTGAGAACCGCTGCCTTAGACCATCCCATTCTTTTTCCCTGCTGAGTGTGACAGTCAAGCTACTAGCAGAAGGTCAATTGGTGATTTCAACAGAGAATTTAAATAATCACTGTCTGCTTTTTGTTTATATATCTCTATTTTGTTGGTGGTAAAGGAGAAAAGCTCTGCTAGAGTTCCCTGCTGCCAAGTTACTTAGGCCGGAAGCATCAAGCTGCTGTTTTCATTTTCCAGCCTTGGCCCTGGACTTGCTATTGTTTTGGTAGCACAATTTGTCCAGCCGTTTGACTGCTTAGTTAAACCGGCTAGTTTACGATTGGTAGAGCCAGACAGTGGCAACAGAAAAGCAGCTGCTGAAATTGCTAATTTTCTTAACTTTGGTTTAAAGGGAAAAGGTGGATCACATGCCAAAACTACCCGTTTTTCCCCTCGTGCCATCACTCTACTAAACACCCAATTCCCACAGCACTGTCTTACATCTGTCCAGCCATGTTGTATAGCTGTAGTATTATTATCCACATCTTCTCTGACTGGTATTATTATGATTATTACTACTCTGTTCTTTTGCATGTACACTCAGAGCTTCTCCATCAGAGTCCAATTCTTTGTGTGTCTAATCACACTTGGCCCCATAATATATTCTAGTCTAGCCTGTATTTATCCTGAGACAATATTCTGTTCCTCACATTCCCTCTGGATGCAACTCCCAATAGAAAACACCTAAGTAATATTGAGACTGTGATGACCCAGGGCGTGGCACGAAGGCAACACAGCCAGAGAACCAGTATGAATCCCTTTATTGGCACCAACTCTGCCCCCAACGTCCCTTTTACGGCCTGGAGAAAAGCTCTCCCACAAACCTGCAGATACTCCAGTCCAAACGCTGTAAACAGAATGACTGCAATCAATCACTCCAGCAGGGCAAGATAATGAGTCCCAGACGGGAAAAATAATTCCACCAAGACAAGATAGGCACACAGTAGCACGGCAGTAATTCAAACAGTCAGGAGGAAATGCCAGGAATGCAGGCCACAACTCTCAACACCAGATTAATTCAGCGTTTGTTCCCGACAAACGCCCCTCCCAACTGCCTCTCCTTTAAACTCCATCCCCAGGTGTGCCTTATGAAGGGAATCAGGGCCCTTTCCTCCCTTATAAGCCACGCCACCCACGTTGGTCTCTTCTGCGTTCTTCCCTGTGTGCCCTAGGATGAGGAGGGGTGGGCCTTGGTCTTCATCTGAACCCCCTCTCCCTTGTTCTACCTCTCCCCTGCTCTGCCCAGCCTGACTTTGCCCTTCCCCAGTTTCCTCCACAGCCAACGGAGTCAGACTCCGATGGGGGCATGACAGAGACAATCGGTAAAATAAGGGGGAATAACTTTTCCAGGCTGCATGCGTGATTTTGCCCTTCTGCCTACTGCTTTCATCTCTTCCCCAAATGCTGCACAGCTGAGAAAAATATGAGAGGGGGGGGGTGTATTCTTGCAGGGTGACTTAAGGAAAGAGCTTGGGTCTGCCCAACATCAAAGCTAAAATGAATTCTGGGAGGAGAAGGCTGGCCAGATCTTTGACTAATGTATGTTCTCTCAGGTTGCTAAGCAAGAAAAGAAGAAGAAGAAAACTGGCCGGGCCAAGAGGCGCATGCAATACAATCGCCGATTTGTCAACATCGTGCCCAGCTTTGGTAAAAAGAAGGGTCCAAATGCCAACTCCTAAAGAGCACCCAGTCATATAATAAAAATCATATATTTGCCTGGACCATTTCCTGGTGTTGCTGCTGTTTTTCCTATTTGGGGCATGAGTGCAGGTCAACCTTGAGATCATGGGCAAAAGAAGGAGGAGGGCTTTATATGTATGTAGTTCCACGGGAATATTTTGTATTTAAGTCGTCATCCTTTAACGACCCCATAATCCCTTGCGGGGTGGAGTCTGGATGGAGCTAGCAGAGAGTTTACTGGCCGGATGCCCTTCTAGTTTTGTTCAGCAGATATATTCTCATTGTGCCCAGAGAGAGAAATATCTGCCTCTACCTAGGATCAAACTCACAGCCTCCTGATTGTGAGGCGAGAGCTCCACCTCTAGGCCACCGCACCCCTCTTAAGATTTTGTATTTAAGAATTTTGTGTAAATTGTATTAAGTGTTTCTTAATCTTGACAACTTTAAAACATGTAGACTTGAACTCCCGGAATTCCCCAGGCAGCCATTAAAAAACACTGTTATACAGGTAGTCCTGACTTTATGACCATAATTGAGCCAAAAATTTTATCTTGCGAAGCGAGGCGGTTGTTAAGTGAGTTTTGCCCCATTTTACGACCTTTCTTGCCACAGCTGTGAAAAGGAATCACTGCAGTTAAGTTAGTAACACAGTTAAATGAAACCGCCTTCCCCTTTGTCAGACGGTCGCAAATGGGGATCACATGACCCCGTGACACTGCAGCCGTCATAAATGTGAGTCGGTTGCCAAGGTGTCTGAATTTCGATCACGTGACCACGAGGATGTGCAACGGCCATGAAAAACGGCCATAAGTCACTTTTTTCACTGCTGTTGTAAGTTCAAACGGTCACTAAACAAACTGTTGTAAGTCGAGGGCTACCTGTATAAAGAGATCTAGTGGGTTGAGGATCACCTTTTAATAGGATCTAGTTGGGCTTTCACACTGAGGAGAGCCAAGTCCACAAAAGGATTTAAGAATTTGATGGTGAGGCCGGCAGGAATCTCACAGAAAGAAAACCGGTGCAGTTCAGCGTCTGGAGAATTTTATTCTTTATACCTTTGTTTATTGTTTTTGTTCTGTTTTTAACTGTTAGCCATCCAGAGGTAGTCCTCAACTTATGACCACAATGGAGCCCAAAATGTCCATTGCTAAGCAAGTCAGCTATGTGAGTTTTGCCCCTTTTTGCCACAGTTGTTAAGTGAATCACTCTGGTGGTTAGTAACAGGGTTGCTAAGTGAACCTGGATTCCCCATCGACTGCTTGTCAGAAGATTGCAAAATTTCACATGCAACCCTCATAAATACATGCCAGTTGCAAGCAGCTGAATTTTAATCACGTGAGAGACACACACACACACACACACGGGATGCTGCAACGGTCGTAAGTGTGAAATTTGGTCATAAGTCGGTGCTTTTGTTACTTGAAACGGTCACTAAATGAAGGGTTGTAAGTCCGGGATTACCTATAAACACATGACCAAGCTCTCGTGCTAACAGTATGGAGCTGTTCCAAAATCTGGTTTATTTTGCACTTTTGCAGCTTAGTCCAAAACCCTAGGAAGGGAAGCTATGTGGACTTCAATTCCCAGAATTCTTTTCTTCGAAAAACCATGTTAGGAGAAAGTAATTCCAGCACGCTATACAACTATTACAACAGGGCCCGATGCATCATGGTCAATGTAGTTTTCTTCAGAGATGAAGCAAGCGGCAGGACTACGCCTCCCATCAACCCTCTGAAGCGCTTTCCAAGCCGCGCCTGCGCATTAGGACAAGGGAAGGCGCGGTTCCCCTCTCCGGAAATAGCCGAGCGTTCTCGGAGCTGCTCGGGCGCTTCCGACACATGGAGGCCTCGGGTGGCTGCGGTCTGTGCCAGGCCGAGCGGGCGGCCTACACCTGCCCGCGCTGCCACGTCCGCTTCTGCTCCGTGCCTTGCTACCGGGAGCACGGCTCCTGCGCCCGGGACTTCCAGACGCGAGAGTTGCAACTTCGGCTCCGGGGCCAGCGGGGGGATGCGGATGCGCGAGGCCGCCTGAGGGAGGCCCTTCTCCGGCTGCAGGAACTACGCGAGCCCGGGGATGCGGACCCCGAGCTAGGCCTCGACCCGCAGGCGGATGACCTGTGGGAGCAGCTGACCTCTCAGCAGCGCCAGAGGTTCCAACAGCTGCTGAGCAGCGGGGAGATCTCGGGGCTCCTGCCCCCCTGGAAGCCCTGGTGGGTCGTGGCCGGCCAGGGGCCACCGCTGGTCCAGCTGCTTGGAGCTAAGGATGCCCAAGACTCTCAGCCACAGCAGCAGGGAGCCAAGCAAGACCTGGAGGCTTCATCCCAGCCTCCAAACGAAGAGACAGTCGCAGGGGACCGGAATCTGCCCCCTGCCCAGGATTCGAACTCGCTACCCGCCCTGCCTGATGTGATCCGCCCGTTGAGCAACCTCACCGGCGGCCCCGTCTCCCCCCTGGTGCGCTTCCAGCTGCCCAACGTCCTCTACGGCTACGCCTACGCTCTGTCGCTCTACAACGGAGAGGCGGGCGATGCCCAGCTGCTGCCCGAAATCTGCGAGACCCTCTTGGACCTCTCGGCCGTGCTGGGCGCCCAGAGGGTCTTCTCCTGCACGGGGGAGGCCCTGCAAGCCGCCCTGCAGGCCGTCGTGGACGGCCGGTACCCGGAGTGCCCGCTGGGAAAGGCTGGGGCGATGCAGGCGGTGGGCCAGATTTTAAGGGGGCCCGGGCCGGAGAAGCAGAGCCGGTTCGCCCTGGCAGCCTTTGCCCACCTGGCCAGACTGTTGGGTCAAGGCAAAAGCCAGCTGTCCCCCGAGGACCAGCCCAGGGTCTACAAGGCTAAGAAGAAATGCGAATTCCTGCTTTCCTGGGTGAAGGAGAACGAGGAGCAGCTCCCCTCCCTGGCTTTGGAAGTCCAGAGGGAATACGTAGCCCATGTGGTGGATGCCAAGGAAGTGGGCGCGATCACCCAGGAGCTGGAGAAGATGTGGGGAGGGAAAGTGCCCCCTTGCAAACAGCCTCTGATAGAAGAATTGGACTGAAGCCCCCTCTCCATACAAAGGATCGGATGGAAACTGGGGGGGGGGACACACGAGAGGGCCTGGGGACAGAAGGGGGCAGTTGGGGTTTGCATCGCAGGGCGGGGGTCCCGGGGGTTGAAGCCTAAACTTGAAGATGAGAAAGAATCTGCTTTGTTTTTCTCCTACCCCCAAAAATGGACATGAATTGGTGGCAACAGTGGGAAAGCTGTAATTAAAAAAAAGCAAGACTAGGAATCCTTGGTTTGTGCCCTCTCTTTTTGTTTCCTGCTTCCTTTTAACCTGGTTAACACAAGACAAATATGTTTACTTGGGAGTCGAGAGTGAAATCGTATTGCAGTGATTTCTCAAATCGTGGCAACTTTTAAGATCTGGGGACTTCCAACTCCCAGAATTCCCCAACCAACATGGTTGGCTGGGGAATTCTGGGAATTGAAGTCCAAACGTCTTAAACCATGCTGGCTGGGGAATTAGGGTCATAAGTCAAGGACTACCTGTACAATATTAATTTTAAAGTGGGACATCTAAAACGAATATTCAGAGACGGATGTGTATCTAGTGCCTCTTAAAAACTTGTGTTTCCCCAAACAATGCAGAGTAGAAAAAGTGCAAAAATTACATTGCAAATCCAGTAGGTTTTTTCATAACTTTTATTTCCTTGCTCAATCTCCTTTCAAACCACTGCAGAAGCCGGTAATTCCTTAATTCTGGAGCTACCAAAGGATCCCAAGAGAGCAAGTCCAGTTCAGATCTCCATATTGGATCATCTCAAGATGCCTTGCCTTGCCTTATTTTCCCTCCCTTGTTCCAACACTTGCAGTATGAAAAGTTCGTTTAGTGACCGTTCAGAAGTTACAACAGCACTGGGGGAAAAAATGACATGACCATTTTTCACATTTATAACCGTTGCAGCTTCCCCAGGATCACGTGATCAAAATTCAGCCTCTTGGCCACTGTCTCATATTTATGACGGTTGCAGCGTCTTGGGGTCATCTTTTGCAACCTTCTGACAAAGTCAATGAGGAAGCCAGATTCACTTAACTGCAGTAATTCACTTAACAAATGTGGCAAGAAAGGTCATAAATGGGGAAAAGCTCACTTAACAAATGTCTCACTTAGCAACAGATCAATTGTCGTAAGTCGAGGACTACCTGTATTGTTATTAATGTGATTCAGAGAAATCCCCTTTCAGAAAAGGTTTCATTGCTAGCTACAAATAAAACAGTTCACTATTTCCCTTGCAAAGAATATTTTTATTATTCCCAATTATTTGCTATTCAAGAGCAAAAAACACAAATGTTTTGAGTTTTTAAATGTTATTTTTGAAAAGCTGGCATAATCCAATCCCCAAAGACCTTAGTTAAATCATAAAAAACTAAGTGAATTGTTCTTATATCTCTGAAAATCTCTAATACAAGTTTCCAAAAGGTGTTATTTTTGTGATACTCCAAATTATATCGAGTTCTTTATTACTTCAGCCTGCCGGTTAGTATTGCCTTGTTAATTTGTAGGGTTTAGAGTTTAAGAATCGGAGTCCTAGTTCCCAAGGATCCTGTTAATCTCTTTAAAAATATTCAGCTTCAAGACCATCTTATTGAACACTTGCAAATGTGGTGAACTGTTAGGAGATGAAGAAGCATCACCAAAGCGCTTTGATTGTTCCGTTGAGACCCCTGGAAAGTGTGCAGAGAAGAGCAACAAAGATGAATA
The DNA here is from genome assembly GCA_003457575.1 of Thermophis baileyi. NCBI lineage: Eukaryota > Metazoa > Chordata > Lepidosauria > Squamata > Dipsadidae > Thermophis > Thermophis baileyi. The sequence continues at coordinate 290,499 of QLTV01001321.1, read as the reverse complement.
ATGGTCTGGAGGCTACATCGTATGAAGAACGGTTGTTGTGGCCTGTCGGCCACCAGCCGAATCAGAGGAGGAGGTGGTGGTGGGAGTCAGGGTCAGCATCAGGGCAACCTGAGAGCTCCGAAGGGGAAGAGGGAATGGAGCTGGCAGAGAGAGAGAGACAGGGGCAGAGCCTGGGCCGTCCGTCAGCCCTCAGATGGAGAGTCAACAGCCCCCAGGTCTGGAGGTGGCTGATGAGGAAGAGGAGGAACAGCTGGGTCCAGTGCCTGACGCGCAGAAGGCAGGGGAGAGGAGAGCAGTGGAAATCTATGGGCCGGTCCTTGGGATGGAAGAGTCACCGCTGCTAGCGAAGCCCCACCCTAGCTCTGGGGATAAAAGGCAGGGGGTGGAGATGAATAGATGTGGCAGACAACTATTCATCTCCCTGCCGGACAGACTTGTTAGCCTGCTGTGAGAAAGAAACTTTGCCGGGGCTGCTGGCGCTCCTAATTAAAGGAATCATTGATTTAACTTCAGAGGGTTTGTTGTGTTTGGCGAGCTGGGTCAGAACAACAGTTGAGGGACTTAGACATGCCTAGCCTATCGAGCATGATAAGGATTAAGGGGGGGACATGATAGCAGTCTTCCAGTACTTGAGGGGCTGTCACAGAGAAGAGGGCATTGGCATCTCCAAAGCACCAGAAGGCAGGACGAGAAGCAACGGGTGGAAGCCAGTCAGAGGGAGATCCAACCTGGGAATGAGGAGAAATTTCCTGACCGTGTCAGCTGCCGCTTTATGCCTGCTTGTGCCTTGCTGTGTGTATTATGCAGGGACAGTCTGCTATGATCTGTGGGGAAGGGGGATGAAGGGAGGGGGGGGGAACAGAAAGTGCTCCAAAGTCACGCAGCTGGAAGAAAGAGGAGGCCACATACCAACCTGGGCCCAGACTGGCCGTTATAGAAACATCTTGCAAGAACTTGATTGACTGGTGGGCAGCGGGAGGCAGGCAAGCAGGGGAAAACTGGAACTTCAGTGATTTTGGCGTGTGAATCTCAGTTCTGGCTTTGCATTCCTGTCATTCACTTGACCTTTATGAAACTATACCTTTTTAAACAAATGTTGTTAAGTTCCTAGTTCCTCTTACTTAGAGGTTCAAGCTGAGACAGGTCTGAGAGGAACCCTTGCTTCTGGAAGTTGTGGCTGCTCCATCGCCGGTGGTTTTAAGAAAAGACGGGACCACCATTTGTCCGAAATGATACAGGGTCTCCTCCGTGAGCACCGAGATGGACTAGAACACCTCTGAAGTCCCTTCCAACTATCTTATTCTGTGTCCTAAAAATCAGTTTATTTCGATAAAAACGATTCCAGCTTCAAAAAGTCTTATTTTTCCCAATCTCTTTTTCCTATTGGCAACGAAATCTAGACAAATGGAAGACAGGCAATGAAGTCAAAGGAAGGCATTCTCCAGGCTAATGAAAGCGAAACAGGAGAATGTCTATGGAAGAAAAAGTTTGGAGAAGCAGCCATGAATAGCTGACACTCCCCCCCCCCGCTTGCCAGGCCATGCCAGTGTCTTCTTTCTCACACTGGCACGAAGCCAGGAGATCATTCTGCTCCGAGATGAGTCCAGAGACCATTTGGAAATGGGGATTTAAGAATTCAGTAGAGATACGGCAAAATCCGGTAGGGGACACGCCGACAATATTCCTGCCACGCCAGCCCGTACTTCCTCAGGCACTGGTGCTCGTCCCGGGCATCCCGATGAGCCAGCAACAAGGTGAAATAGATGATATAAAAATAAGGCAAGATGTGAGTGAACCCTGCAATGAAACCAAAAGGAAAGCCGGCTTAGATTGCTGCAGAGAAAGGAAACCGGAGCCTCTCCTAGATGGCTGCCACTTACCGCAGGGCAAGGACCACGCAAAAGCCATGATCAGGTCACCTAAATAGTTGGGGTGTCGCACAAAACCCCACCACCCAGAGACCAGGAGGCGCCGACCGGTTGCCGTAGGGATTGTCCGGAGCCCTAGGGGGAGGGAAAAGAGAGTAATAGAGGGTCTCCTGTTTGAGCAGGAGGATGGACTAGACCAGAGGTCTCCAAACTTGGCAACTTTAAGACTTGTGGACTTCAACTCCCAGAATTCTCCAGCCAGCATAGACTCTAGTCCAGGGGTCAGCAACCCGTGGCTCTGGAGCCGCATGTGGCTCTTTCATCCCTCTGCTGCGGCTCCCTGTCGCTCAAAATATGTGTCACAACTGCCAATGTACGACACCCGCCGGCACGCAATTTATTGAGCTTTTCGACCACCGGTAGGCCAACCATGGATAAATCCAAGAAAAGAAAAGTGTCAGAAGAAAACAGAATCTTTAATTCAACTATATATGCTAGTTTTGTGGCCGCTCAGGAAATAGTCAGGCACGGGAAGAGTTTTGTGGCTCCCGGTGTTTTCTTTTCTGTGGGAAAAGGGGTCCAAATGGCTCTTTGAGTGTTTAAGGTTGCCGACCCCTGGTCAAGTCCAACCCCCTGCGCAAGCAGGAGATCCTATACAATTCTGTCCGGTCTCTTTAAAAATCTCCAATGATGGAGCACCCATAACTTCTAGTGGCAAGCTGTTCCACTAGTTAATTGTCCTCACTGTCAGGAAATTTCTCCTTATTTCTAGGTTGCTTCTCTCCTTGATTAGTTTCCATCCATTGCTTCTCGTCCTGCCTTCTGGTGCTTTGTAGAACAGGTTGACCCCCTCTTTTCTGTGGCAGCCCCTCAAATATTGGAAGACTGCTATCATGTCTCCCCTAGTCCTTCTCTTCATTAGACTAGACACCTAGTTCCTTTAACGGTTCTTCATATATATTTAGCCTCCAGCCCCCTAATCATCTTTGTTGCTCTTCTCTGCACTCTTTCTAGCATCTCAACATATTATAGATTCATTTGCTGACTGCAGGTCCTTGGCCGGCTTAAATGAAATTTTTGGGGGTTGCACAACCCAACGAATGACAACCTTACCCAAAAGTTGGGTTCTTCTTACCACCTGCTAAGGTCCTCCTGCTGCAAACATCTTAAACTTAATCTTGAGCAGGGGGCTGGACTAGAAGACCTCCAAGGTCCCTCCCAGCTCATTCTATTCTAAATTTAATTGTCTAGGTCCGTGATGACGAACCTATGGCACGCGTGCCACAGGTGGCACGTGGAGCCATATTTGCGGGCACGCGAGCCGTTGTCCCAGCTCAGCTGCAGCGCGCCTGCGCGTGCCGGCCAACTAATTTTCGGCTGGCCCCGCCCACGCCGCCCCTCCCGTCCCAGGAATCTCCATGCGGCCCGTTTTGGATGCCAGGTAAGTACAGGGCTCGCGTGGAGGTTCTGGGAGGGCGTTTTCGGCTTCCGGAGGGCCTCCGCTCAGGGGTGTGTGGCACATAGGGGGGCATTGAATTATATGGGTGGGCACACGCGTGTGAGCTATCGCGCGTGGGCACTCGCTTTCGGCACCCGAGGAAAAAAAGGTTCGCCATCACTGGTCTAGGTTAAAAGGAAGCCAAGCCCACCATGTTGTGTGAATGCACCTGCCAGGTTTTGGACTTGGTTAAGTCTCTCTTGTGGACCCACCCCACAAACTGAAATGTGTGAAGCTACAAACCAGCCACTCTGGGATCAGCAGGATTCCGTCGGAAGGTGTTTTTCTGGGAATTGGCACCACGGAATATGGAATACCCCAGGCCTGCAAAACGAAAAAACGACAATGAGATGATTACGGTATATTGAATCTCAGCGTCATAGGGTTAAGAAGGGACCTTTGAGGGAATCCAGCTCAACCTTTTCTCCCAGCACAGGGTCCATCAGATCAATGCTTCCCAAAATTGGCAACTTCCAGCTGTAGGGACTTCAACTCCCAGAATGCTGATCAACAGCCATGTTGACTGGAATTCTGGGATCTGAAGTTCACATGGACAAATCATTAAGGTTGGAAACCACTGAATTAAATGGATGACCATCCAGGCTCTATTGGAAGACAACAAGGAGAGGAGAGGAGAGGAGAGGAGAGGAGAGGAGAGGAGAGGAGAGGAGAGGAGAGGAGAGGAGAGGAGAGGAGAGAGAATAGTCGGTTATTCTGTAAAATAATAGAATAGAATGTATGATAGGATAGAATATAGAATAGAATATAGAATAGAATGGTCGGTTATTCTGGAATACAATAGAATAGAATAGAATATAGAATATAGAATATAGAATATAGAATATAGAATATAGAATATAGAATAGAAGGATA
>QLTV01001321.1:239186-272193 GCA_003457575.1 Thermophis baileyi | reverse complement strand
ATTTGCTCTTCTAGGAGAGAGAGAGAGAGAGAGAGAGAGAGAGAGAGAGAGAGAGAGAGAGAGAGAGAGAGAGAGAGGGAGGAGGAAGAGGAAAAAGAGGGGGGAGAGAGGGAGTGGAGGAGAGGAGGAGGAGGAAGAAAAGGAGGAGGAGGAAGAAGAAGAGGAGGAGGAGGAGGAGGAAAAAAGGAGGAGGAGGAGGAGGAGAAGGAGGAAGAAAAGGAGGAGGAAGAGGAGGAGGAAGAGGAAGAAAAGGAGAAAGAAGAGGAAAAAGAGGAGGAGGAGGAGGAGGAGGAGGAGGAGAAGGAGGAAGAAAAGGAGAAGGAGGAAGAAAAAGAGGAGGAGGAGGAGGAGGAAAAAAGGAGGAGGAGGAGGAGGAGAAGGAGGAGGAAGAAAAGGAGGAGGAGGAAGAAGAATAGGAGGAGGAGGAGGAGGAGGAAAAAAGGAGGAGGAGGAAGAGGAGGAGGAGGGATGGGTATAGCCCTTGTTACACAACTGGGCTCAAATCCCCCCTTTTCCATCCCAAAGGCAATCAACACAACAGTCGTTTTGCAGGGTGAGATGGGCGGCCAATCAATGTAATCCATTTAATAAAAATAAAATGTATAAATAAATAAGCCTCCCAGGTTCACTTTGAATAGTGAGATGGCTGGCAGATAAATTGAATAAGTCCTTTTTTAAATAAATAAACAAGCTTCAAAGAGACGCCTCTTTGAAGTCAGATGGGTGGCACATAAATTTAATCAATCAATCCATGAATAAATAAGCTGCCCAGAGTCACTTTGCACGATGAAATGGGCAGCATATCAATGTAATAAAGAAACCAATGAAAAGGTTTTGGCCCTCTAACCCTCCATTCAGTCTTGGGGGCACCTGGGGCCAGTCCCTCCCTCTCAGCCCCACAGCCAAGGTAGCCCTGTGGAGACAGGGCTGGACTAGAAGCACCATCATTTTTCAGCCTTTCCCTCTACAGGTAGTCCTCGACTTACAACAGTTCATTTAGTGACCACTCAAAGTTACAACGGAACTGAAAAAGGTGACTTATGATCATTTTGCACACTTACGACCCCATGGTCACGTGGTTTACATTCAGATGCTTGACAACGGGCTCTCATTTATGACGGACGCAGCGTCCCGGGCAGAGGTGGGTTCCTCCCGGTTCGGACTGGTTCGCCCGAACCGGTAGCAACCTGCTGGTGACGTCACGGTGCCGTCACGGGGCCGGTTTTGTCGGTGCCGGTCCGTGGGCGCCGCCATCTTTTTTTTGAAATTTTTTTGATTTTTTTTTTGAATTTTTTTGCACTGCGCATGCGCCCACGCGGCGCGCCCACGCGGCGCGGGAGGAAGCAAACCGGCAGCGAGGTAAGTTAGAACCCACCCCTAGTCCCGGGGTCACGCAATCCCCTTTTGCGACCTTCTGACAAGCAAAGGCCATGAGGGAAGCCAGATTCTCTTAACAACCGTGTGACTAACTTAACAACTGCAGTGATTCCCTTAACAAATGTGTCAAAAAAAAACAAAAAAACCAACCAGTTGTAAAATGGGACAAAACTCACTTAGCAATTGTCCCGCTTAGCAACAGAAATGTTGGGCTCCATTGTGGTCGTAAATTGAGGACTACCTGTAATCTGGTTCTTAAAGGAGGGATTAGAAGGGACAATACAATTTGAGAAATTGGAGATATGAAAGCTCTGGGCTCCCCACGGCTATTCTCCTCTTCCTTACCAAATACACCCCCAAATTCCAGTTCTTTAGTGCGAAGAACCTTCAGCCGATCCATTTTTCCTTCTGAGCTCAGATCCCGAAGCGTTTTCGGTTGAGATTTTTTCCACCCACGGAGAACTCCTGCCCCTGTTTTATGTCTTGATCTCCATTAAATAGCCGGGCATCGTCTCAATCTGCAGGGAAAAAAAACACAAACGAGTTTGGACGAATGGCCGTTGTGTTCGGCAACGCTGGGCTGCAGCGAGAAAGTCGGAGACCCTGAATATTCCCGCTTTCTCCAGCTGGCCAAAGGATCCCCCCACCCCTTCCCATTTAAGTCCATCTTGGAACCAACTAAGCGTGGAGAATAGATTTTACAGTCGGCATCATTTTCTCCGTGTGCAGCCGGGCTTGTAATTCGAGATGTGTTGCCTTCTTTTTTTAGAAATTAATCACAAAGGGAGCACGCAAATTGCAAAGTCTCGCACAGGGCTAACAAAGGACAACCAAATTGGGTCTCCTCCTCCTTCCTCTCGTTGGGAATTTTTAAACCTCCGGTTTGGGATTCAGGAATATTGTGCAAAACACGCTTTTCACAACACAGCTCTCCTGTTTTGATCCCTGGGTGTGTGCAAGCGTGCCTGGGTAGGATTGTCGTACATTACACAACATCGGTTTGTATTTTGGAATGACATTCTGTTACACAGGTAGTCCTCGACTTACGACCGCAGCCGAGCCCAAAATTTCTGTGGCTAACGAAGGCATTTCTTACGTGAACTTTGTCCCATTTTACGACCTGCCTTGCCACAGTTGTTAAGTGAATCACTGCAGTTGTTAAGTCAATAACCCGGTTGTTAAGTGAATCTGGCTTCCCCCATGGACTTTGCTTGTCCGAAGGTCACAAAAGAGGATCATGTGACCTTGGGACACTGCAACCGTCATAAATACGAGTCAATTTTGATCACGTGGCCATGGGGATGCTGCAACGGTCATAATGTGAAAAACGGTCATAAGTCAGTTTTTTCAGTGCCGTTGTATCTTCGAACGGTCACTAAACGAACTGTTGCCAGTCGAGGACTACTGTAAACACCTAGTTTCTCTAATCGCTCTGCAATGATAGAAGGCAATTCATACACATAGACCCAACCCAATAGAGCTGGAAAGGGACCTTGGAGGTCTTCTAGTCCAGCCCCCTGCTCAAGCGACTGTTTGAAATTACAACCGCATTGGAAAAAATGTGACTTGCAGATGATCCTCACCAGTGGTGGGATTCAATTTTTTTACTACCGGTTCTGTGGGCGTGGCTTGGTGGGCGTGGCATAGCTTGGTGGGCGTGGCTTGGTGGGCGTGGCAGGGGAAGGATATTGCAAAATCTCCATTCCCACCCCACTCTGGGGCCAGCCAGAAGTGGTATATTTGCCGGTTCTCCGAACTACTCAAAATTTCCGCTAGCGGTTCTCCAGAACTGGTCAGAACCTGCTGAAACCCACCTCTGATCCTCACCCTTACGACCATCACAACTTCCCCATGGTCACATTATCAAAATTTGGGCACTTGGCATCCTGGGGTCATGTGATAGCCACCTGCAATCTTCCCGGAGGGGGGGGGAGGGAGGCTTCCAACAAGCCAAGTCAATGGAGGCAGCCAGATTCGCTTAACGGCCACGTGATTCGCTTAACAACCGCAGTGATTCGCTTAACAACCGCTGCAAAAAAAGTCACTTGAGTCACTTACATTGCCTTGCTTACCAATGTAAATTCTGGTCCCAGTTGTACCTTGGCAACTTTAAGACTTGTGGACTTCAACTCCCAGAATTCCTCAGCAAAGCAAAGCAAAGCTGGCTGAGGAATTCTGGGAGCTGAAGTCCAGAAGTCTTAAAGTTGCCAAGGTTGGAGACCCCTGGTTTAGGATACAGTTCAATAGCAGAAACTCAGCTACGTTTCTTATGATGTCAATGGAAGGAAGGAAGGAAGGAACCTTTGCAGAGGGGTTGGGGGGCTTGTGAACTCAGACCCTAACCTCACAACAGGAAGGGAGGGGGGTGAATTTTCACTCTTTTGTAAAAAAAAAAAAATCACATTCTTAACATAAACCAATTATCTCATGCACGGATACCTGGGGTCCTGTTTTGTTGGGAAATCCCCCCCCTCCGTGGCTGATGGGGATTCTGTGCATCAGAATGCACTGGTGCACCCAAATGCATGTGGGGCACAGCAAGGCCCCCTTCTTAAGCTTGCAACTTGCATCTTGCATGCAAAATGCAGGAAATGCCAGAGGTATTCCAACAAAGGAACTGGGCATCGTATCCAGAGCCACTGACAGCCCCACTGAAGGATTTGATTGACAGAATTAAAAAACCCCGGCTGGCTGCCTCCCCCCCCCCACCCCACTGAAGGCGCCCTGAATGAGGCTCCTTCCAGGTGACTCCAGATTAGATTAGATTAGATTAACAGGGTTGGAAGGGACCTTGTAGGTCATCTAGTCCAACCCCCCGCCCAAGCAGGAGACCCTACACCATTTCCCACAAATGGCAGTCCAGTCTCTTCTTCAAAGCTTCCAGTGATGAAGCTCCCACAAAAAGATGAAGCAAAGGGATAAAAATGAGAGAGATCTCTGCCCCGGCAGACAAAGGCATTTCGGGGACCCAAAGGCTTCCCTCTTGAATCTTGCAGTTTCACAGGATCCACCCCTGTGAAACCCACCCACCCCTTTCAGAGGAGTCCTCCTGACTCTCTTCAACAACCTGCCCCAGTGAGGATGGAGGCCCCCCCCTCCCGTGTCTCCCCTAAGGGAGGCTCACCTGTCCTGCAGAGCGCCTGGCCTGGGAGCCTGACAGCTGGCCGCCCCGCCCTCTGCCCATGCTAGCCCTAGGCAAGGAGAGCCAATCGCCTCCCAAGGAGGGAATGATGTCACGGGGCAAGGAGCCTATCCGGGTGGTGGGAGGGCCCCAGGTTGCTTTTCATTCCTTTCAGCTCTTCTGGAGGAGGAAGGAAGGAAGAAAGGAAGGAAGGAAGGAAGGAAGGAAGGAAGGAAGGAAGGAAGGAAGGAAGGAAGGAAGGAAGGAAAGGAAAGAAGGAAGGAAGCTAGAGAAAAAAGAAAGGCAGGAAAGAAGGAAAGGGAGAAGGAAGGAAGGATGGATGGATGGAGGAAGGGAGGAAGGGAGGAAAGGAAAGGGCAGCCGAGAGAGGAAGGAAGGAAGAAAAGGAAGGAAGGAAGGAAGGAAGCTAGAGAAAGAAGGAAGGCAGGAAAGAAGGAAAGGGAGAAGGAAGGAAAGAAGGAGGGAGGGAGGGAGGAAGGAAGGAAGCTAGAGAAAAAAGGAAGGCAGGAAAGAAGGAAAGGGAGAAGGAAGGAAGGAAGGAAGGAGGAGGGAGAGAGGAAAGGAGAGGAGAAGAGAAAGGAAGGAAGGCAGGAAGGAAGGAAGGAAGGAAGGAAGGAAGGGTTTGATAGATAGATAGATAGATAGAGAGAAGGAAGGAAGGAAGGAAGGAAGGATGGATGGATGGATGGATGGAGGAGGGAGGGAGGGAGGGAGGGAGGAAGGAAAGGAAGGCGGGGAGGGAGGAGAAGGAAGGAAGGAAGGAAGCTAGAGAAAGAAGGAAGGAAGGAAAGAAGGAAAGGGGGAAGGAAGGAGGGAGGGAGGAAGGAAGGAAAGGAAGGAGGGGTGGGGAGGAAGGGGAAGGAAAAATAGGAAGGGAGGAAATAGCTAGAAGAAAACAGGAATGAGGGAGGAATTAGGGGGAAGAAAAGGAAGGAAGGGAGGGAGGGAGGGAGGGAGGAAGAAAAGGAAGGAAGGAAGGAAGGAAGGAAGGAAGGAAGGAAGGAAGGAAGGAAGGAAGGAAGGAAGGAAGGAAGGAAGGAAGGAAAAATAGGAAGGGAGGAATTAGATAGAAGAAAACAGGAATGAGGGAGGAATTAGGGGGAAGAAAATGGAAAGAAGGAAGGAAGGCAGGAAAGGAGAGAAGGAAGGAAGGAAAGAAGGAAGGAGAAAGTAAAAGGGAAGGAAACAAGAGGGAAGGAAGGAAAAAAGGAACGAAGAAGAGAAGGGAGAAGAACAGGAGGGAGGAGGGAGAAAAAATAGAGAAGGGAGTGAGGGGGAGGAAAAAGAGGAGATTAACTAAAAAAAAGTTGCTCCCAAAAGCCTATAATTTGTTCCTTAACCTCAGATGTGCCCAAGGAAAGAAAAATGCCCCCCCCCCATATCAACAAAGTAGAGTTTTCTCCCCCCAGGCAAACACATATTTGTGTAATTGGTCACTGAAAGTTGCAGGGGGAATTCTGGGAGTTGAAGTCCACACGTCTGAAACTTGCCCAGGTTGAGAAACACTGGCCAGTCTCTCTCTCTCTCTCTCTCTCTCTCTCTCTCTCTCTCTCTCTCTCTCCTAATTGGTGCAAATAAATACTCCCGCCTCAAGTTAATACAATAATTGGCTTGCCTTCTCACCCAATAGTAAGGCAGACATCCTTATTTCCGGCTCCTCCTACCTACTTCCGTTTTCCTACAGATCGTGCAGGTAAGGAGGGCTGTTTCGTTCATGCTGAATCCATTAATAATCTTAATTAACTTTTTGCCATCCGTGCTTATTATAACCTTGGAAATATTTTAGGCAACGCAAGGAAGAAATCCCCATCAAGCTGTTACCAGATTATTAAACCCTTTGTATATTTTTAAGCCATGATTCCAACGGGGTTTGTTCCATGCGGGGCGCCTGGGATGACTCTATGCTGGCTTTCTTAAAACCAAGATTTTATGCTGAAATAAAACCCAAATTCTACCCCAAAACTCCAGATGACAAATAAACCAAATTTAAATTCAACTATTTTGATTATTTAATACGTAACTATAATGCAATGTATTTATTCTATGGCATTCGGTATAATGTATAGAAAAATTTAGACTTCATTCAATTTTTAAATTTTTAAACTAAAAACCTGGACAGAGATTTTAAAAACCTGGTATAAAATCCTCAGTTTTGGGATTTTTATGTTTAAATCGGATGAGACACCTTTAATTCTACTTCCTTGTTTGTGATGTGTAGCTTTATTAAAGTATAATGGTATTTCTGGTTTATTTTTTTATCTATTGAAGATATTTTTACAGGCACGACTTCACCGTGTTCTGTTCTCCCAAAGGCCTCGTGTGGAAACTCAGAAATGTCACTAGTTTGAAGTTTATAGTCCAATAACCCCATTTGAGGCTTCATAATTAGAATTCAGAACTTCCGTGATGGTACAAAGCCTAAACCAAACCATAGACCAGCACAGGGCAGGCAAAATGCAAAATTTTTAAAGCTAAACGGAATATAAAATACACAGTTAACGAAACTAAAATAAATATAAAAAACAAATTTAAAAAAACAAACCTATAGGACAGCGGTTCTCAACCTGTGGGTCGCGACCCCTTTGGGGGTCGAGCGACCCTTTCACAGGGGTCGCCTAAGCGCGCGCTAGCCCGCCATCTTGGTGCCACGCCCCCTTTGTCACATCGCGCGCGGGGAGGGGGTTGCGGCATTAGGAAGGTTGAGAACCACTGCTATAGGAAGAGATAAGTAAAGATATCAACATAAAAATTAATACATGGCAAACTAAATTGTAATGATATATAGTATAATATATACAAGATACACAGCTAACACAACTAAAATAAATATAAAAACCAAATTCTTAAAAAAAAACAACCCATAGGAAGGGATAAGTAAATGTATAAACATAAAAAATAATGTACGGCAAACTAAATTGTAATAATATATAGGATAATATATACTTCTATATTGAGATTTATAAACTATAAGATAATTTAATATATATGATTAATGTAATAAACCCTTTTTTCAATCATGTTACTGTGGGTTATATTAAAGAAGCAAAAATAATACAATACAAAAATGCATTGTGTTGCTCGAAAACCTGAGGTATAGCTGCCTTAACCCTTTTTCCTTTGTTTTTTACAGCCTGAAAATGGTTTGTCTGTTTTTGAGGCCTCTCCTTCTAGGGGGCCGTTGTGTCCCTTTACGGAAAACTTCTGGGTCTGCAAACCAAGATTTCTTCATTCGTCGTCTGTTTGGGTAAGGCTGGGGTGAGGGGCTTTTCTGTGCTTCTAATTTTACGAACTTTATGGGAAGATATATTGTGCTTCGAGAGCAGTGTTTTTCAACTTTGGTGACTTTAAGATGGGTGGACTTCCAACTCCCAGAATTCCCCAGTCATTGTGTTTTAAGACATGTGGCCCACAACTCCCAGAATTCCCCAGCCGCCGTGCTTTACGATATATGGACTTCAATTCACAATATGACTGACCAGGGAATTCTGGGAGTTGAAGTCCACCCATCTTAAAGTCACCGAGGTTGAAAAACACGGCTCTAGAGAATAAAAATAGCCACCTCGGTTTACATTATATGAAATGCACTTTTATTTTTAATCATGATATTGCCAAATGCAAGAAACTATCTTACAATATGTAGAAAGGTGTATCAAGATTACTTACTTGAAAAAAAATAATAATAATTCTAGACAATCTGTGACGCCAGAAGTTATTGTTTGAGAGAATACAGGTAATCCTCTACCTGCAACTGCAATTGAGCCCAAAATTTATTTTGCTAAGCGAGACAGTTAAGTGAGTTTTGCCTCCATTTTACGACCTAACTTGCCCCAGTTGTTAAGTGAATCACTGGAGTTGTAAAGTTATTACCATGGTGGTTAAGTGAATCTGGCTTCCCCATTGACTTGGTTTGTCAGAAAGTCACAAAGGGGGAATATCCCATAACCCCAGGACACTGCAACCGCCATAAATACATGCCAGTTGGCAAGTGTCCAAATTTTGATCTTGTGACACGGGTTACAATGGGCGTAAGTGTGACAATCGGTCATAAGTCACTTTTTTTAGGGCTGTTGTAACTTTGAACGGTCACTCTACGAAGGGTTGTAAGTCAAGGACTACCTGTAGGATAAACAAAGTTACAGCCTCCAACTTTTTACTTAGTACATACTTAGTATCTTTAATAATAAATTAATTAGAAAAACCCAAAGCAGAATTTCATTTTTTTTCCCTGTCTTGAGTGCCATATTGTCCTTTTTTGTTCTGACCCAGACTTAGCAGAAGCAAGAAACAGACTCCTTGTCATGAAAAACCCCTCTTTATTTACCTCTTGTGAATTAATTGCATCCACCCACCGAAAAGTCCAGGCAAGAGTCCTTCAAGGAGTTAACAGCAGTAACAGAACTTATCAAGTCCTTGCGATAATTGCCAGGCCGTGAGCTCCCAGCCGAAAGGCTGCAAATTAAGTTCTGGCAAGCAGTCTTTGTGGCAAGGAACACGATGAGCAAAATCTTCAGAAATACGAACTGTTGTCTTCTATTTATTCCCCAGCCGGGGTGGGGGGAGCATTCAGCGTCCACCTGTGGTTTGCTTCCCGAGTCGACTCCTTGTCCTCTGTTGTTCTCCTATCTGCTCTACGTATATGGAACAGGCCCCAGCTGTTCTTCCTCCGCACTCCTCTCCGCCTCCAAAGGCAGCTGCCTCTCCTGTGGCTGGGAAATGTTGGATGGCCCTGGTTCTATCTCTGTCCGACGCAGAGCATCCATCAGAGCCTTCCCCAGACTCCAGCACTGGCCCAAGTTCCTCCCCATCGTCCGAGTCTGCCGCCAGCTCCACTGGCAGCTGGCGGGCCACAACATTTATTTAGACGGTATCAAGATTCTAAACGAGCGAACGTATTTTCTGGTATCTGATCTTTTCTCTAGAGCTTGAGTGCCGCGGGGTCTTGAGGGAGCAGCTGCATCACAAGATGGACTGAAGGAATTCGGGAAGTCACCGACTCTTCGGGAGTTCGGTATATTTGGCATGAAGCGGATGGAAAAAGGTATCTTGGTGGGGGTTTTTTTGGCTTCTGGTTTGTTTTTTTTTAACTTGGAAATATAAATAGGATTTTTTTTAACTTGGAAATATAAATAGGATTTTCGGTCTGCTATGATGAACTGCATGTTCTGTCCGTGTTTCACCTGATAAACCATGATTAGAAACATGCCCTGAGCAGAGCCTGTTTGCACACGGCTGTCTTCACGGGGATGGTGTTAGCTCTTGAGCGCATCCCTCTTGAGCGAAACGAATTACAGGTACTCCTCGACTTACAACAGTTCCTTTAGCGGCCGTTCCAAGTTACAGCGGCACTGGAAAAAAAGTGAGGCAATTTTTTCCCCCAGTTACAACCTTTGTAGCATCCCCATGGTCACGTGATCAGATTGCATGATTCATACGGCAACTGGCAACCGATTCATATTTATGACGGTCGCAGTGTCCCAGGGGTCACCTGATCCCCTTTTGCGACCTTTTGACAAAGCAAAGTCAACGAGGAAGCCAGATTCACTTAACCAACCATGTCACTGACTTAATAACTTCAGTGGTTCACTTAACAACTGTGGCAAGACATTTAAAATGGAGCAAAGCTCACTTAACAAACGTCCCACATAACAGCAGAAATGTTGGGCTCAATTGTGGTTGTAAGTCGAGGACTTACCTGTGTATATAGCAAACGGAACACTGACCAAGGACTTTGGAAGCTTAAGACTACATATCCCATCCTGGGGGGGTTTCACACCCAACAGGTTGCCCTCCACTTAAGACCCTAATGGAGCCTTACTCGTTGCCATTTTAAGTTGTGACTATTGTAAAGAGGGTCATTTAAAAAAAAAAATTGTGATTGTTAAGCGAACCCACGTTTGCTGTGGGGCGCTTTTTGTCGAAAAGCAGAAGTAAACCCCAGTTTTCGGCAAACATGTAAATTGTGGTCAGGTGACTGTGGGACACCGCAAATGGCCATAAATGCCAGCCAGTTGCCAATCGCCCACAATGAGGCTGTTTGACTTTGGGGGGGGGGAAGGTCCTGGCCTTCGGAACCGGATTTAAGGCGAGGACTAGCTGTACTTGAGAGGTGGGCTACTTTTTCCTGCCCGGAGATTAAATCAATAAAAAACCTCATCCTTGCTGTATGGCAGGGGTGTCAAACTCAGAGCCCGGATGCGGTCAGATCCGGCCGGCGGGGCTGGCCTCCATCGCTTCAGCCCAGTCTACCCAGTGCGAAGAGGAAACATGCCAGCAGTTTGGGGAGTGGCCCCAAGCTGGCCTCACCCAGCCAGTCGGTCACGCCCAGTGAGTGGGGTCAAGCTGGCCACACCCACCCCGTCCCTGTCGTCCACACCCACCCCAGGCCAACCACAGCCCTGATGCGGCCCTCAATGGAATTCAGTTTGACACCCCTGCTGTATGGTGACCATTCCTATGTACAAGATCATTGATTGTTCCTGTACAGGTAACCGTTCAAAGTTACATCAGCACTTAACAGAGGTGACTTACGACCGATTTTCACACTTAATGTCCGTTGCAGCATCCCCATGGCCACGTGATAAAAATTCAGGTGCTTGGCAACTGGCATGTACTTATGACGGTTGCAATGTCCCCGGGGTCATTTGCGATCACCTCAGCTGGTTTCCAAAGTCAGTGGGGGAAAGCCAGATTCGCTTAACGACTGCATGATTCACTTAACTGCAGTGATTCACTTAACGACTGTGGCAAAGAGGTCATAAAATGGGAGAAAACTCAACAGTTGCCTTGTTTAGTGGCAGAAATTTTGGGCTCAGTTGTGGTCGTAATTCGAGGACTAATTCTGTATCCATGACCCAACTTTGAAGTATAGAAACAAAATTGGAAATGTGGGGTCCTTGGTGCTGTCTGAGCTTGGTGGTCAGAGAGCACCAAGGAACCCTAATTTCAACCCTGAGCTACAAATATTCTCCTTTATTTTGATATGGCCCAAGGGCTAAATCAATCAATCAAATATATAAATATTCTCCTTTAAAACTGAAAATGTCTCACTCTGAACTGCCTTTGATAATAAAAGAAGAAGAAAAGAACGGTTTCTGTATTACAGATTTTTTTTAAGTGCCAGTAGATGAAAGTATTTGGTTGCTAACTCAAGAATTACTGTGTTGTTGTTGTTTTAAAGATTGAAGATTCCAGCAAGAATTGGGTGAAAACCATCAATTTCCCCCCCAGTTTGAGAATGTGTAAGTGTGGATGCTTTTTTCCTGGTTAATAAGGAGACAAAAGATTGTATCTCAAGAAGAGGCTATTGATGTACTAGAATTAATTTGCAATAGTTCTAGAGGTGGAGCGTGATAGAAGGTGGTTTTCATCACCTTCTCAGGCTCACAATCTTAAGAAGGGGGGAGAGGGGGGCGCGATGGGTACCAGCGTTTCAGCATTTAAGCAGTCAAAAAGTTTTATAAATGCTTGAAATGATGACTTGTTCCTCTCACTGCTGCAAGCCACAAACAGCGGGATTTTATGTCATCAGATACTAATGTGACCTTTCTTCACTCAGAGTGTCCTTAGGTGGGTTGCCCATCTGTGACACGGTTGAATTTTGCGGGGTCACACATTTCTAAAGAGCAACAAATGTGACTTATTAAAAGTCTTTGAAGAGCCTGTTTCCGTTCTCATAAAATACACAGAAGGCAAACCGGTGAGCTGAAATTAGCATCTGTGCACAGATAACTGCTCTGTACATTAATGTCTATGGAGATTATCAAGTCGACCAGGTCCTGGTTGTCCCAAAGGTGCTTTTTTTCAGGAGGCAACTGGACTTTCTTTGATTTTTCTTTTGAAGAGGTTTCGCTTCTCATCTGAGGAGCTTCTTCGGCTCTGACTGGATGGTGGGGGATGGAAGGATTGATACTCCTTGCAAACAGCTGGTCATTTGCATTCTTTTTAGAGGGTCATTGAGGCCACTTGGAGGTTTATCTGTGTTCTCAGGGTCCACGTGGCCTCAGCGACACTCTAAAACACAGGTCTTCAAACTTGGCAACTTTAAGACTTGTGGACTTCAACTCCCAGAATTCTCCAGCCAGAAGTCTAGGAGTTGAAGTCCACAAGTCTTAAAGTTGCCAAGTTTGGGGACCCCTGCTCTAAAAGGATGCAAATGACCAGCAGTCTGCAAGGAGTATAAATCCTTCCATTCCCCACCATGCAGTCAGAGCTGAAGAAGCTTCTCGGATGAGAAGTGAAACGTCTTCGAAGAAAAAAACAAGGAAGTCCAGTTGCCTCTTGGAAAAAAGCACCATTGGGACTGCTCTGCATGTTACTTTTTTCATAGCTTGAATTGTATCTAAATTTCTGCATTGTGCTTTTTCCCCAGAGAGATGTTGAATATGTTGTATAGGTGAGATCATCCGACGGCATGGGGTGAGGTTCCAACAATACGCTGATGACACCCAGCTGTATATCTCCACCCCTCGTCAATTCAGTGAAGCAGTGGATGTAATAGACCGGTGCCTGGACGATGTAAGGACCTGGATGGGAGTTAACAAACTCAAACTTAACCCAGACAAGACCGAATGGATGTGGATATTGCCTCCGAAGGACCATGTTGATCGTCCTTCCTTGGTTCTGGGGGGGAGAAAACTTAATCCCCTCAGAACGGGTTCGCAATTTGGGTGTCCTCCTAGACTCACAGCTAAGATTAGATCAACACCTGACAGCTGTGGCTAGGGGGACCTTTGCACAGGTTCGCCTTGTGCACCAACTGCGGCCCTATTTGGATCAGGAGGCTCTGCTCACGGTCACTCATGCCCTTATCACCTCACGGCTTGACTATTGCAATGCGCTCTACATGGGGCTACGATGTGTTGGAATAAGACAGGGAGTCCTCTAGGAATGAGTAAAGAGTGCCTCACATTCATATATCAAATTGGTAACTTCAATCAATTTCTTGTCTGAATTAAATGTAGTTCAGGGTTGTTCCAGTCAACGGACGCTCAACTCTGAACCGAACACGATGACGTGTGCAATTTATGTACCCACTTAGCTGAGCTGAGCTAAACCGGTGGCATTGGCCTTATGGGTTGGATTCTCGTGTTGAAACTTTGCATAAAATAAAATATCATACGGTATATTTGTGAGTTCTTTTTGTATTCTTCAGCTGACCTGGCTATAAATTATAGAGATTTTTTTTTCCTGCCTTAAGACACTTTCTTCAGGGGTGGGCTGCTGGGGGTTCTCAGGGGGTTCAGGAGAACCTCTAGCTAAGATTCTGTGCAGTTCGGAGAACCCCCAAATCCCACTCCTGGCTGGCCCCGTCCACCCCACCCCTCCCAGGAGTCCCTCCGCGGCCTGTTTGGATGCAGGTAAGTGCAGGGCATGTGCGGAGGCTTGGGAGGGTGAAAAACGGGCCTACCGGAAGTTCAGGAAGGGCCTCCGGAGCCTGAGGAGGCTGTTTACGCCCTCCCGGAGGCTTAAGGAGCCCGGGGAGGGCAAAAACGTGTCTCTGCTCTTCCCTCCCCCCCCTGTGGTACAGGAGGCCGACTAGGCCACGCCCACCATGGCCACGCTCACCCAGCAACTGGGCAGAGAACCCCTTGCTAAAATTTTTGAAGCCCACCCCTGACTTTCTTGTTTCTCAATTTCGGTGCAAAACTCAAATTTTTGCACTGAAATGCTGCATTCACTGAAATGTGTTTTAAATGCATTCACTGAACAAGTGCATTTTAAAGACAAACATTTAAAATTGTATTGCCATTTAGTCATTAGCAATCAAAATTCTGGGCTCAGTTGTCATAAGTGGACTTTGAGGGTTGCGACAAAGAAGAGGGGCTCACTTTATTCTCCAAAGCACCAGAAGGCAGGGCAAAAAGAAGCAACCTGGAATTCAGGAGAAACTTCCTGACAGGACAATTAATCCGTGGAACAGCCTCGAGAAGTTCTAGGTGCTTCATAACTCGAGGTTTTTAAGAAAAGACTGGACAGTCACTTGTCTGAAATGGGATGGGATGGTGATGGCGAACCTTTTCGGCACTGAGTGGCAGAAACTCAGCGCTTCGCACGCTCGTCTGGGCCGCAAACAGTAAAAGGAGTTCCCCAGGGGGCATGAAAAATTTACTTCCAGTTTCCAGGGCGCTGGCAAGTCTTCTGGTTACTGGCGTGCATGCATGCGCGCCGATCAGCTGGCCGGCATGCATGCTCACGCCGGAAAATGGAAGACCAGCTCTTCCAGTTTCCGGCACTGCCGCACGCACAAAGGCCAGCTGATCGGCGCATGCGCGCCAGAAACCCGGAAGAGGAACGGGCGACGCTGCGCGTGCCAGGCAAAATGGGTCAGCGTGCCACTTCGGGCACACGTGCCATAGGTTCGCCATCATGGGTGTAGGATTTCCTGCCTGAGCAGGGGGCTGGACTAGAGGACCTCCAAGGTCCCTTCTAAATTCAGGAATACGTTTTTGCCAAACCTCCACTCTAGCCAAGCCTGCCCTCTTTATAAATCTGTTTCTCTTCACGTATGATAAGTTTTTGTATCCTCCGGTTATGCCTGTGAAAATCGCCTTTAATTTTGTTATTTCTGGCCTCTGACCGACTTGATCTGAGTGCAGATTCTGAGCCAGTATGCAATGATTTGAGGTGGGTGTCTTGGGTGAACTTGCCCAAATGTGGCTTCTTCAGTCATCCTGTTAAGCAAATCATTAATACGTTGTGTGAATACAGCCAATAGCAGGGACAGCTTTAAGAATTATTCTCCCCTTAATTCCATGCCCATTTAAAATTTCCAAGGCTGCGGCAATTAAACCTGGTTTTATTTCCTTTGAAAGAAGCTATTAGGCAGAATGTTATTTTCTAAAGTGCTGCTTTATTTACAAATATACAAAGCTCAGCTCAGATAGTTGCAACATAGACAAATTATGAATCCGCCTCTGTTTTTTCACATTACACTGCATTATTACATTGCAATAAATTTTCCCAGCGTGATCGTTTATGCATATTTTGTACTCTACAGTAGTCCTTGACTTGCAACAGTTCATTTAGTGACTTCAAAGTTACAGTGGCACTGAAAAAAGTGACTTATGACCATTTTTCACGCTTAACAACCATTGCCGCATCCCCACCGTCACATCAAAATTCAGACTTGGCAACTGGTTTCTGTTTATGACCGTCGCAATGTCCCGGAGTCACGTGATCCCCTTTTGCGACCTTCTGACACAAAATCCATGGGGGAAGCCAGATTCACTTAACAACTGCGTTATTAACAACTGCAATGATTCACTTAACTGGCAAGAAAGGTGGTAAAATGGGCCAAAATTCACCTAACAGCCGTCTCGCTTAGCGACACAAATTTGGGGCTCAAATGTCATAAGTCGAGGACTACTTGTATTGCGGTTACAGTTCCTCTTTTCCAGCCAAATTGTTCTCGCTGCTGGATTTTCAGGAGAGGAAAAAGTCCTGCCGGCCTAATTTTATGCAGGCTGGGAATTCTGAGAGTTGTTGTCCCAGGAAGATGGGACATCGTAGACATTTTGTTCAAACTCCCTCCAAACCCTGTTGCATGCAGAGGGGAAATGTGTCCGTTGTCTAAGAGACGCACTTGTGTACGAACTGAGGCAGGGGCTGCCTCTGGAAATTAGAGCTGGTCTGAACGCAAGTCAGGAGAAGCTCGGATGCCTTCACGGCTGCGTTGTGGTTCTGCAGCCAATCGTTGACATTTTTGAGGTCACAACTGCAAACTAAGGACAGTTCCCTCAAATCCAGGAATCGCAGCTGCCCCATTGGTTGAAATGAGGAAGGCGAGAGGGTCATCAGCGGATTTCCACGGACACTCAGAAGAAGCAGGGATTTCAAACTACGGAAAATGTGTTCTGGAAGTTTGTGCAACCTGTTGGCCCCGAGATCCAGGATTTCTAAAGACGCCAAACTCTGGAAAAGATTCCCAGGCAAGTCTCGAAGGTGATTGGAGCTGAGATTCAACACCCGGAGTTTCTCCAGATGCTGGAAGAGGTCCGTGCATCTCTGGGTGGCCCAAACGTTTCCCAGATCGTTGTGGGAAAGGTCCAGTTGTGTAAGTTGCCTCGGAGACTTCTCAACACGCGAACACCACGTCAGGTGGTTGCCGGAGAGATTCAGAAACTTTAAGGGGGGAATCTCCGCGAGGTGACGCCAGACATTCTCCAGGTCCTTTAGACGGTTGGAGGAGAGATCAAGATGGACCAGGTTTGGGCCAAGTTTTTCTATGCCCCAAGTGTCCCTGATCCTGTTTTGCTCCAAATTAAGACGCAGCAAGGAAGGGAGATTCCCATTGGGAATTCGGTCAAGGGCGTTGTCTTGCAGGTCAAGGAACTGCAAATATTTTAGACCCGTCAGGGCGTTATGCTGAACAATTCCAATGTGGTTGGACTTCAGAATCAGACGTCGTAGAGGAGAGGACTTCAAATCCTCCAGGCCTTCTGTGTACAGCTCTCCGAGAAGATTGTTGGACAGATCAAGAACCTGGAGCTTGCTTAACCCCGAAAATGCCCCCTTTTGAATCTTATTAATCTGGTTGGATCTCAAGAGCAAGGTGTTGAGATCTGGCAAACTTGAGAAGACAGAGGCGTTCAGCACGTTGAGAAAACCATGAGACATGTCGAAAGTCCCGATGCGGCTGTGATGCAGCCCAGAGAACGTGGTGTTTGAAATGTCCTTCAAGTTCTGGAACCCGAACCCACTGCCAATGGCTCCTGAATGTTGCATCTTGAGGTTCTGGATCCTTGTGCCGTTCAGGCTTTTGAGGAACTCTTCGACTCGCGCCACATTCCATGGGTTGGAAGAGATGTCCAAGGTGCCCAGGGTGATATTGAGAAACGGGTTGGTGCAAGAAGGACGATCACTTGACAATTCATTGGAGGACAGGTCAAGGAAGGTCAAATGATGCCCTCTGAGATATTGGAGGTCATCCCCACAAATTGCCCCGATTTTGTTGAGTTTCAGCTGAAGGACGCTTAATTTTTTCAGTCCTTGGAAGGTGGGATCTGGGCTCAACCGATGAAGGTGGTTTCCTCGAAGGTCCAAGGTTTCCAGCGATAAAAGATCTTGGAAATAGCCCTTCTCCAGGATTCTGTTGTCAAAACCACTAGTGTCTAAGTGTAATACCTTGAGTTTGGTCAAACCCTGGAATGCTTTGGGATGCAACGACAAGTTCCTGTTGCCTCCCAAGTCTAGGAAAGTGATGTTGGCCACATTCGCAAAGGCCCTCTCTCCAACGTAGAGAGGCTCTCCCAATTGTTTCCCCAGCGACAGCATCTTCAGGGCACTCATCTGTGGGAACGAAGACATCTGGATGGTGGTGAAGAGGTTAAAATTCAACAAGAAGACTTGAGTGGACACGTCCACGTTGGGGATGGCTCTGAGGCCTTGGCCTTGGCAGTTGGCCACCATGCGGTTATTGATTTTGGTCGTGGAGCATCGGAAAAACACATCAGTGGCCGAACTCAAGGCTGCCAAGACGAACACGATTGTGATGATGGAGGCTGGAATGAAGAAACAAAGAAAGAGATTTATTTGCTTCCTAGCCTTATTGCCACTATCAAATTGCTCTTTCTAGGAATCCATTGGTCAGGTGGAGCCTTAACAGTTGATCACATGGCTTGTTGGTAGATCATGCAACTCAACTCCATGGGATTAATGTCCAATACAGTGTCTTTCAACCTTGGCTACTTTAAGACGTGTGGACTTCAACTCCCAGAATTCTTTAAGACGTGTGGACTTCAACTCCCAGAATTCTTTAAGATGTGTGGACTTCAACTCCCAGAAGTCCACACATCTTAAAGTGGCCAAGGTTGAGAAACACTGGTCTAATGTGTTAGAATCGTAGAATTATTGGGCTGGAAGGGACCTCAAAGGATGTCTAGTTCAACCCTTTGCCCAGGGCAGGACACCTTATTAAACTTAGCAATAAATAGATAACTTGGTTTAGGTGGGTGTCTAAGTTACTGTTGCCATCCTTGACTGCAAAGCTTGCTTTTTGCCTCCCTCCATGGCACTAAGCCATGGTTTGGTTTCTTTCATTTTGGCTTAGTGTTTTTTTGGGGGGGGGGAGAAATAACTAGATTTGGGTTTAGCATAATGTAATGTGCAAATCCAGACTTTGGTGGCCACTCCACGAAATGATGGCTAAACAATTTATCATTTGAGGTGAGCCATGTTCTATATCAGCTAGCCACTCTTCCTTGACGTTGGCAGAATTGTGAATTGGATATGCTGGGAGGATGAATGTAAAAATTGTCTCCCATCATTTAAATTGCCATTAAAGGAACACCCTCTGCATGTTTCTTTCTTTCTTTTCTTTTTTTTTGAAATTTTTTTATTGTTTTATATCATACATTTCTTTTCTATGTTGAGCAGTGTGCTCTCTAGGTGTCCCAGGTGTTAACATACGAACGTACAAACATCGTCCTCATCGTCATTATAGACATATATATATATATATAAAAACAAATATGCAGTAACATATAAACAAATATGCGATAACATCCATCATATAATATATTTTCTCTTCCATTATGGTATCAATTATATAACCGTCAAAGAAAAAAAAAATTACCCACCATATTTCACCCAATTTTACGAGTCCATCTCTTTCCGGCTCTTTCCTTCTCCTTCCCTCCCTTCCCTTCTCCCCTCCTCTCCCCTCTCTCTTTCCCTCTCCTTCCTTTTCCTCCCCTCCCCTCCCCTCCCTTCCCTTCTCTTTCCTCTTCTCCACTTCCCTCTCCTTCCCTTTCTCCTACTCCTCTCCTCCCATCCACTTTCCTCTCTCCTTTCCCCTCTCTCCTTCCCTCTTCTGTCTCCTTCCTTCTCCTCTTCCCTCAACCTTTCTCCCCTCCTCTCCTCTCCTCCACCCCACTCCTCTGCATGTTTCTAACTTCACTAAATGATGCCTGCAGAACGTGCTAATAATAGGAGCACACGGGTTTAGATCTGGGACAAATAAATTGGCTCCCTTTTTGATGAGAGTTTATGTTCGCAGACCAAGTCGGTTAAAACTTAGCACTCACATAGAATGTTAGACTTGGTTAGCATTAAACTGGCTTTTTTTTTTTTTGGTAATTCAATGTGTTTTATAAACCATTTGATTCCTTTGTGGTTCAATGTTATTGTGCACATACAGAATAACAGAATTGGAAGGGACCCTGGAGGTCTTCTAGTCCAACCCCCTGCTCAAGCAGGAGACCCTATACTGTTCTGGACAAATGGCTGTCCAGTCTCCTTGAAAACCTCCAGTATTAGAGCACCCACAACAATTGTTTTTATTATGGTTTTTTTAACGGTTTTTTATATTGTTGTGAGCCGCCCAGAGTCCCTTGGGAGTTGGGCGGCATACAAATTTAATAAATAAATAAATAAATAAATAAACTTCTGGAGGGGAGTTGTTCTACTGATTAATTGTTCTGTCAGGAAATTTCTCCTTATTTCTAGGTTGCTTCTCTCCTTGATTACTTTCCATCTGTTGCTTCTTGTCCTGCGCTCAGGTGCTTTGGAGAATAGGTTGACCCCCCTCTTCTATGTGGCAGCCCATCAATTATTGGAAGACTGCTATCATGTCACCCCTAGTCCTTCTTTTCACTAGACTAGACATACCTAATTCCAGTAACTGTTCTTCGTTGTTTTATCTTCCAGTCCCCCAATCATCCTGGTTGCTCTTCTCTGCACTCTTTCCAGAGTCTCAACATCTTTTTTATATACCATGGAGATCAAAACTGGATACAGAATAACAGAGTTGGAAGGGACCTTGTAGGTCATCTAGTCCAACCCACTGCTCAAGCAGGAGACCCTGTGCCATTTCAGACAAATGGCTGTCCAATCCCTTCTTAAAAGCCTCCCGTGATGGAGCACCCACAACTTCTGAAGACAAGATGTTCCACTGGTCGATTGTTCTCACTGTTAGGAAATTTCTCCTTAATTCCAGGTTGCTTCTCTCCTTGATTAGTTTCCATCCATTGTTTCTTGTCTTGCCTTCAGATGCTTTGGAAAATAAGTTGTCCCCCTCTTCTTTGTGGCAGCCCCTCAAATATTGGACCACTGCTATCATGTCACCCCTAGTACTTCTTTTCACTAGACTAGCCATGCCCAGTTCCTGCAACCGTTCATCGTATGTTTTGGCCTCCAGTCCCCTAATTGTCTTTGTTGCTCTTTTCTGCACTCTTTCCAGAGTCTCAACATCTTTTTCATACCATGGAGACCAAAACTGGAGACAGAATTCCAAGTGGGGTCTCACCAGTGCAGTATAAAGCGGCCCAGCAAGCAAGAGTCCTTCGGGAGTTGGGCGGCATATAAATTTTAGAAATAAATAAATAAGAGAAATGTATTGTGTACGTGTAGGCAGTGTGCTACATGCTCTCTCCAACTTAATCATGAATCATTTTCCTCCCTTTTCTAATTCATGTAAAATCTATAGACCCCTGGCCTCTTATAGATTACATTTAAGTCATAGTTTGTTTAGCCACAATATCTTGAATCCAATACTGTTGGCTGGGGTCGTTAGCTGATAAGCCATTGTTTACAAACCACCGTGGGTGGGTTGACACTATTAAACCATAAACCGGTCAGCCAAATTTTAGTTAATATAACACGTAGCGTGCTCCCAAGTTTAAAAGCAATGCTGAATTTCAATTTTTACCCTTTGTTTTGGGTCTCACCTTTGTGAATCTTCCACCGGGGCCACCGCTGGAGAAGGTCACCCATGCTGTTGTGTGGAACGCAACAAATCCTCCCGCTTTGGATGGCAATCGTAGGTCTCTCCTGAGTGCATGTGTGGTTGGCCCTGGCATTGTCCCCTATAAATGCCCCTGGAACCACCCATCCTTCCCAGCCCTACGTCAGAGGTGACCGTGGACAAAAAGCGAAGCGTTGCACAACGGGGAAGTGGCAGGGAAATTATCCTCCCCTCCCCGAGCCGTTTTGTGATTGTTGCTCCACGCAAACACCGGGTGCTCCTTTGGTAGGCCTTCCAAGGTCAAATATTTAGAAAGGGCTCAAATATAACCATGAGTCACGTTGAGGGGCAAACAGACGCCGGTTGACTTTCCATTATTGGGTAAAGCAGGATACTGCAGGCAACACGGACGTTTATTCAAGATATTATCATTTCATGATATTAAACTCCTAGTTTCTACCTCTATTATCCAACTGTTGATAAAACAAATCCCAAGTTCGAAAATATTCTGTGTCTTCTTTTTCTTTTATCTTCAATGTTAATCTGTCCATTTCTGCACAGTCTACTATTTTTTAAAATTATTTCTTCTTCTGAGGGCGTTTCCTCATTTTCCCAGTGTTGCGCAAATACAATTCTTGCTGCTGTCGAAACATGTAATATTAAATATACATTCCCTTTATGATATTTCTCTGGTAATATGCGTAACAAAAATAATTCTGGTTTATAATCTGTATGCTGCTTTAACATTTTTTCTAACCACATAGGCATTTTTGTCCAAATTTTTTTTGCTTTTGGACACGTCCACCACATGTGATAATATGTACCTGGAGTTTGGTTACATTTCCAACATTTAGCAGACATGTTTTTAAACATTTTGGCTAATCTAACCGGTGAATCAGACAGTACGCTGTTCACTAAGCACTTATCGTATAGAGAGAGAAAATATATAAATAAAACTTAAAAAAATAAAAAGATATCATTTCCTCTTTGATTTCAGGCTTCGTGTAAGACTCGCCGTTAAATGCATGAGTGGCCCTACAAAAGCACACTCTGGTCAGTTATGGACAGCCATGGTTGTTAAGTGAATCACTGCCGTGACTCATTGTTGTGTCACAACGAAGAATGAATGTGCAGGTTGGAAGTCTCCTATACTCCCAAAGAGACAGGAGGTCTCCACCATTATTTTTGACCCCGCAGGGTTTCTTTACATGTTGCTACCCAGCTGCAACCTCCCTCCAGCTGCTGCAAGAGGCACATTGGCACAACAACATAGTGTGGAAAAGGGCGAGGGATAAAGATAGTTCTTGACTAGTTCTTAACCACAATTGAGCTCAAAAGTTTGTTGCCGAGTGAATGTTGTCCCATTTTACGACCTTTCTTGCCACAATCGTTAAGTGACTCACTGCAGTGGTTAAATTAGTAACGCGGTTGTTAAGTGAATTGGGTTTTTCCCATTGACTTTGCTTGTAAGGTCGCAAAAGGGATCACATGACGAAGGGGGATGCTACAACGGTCGTAAGTGTGAAAAACGATCCTATGTCACTTTTTTAAAAGTGCTATTGCAACTTTGAATTAAATGAACTGTTGTAATCCTTGACCAATAACCATGATGGAGCTCAACATTTTTGTTGTTAAGCAAGACAGCTGTTAAGGGCATTTTGCCTCATTTTATGATCTTTTGCCACTTGGTAAATCAATCATGCCATTGTTAAGTTAGTCACCCGGTTGTTAAGTGAATCTGGCTTCCCCATTGACTTTGCTTCTCAGAAGGTCGCAAAAGGGGATCACATGGTCCCGGGACGCTGTTAAGCATCCGAATTTTGATTGTGTGACCAGTTGGCTGAGCAGAAGGGGCCAGACTCTATGGAGATTCTCAGTCATCCAGGTCCTGGTTATCCCAAAGGTGCTTTTTTTCAAGAGGCAACTGGACTTTCTGGTTTTTCTTTGAAGACGTTTCGCTTCTCATCCAAGAAGCTTCTTCAGCTCTGACTGGACGGTGGGGGAATGGAAGGATTTATATACCTTGCAGACAGCTGGTCATTTGCATTCTTTTTAGAGAATCATCGAGGCCACTTGGAGGTTTATCTGTGTCCTCAGGGTCACCTGAGTGGTGCAAATGGGTGTGGAGCCTTCTTGGAACTGCTGAAAGGACTGTGTTGTAGAGTGGAGATACACGATGTCCTATCCCTCCCACTCTGTTGAGAGAGGGCTGTTCAATTTGGACACAGATGGCCTTTTTGACCCCTCTTCCAAACCAGCGGTCCCTCTGTCCAAAATGTGGACTTTGCTGTCTTCAAAAGAGCGGCCTTTGTCTTTCAAATGCAGATGGGCTGCTGAATCTTGTCCTGATGGGTTTGTTCTCCTATGTTGTGCCATGCATTTGTGAAGTGGCTGTTTTGTTTCCCCAATGCACACCATCTATCTCCAGTCTACAACACAGTCCTCTGAGCAGTTCCAAGAAGGCTCCACGCCCATTTGCACCATTTGCACACAGAGAAACCTCCAAGTGGCCTCAATGACTCTCTAAAACAGGGGTCCTCAAACATTTTAAACAGGGGGCCAATTCACAGTCCCTCAGACTGTTGGGGGGGGCCGGACCGGCTGGGTGGGCGTGGCTAGGTGGTCATATGACTGGGTGGGCATGGCCAATTTAGCAGTCCATTAAACAATACACACAAATTAAACTTTGTTATGCTCGTGGGGGTGGAAAGCAGGTTAGTGAAGGGATGTTGCTGCCGTGTGTGTGTGTGTGTGTCTCCCTCCCTCTCTCTCTGTCTCTCTCGGCCGGGAAGGCCAAAAACGGGCCCGTTTTTGGCCACCCGAGGCCTCTGCACATCCAGTTTTTGGCCTCCAGAAGGTGGGTGGGGGCCGGCAGGTAGGTGGGGCGATGTGGGCAGGGCAGCCTCGTAGTCCCGCGCAGGCCGGATTAATGGCTTCGGCGGCCCATATGCGGCCCGCGGGCCGTAGTTTGAGGACCCCTGCTCTAAAAGAACCTATTGGGGATGCTACAATGGTGGAGCAACTCTGAAAAACGGTCGTAAGTCACTTTTTCAGTGCTGTTGTAACTTTGAATGGTCACTAAACAAACTCTTGTAAGCCGAGGGCTACCTTTCATTGATCTTATGTGGTTCACTGATGGGGCTTCTACCAAATAAGTGATCCTGCAAATCTTTTACCGATGACCCCGTTGCAATGGGTTACTGCGGGCGAGGATACCTTGTAAAAAAATCAGAAGAGGGGGCAAGGATTGTATTTTACTCAGATTTGCAATTTTTGTGAATGGTGCAGGGATCAGATGGCTTGCAATAATTAACCCAGTATTCTGAAGGCAGCAGAGAATTAAATTACTCTTTATTTATCAGAATTTTCCCACCGTTGAAGTTTCAAAGTTGAAGGGCACATCCACGGGGTGAACCCAATTTTCCCTACATCGCTCCGCATACAGTAGAAAGAGAAAGACTTTGGGAACTTTTAAGAGGCGTGGACTTCAACTCCCAGATTTCCCCTTTGGGGGAATTCTGGGACTTCTGTTCTCTAGATCAGGGGTCTCCAACCATGGCAACTTTAAGACTTGTGGCACTTCAACTCCCAGAATTCCCCAGCTGGGGAATTCTGGGAGTTGAAGTCCACGCCTCTTAAAAGTTCCCCAGCTGGAGAAACTCTTATTCCCAGATGGTCCAAATTAAGGCCCCGTCCTTATTATTCCTCTCTCCGCTCTACCCGCGTTCGCAGATGACCTCAATCACACTCTGCTCCATGGGCACC
This sequence comes from Thermophis baileyi, assembly GCA_003457575.1. Taxonomy (NCBI): domain Eukaryota; kingdom Metazoa; phylum Chordata; class Lepidosauria; order Squamata; family Dipsadidae; genus Thermophis; species Thermophis baileyi. The sequence continues at coordinate 247,228 of QLTV01001321.1, read as the reverse complement.
GGGTCAAGGCACCGGTGAGCCGTACTGCCCACGATTTCGTCCAGCAAAAAGTGCACCAGGTTCTCGTCCGAAACGAAGCGCCAGAGGTAGAGCTGCAGGTAGTAGCAGTCTACCTGGATCTGCTGCAGGCCAAAGCGGCCGAAGGTGCGCAGGCGGACGCACTCCAGGAAGGTCTTCAGGCTGATCTTGATGATGCCCGTCAGCACGGAGACCTGGGCGGAGGAAGAGGAAGGAGGGTTTGAAAGAGGGCAAAAATCAGAGGCGGGATATTTATTTATTTTTTGAAAAGATTGGGAAGCAACCATGTGCAAACTTGGAAGGAATCCTTTTGATTACATGTAGTCCTTGACTTACGACCACAGTTGAGTGCGACATTTCTGTTTTTAAGCAAGACAGTTAAGTGATCTTTGCCCCATTTTATAGAACTAGCAATAGCACTTAAACATATACTGCTTCACGGTGCTTTGCAGCCCTCTCTAAGCGGTTTACAGGGTCAGCCTCTTGCCCCCAACAATCCGGGTCCTCATTTTACCCACCTCGGAAGGACGGAAGGCTGAGTCAACCTTGAGCCGGTCAGGATCGAACTGTTGGCAGTGGGCAGAGTTAGCCTGCAATACTTCACTCTAACCACTGTGCCACCACAGCAAATAGAATGGGAATAGGAATAGGAAAGAATAGGATGGGATACGATAGGAATAGCAATAGCGCTTAGACTTATATCCCGCTTCACAGTGCCTTCACATCCCTCTCTAAGCGGTTACAAATGTCAGCCTATTGCCCCCAACAATCCGGGTCCTCATTTTACCCACCTCGGAAGGACGGAAGGCTGAGTCAATCTTGATCCGGTCAGGATCGAACTGCTGGCAGTGGGCAGAATTAGCCTGTAATGCTGCATTCTAACCACTGTGCCATCAGGGCTTTATGATCCTTTTGCTACTATTGTTAAGCGAATCACTGCGGTTGTTAAGTGAACCCTGTGGTCATTGAGTGCATCTGGCTGCTCCCATTGACTTTGCTTGTCAGAAGGTCGCAAAGGGGGATCACATGACCCTGGGACACTGCGCCCGTCATAAATAGGAGTCCCTTCCAGCCTTATGAGTCTGCGTCAGGCTCACCATCTTCGGCTTGGTGCCGCACTGGCGTCCTGCCATCAAAGGACTGGGGGGAGGGAGGCATGGAGGGAGGGGGGGGACAAATGAGCAATAAACCCGTATGCATTTTTGTGTGGGAATTTGGGAGGGGGATGACAGCTGAAGAAAAGCAGATCATCATGGGACTTAATTCATGCCAAGGCGTCTTGCCCTGAGTGTGGAAAGTTACCAGCGGAAACACCTCAGTGTCCCCCAAAACATCCTGGCGGTATCACATTGGCTGGGTTTGGACTGCTCATGGGGGGAGGGAGGGGGGAGTGGTGCAGTGGCCTAGAGGTGGAGCTCTCACCTCACAATCAGGAAGCTGCGAGTTCAATCCTAGGTAGAGGCAGATATTTCTCTCTCTGGGCACAATGAGAATATATCTGCTGGGGGGAAAAACTCCGCACTGGCGACAGGAAGGGCATACGGCCAGTAAACACTCAGCTCCATGCAGTTGCCCACCATGCAAGGGATTATGGGGTCGTTAAAAAAAAAGATGATGATGGGGGGAAGGAGGGGACTGAAGGGAATAGTTTTTGTCTTTTTGTGGGGGAACTCAGATTCCACCCGACTCTAATGCAACCAGCATCCCTTAGTAAAAGTATCTTTCACTTCAACCAAATAGAGTCCAGGGTTTTCCTTCCTGAAGGGATCAGACTGGGGCAGGGCTGACACTACGATTCTAAGTACTTTAATATTGGAGATGTATCACTTCCTTCCTGCTAAAAGCTCTCCCAGCCGTTGCTCAAACCAACCTTACCTTAAAATGACGACTCTTTCTACTTCTGAAGGTGCTGGGCGAAGAGAAGAAAAAGAGAAGAATTGGGCTCCATGCAGCCCACTTGTCCTCACCTTGTTAAACTCCGCGGGGCTGAAGATATCAATCCGCTCCGAGAAAAGCTTCTGGATGTTGCTCAGCAAATTGGTATCCATGGGGGCACTGGCCGCAATTGTGGTGTGGGAAGAAGAAATAATCAATTACTTTAAATAGATATATACCCATCTGCACCGATGATGTTACCTACCGTGTTTCTCCAAAAAGACGAGCCACCTTGAAAAGAAGCCCTATCACGTTTTTGAGCGCATGCGATCAAATTAAGCCCCACCCACAAAATTAGCCCTAATTAAGACCCTGCCCACCCCGGGGTGCAGGGGGTGGGACGAGGCACACAGGTAAAAAAATAAGCTAGGGTGGGGATGGGGGGTGAGTGGAGCTGCCCTACTTACCAGGCCTTGCACACCCTGATACCTGCCTCGCCTTCTTCTGCGGCCGCTTGCCGCCACTCGCACGCATCGCCCCGGCCTCCGTTTCGCCTTCAGATGCTCTGGATCGATCCAGAGCTCTGTTATCGGCTGCAGATGCCTTCCGGCAGGCATCTGAAGGCGAAACGGAGGCCGGGGCGATGCGTGCGAGTGGCAGCAAGCGGCCGCAGAAGAAGTGGGCCAGCAGTGGGCTCCTGCTGGGCGAGGCTGTGGGCGCCACCGCTGCGAGGTGAGTCAATAATTCGAACCCTCCAAAAAGAAGGCCTAGTCGTTTTTTCGGGGGTCAAAAGAAAATAAGACCCGGCCTTCTTTTTGGAGAAACACGGTAGTTGGGTCATGAAATGTCTGCAAGGAAAGAACCCAGTTCAGAGAGCACCAAGGACCCCTTCTCCTTTTCCTTCTTCTCCTCCCTCTCCCCCTCCCCCTCTTCTCTTCCATTCCACAAGCTCCCTTCTAGCACTGATGATGTCACCTAGTTTGGTCATGAAACATCTGCAAGGACACAACCAAGCTCAGAGAGCACGGAGGACCCCACAATTTGATCTACCACTATGCACTTGTTCGTCTGTGTAATTAAGGATCTTTTTCTGGTGACCCACAAAACTGTTCTTTTAAAAGCCATGCTTTTTTTCAGGCCGACTTACGACCACAATTGACCCCAGAAATTATGTTGCTAAGGGAGAAATATGTTAAGTGACTTTTGCCCCGTTTTAACGACTGTTCTTGCCATGTTTGTTAAGTGAATCACTGCAGTTGTCAAATTAGTCACATGGCTGTTAAGTGAATCTGGCTCCCCCACTGCTTGTCAGAAGGTCGCAACAGGGGATCACGTGACTCCGGGACGTTGCCACACGTCATAAGTGTGAGCCAGTTGCCAAGCATCCGAATGTAAATCGCGTGACCATGGGGATGCTGCAACGGCCATACATGTGAGGTCACTTTTTACAGTGCCATTGTAACTTTGAATGGTTACTAAATGAACTGTTATTAAGTTGAGAACTACTTGTACTTTTTTATTTTACACTTTCTCCTGTGCACTGCAACGGGAGAGTCCAAGCTGGGTTAAACTTTAGTCGGTTGCTAAGGGACTGAGTTATTTTTAGAAGAAGCACGCCCTCTTTGCCACGCTGGCTCCTAGCCCGCCAGTTTCAAAACTCAGTCGGCAAAGGGACATGCTTCTTTCTCTGCTCTTAACTAAATGACTAGTTTTTGACCTTTCTTCTTCAGCTTGGACTCTTCCCTGCTGTTTATTCGCACGTTCTGCCTGCGGTTGTGCTGGTTCGTTCGGCAAGCCGACAAGAACCGCCTCCGCCTCACAGCTGAGGCTGCCAGAGTCCCTGTCCTTCGGGGCTATACTCCTGAGGAAGCAGCGTGGGCCGTTTTCAAAGTTCCTGCCCCCCAGGGCTGGCTCTGCTTCTCTGAGGCCTTTGGGAGTCCCTGCCCCCCGGGGCTATACTCCGTGCTTTGCAGCCGTGCTCTGATGCCTCCTGGAGCGAGCGGTTTGTCTTCAGCATTATCGGGCTAGCTTTCTAGCCCTCGCAGCACTTTCAAGCCTCTCTATCCCTCCCGCGCTGGCTAGCAGCCATTCTATTGGCTGTCCTTCGTTGCTGGGCAGGTCTGCATTCCGGCGGCCATTTTGTAGGCGTTCTGCTGGGCCAGCTGCTACGCGGTTTTTCGGAGGCCGTTTGTAACGGCCGTGAGGGCTCCGGTCGCCATTTTGAGGGCGATTTCTACCGTGTGTGCGAGAGAGAGTTCTGTGCGATCTGCTGTTGCTGCTGCTGCTACTGCCGTTGTTTCTGCTGCTGCTGCTCTTTTGCCTCTGCTCCCTGGAGCAAGCATTTTGGACGGGCTGAGGCTGGGGTGAGTGCTAGCCCGGGGATCTGTTGGCTGTGACATCTGCCTCCCCCAGCTTCTTTTCAAGGGTCACTGCCTCAGGGCATTACCCCCCCCCACCTTTCCTGCTGCCAGCTCTCTGCAGTTGTGAGCCATGTCAGACACCGCTGATAAGAATGCTGGGGGGGAAGCTTCTACATCTGCTCCCCCCAGGAAAGCCTCTTCGAAGAGCCATTCCTCCTCTCAGGAGAAGTCCAAGGCCCCTGCTTCGTCATCTTCTGTTGCGGCCCTCAAGGACGCTGAGCGGAGGCTCCGGGCTTTGGAAAAAGAATTGGAGAAGGTCCAGAAGTGCGCAGCCTTAACCTTTCCACCCCTTCCTGGGGCCCAACTCCCACCCCAGCCGCCTCTGCCTTTGCAGCTCCTTTCATCGCGGCAGGGGCCACCTGCGCTTCCTGAGATCCATACCCAAGCGGCCACCAGTACCGTGACGGCTACGGATTGGTCCCCTGATCGCCATTCCTTGACCCAAGGTGCCCAGGATGAGGCAGTACCGTTGCGAGGGCTGCAGAACCCGGAAGATGTTCTCGATCCAGGGACCACGCCTTCGGTTTCTAGACAACCTGCGGAGGCCACCTTTACGCCCACTGCTGCGGGGCTCCGTTCGGGGGCGGATGCCTGGCAACTTCTTCCACCTGAGTTGCAGGACATGATAGCCAATGCTTTTTCGCAAGGCATTGCCACTGGCCTCCAGCAGTGGTCCCCTTATCCAGTGCCCCCTCTGCCCTTACAGGGCATTTGGTCGGCAAGGGGCAACGCTTGTTCTGGCCGCTCTTCTGAGCGGGGCGACGCTTCTCTTCAGGGGGACGGCAGTGGGCTGGAGGACGACTTGTCAGACGATGAGGGCCTCCTCCCTGACCAGCCGGTCTTCACTGGACTTTTCAAACCGGCCCTGTTTAAGACCTTGCTTTATAAGGCCAAGCTCACTGCTAACTTGGGAGGTGCCGCCAAGCCCACAGATCCTCCCGTGGGCATTGACCCGGCTGAGGGGTTGTTTTCAGAACCCCAACGGGAGGCGGACTTTATTCCTTCTTCGAAGCTGTTCGTGGATACCATCAAGCGTGCCTGGAACCATCCTTCTGCCGCTCCTGGCCCGTCCACGACGGAACGCAGGTTCTATAGCTTCGGCCCGGAGGTGGAGGAGCTTCTACAGCTTCCTAGTGTGGATGCTCCAGTCGCCAGCTTGGTGTCCTCGACTATGTTTCCTTCTGAGGTGTCTGAGGGCCTCAGACCAGATGACCGGAAGGCGGAGTTGTTGCTCAGGAAATCCCACCAGGCGGCTGCTTGATCTCTGAGAGCCGCTACGGCTGCATCTTTCTTCAACCGCACTTCCATCATGTGGCTTAGAGAGATGCAGTCTCGGTTGGGGGCGGAGGACTCCAGGCTTCGCCAGGACTTGAACAAGTTATTGGCTGCGGCTGAATTCTCGGTGGACGCCACCTTAAATTCAGCCAAATTTGCCTCTCGCGCCCTGGCGGCGAGTGTCTCTTCTCGCCGCATGATCTGGCTCCGGAACTGGCAGGCGGATGCCCGTTCTAAATGGCGCCTGGCAGCAGCCCCCTTTTCGGGCGACCGCTTGTTCGGCGATTCCCTAGACTCCATTTTGGTGGAGGACCGGGATAAGCGCAAGGTCCTGCCCAGATCCAATTGACGGGCAGACAGGCGCTCTGCGCCTTACTTCAGACGGCAGCCCTTTCGGCCTGGCCCTTCCTTTGGGGAACCCCCACCCCAGCGGTCGTACTACCAAGGGGGAGACAGACAGCAGTCAGCACCTAGGGACAGGAGTCGCCAATTCCCCCAGAACAGACGCCCCTTCCGTGGATCTGGGGCTCGGGGGGTCAGGCGCTCTAAATGACTCTGCCGGAGTTCTTCCCATCGGCGGCAGGCTTCAACTTTTTGCCGCCCAGTGGGAGCTGACGTCCTCGGACGCTTGGGCCGTGCGGACCATCAGATTTGGCCTTATGTTGGAGTTTGTCTCCAGACCGCCCTGCCGCTTCATCAGGTGTACCGTCTCCCCCGACTCTACGAAACGGGCATTAATGGCAGAGGCAATCAGCCACCTACTCAGCATAGCTGCCATAGAGCGAGTGCCCCCGGGTCAGGAGAGGTCGGGCTTTTACTCGGTCCTTTTCCTCGTACCCAAGAGCTCCGGGGGCTGGCGTGCTATTCTAAATTTGAAGCGGCTCAATTTATTCATCCTGTACAGGCGCTTCAAGATGCAAACTCTGAAGTCAATCTTGGGGTGCATCAGACACCGCGACTGGCTGACCTCCATCGACCTCCAGGAGGCTTACCTCCATGTACAGGTCCATCCGTCGCAGCGCCAGTTCCTCAGGTTTTGTTTTGCCGGAGCCCATTTCCAATACCGGGCTCTCCCGTTCGGCCTCTCGTCAGCCCCACGGACTTTCACGAAGCTGCTGGACGTTGTGGCGGCACATCTACGGGCACGGCCGTTACGTCTCCAATGCTATTTGGACGACATCGTTATCCAATCGCCGTCGGCCCTGCGGGCGCGGGAGGATCTCCTTCTCACTATCCGGACATTGCAGGCCACGGGTTCTCGGTGAACTTTGCGAAGAGTCACCTCGAACCTGCGACTTCGCTGTTACATCTTGGGGCCATCATCAATACAGAAACGTGTGAGGTTTTCCTCTTGCTGGACCGTCGGGAGAGTATCGTCTCGCTCGTGGCTTTTGTTTGTCAACAGCGGTGCGTGCCTTTGTCTCTGCTTTCGCAACTGCTGGGCAAATTCATCTCCTGCATAGATGTCGTTCCGTGGGTGCGTTTACACGCTCGGACTCTTCAGTGGTACCTCCTGCCGTTCCAACGGGCCCGGACCAGCCATTCCAACAGGCTAGTGCAGGTGTCTCCCGCGGTCCTCTGCCCTCTCCGCTGGTGGTCGTCTCCGGCTCTCCATTGGAGTTGTCTCTTCCGGGAGCCCGACCACGTGATTGTTACCACCGATGCCAGCCTCTTCGGGTGGGGAGCTCACACCGGCTCTCAGATGGCCCAGGGCCGATGGACTCCGGCGGACCTCACGGCCACCAACATCAATTTGTTGGAGCTTCGGGCCGTTGGGCTGGCTCTCCGCCATTTCGAGCCCCAGCTGTCGAACCAACATGTCCTCGTTATGACAGACAATGTCGCGGCTCGGTCCCACGTAAACCGTCAGGGGGGCACGAGGTCGCGCCACCTCATGGGGGAGGCGGAGAAGATTGGCCTGTGGGCGGAGAGTCATGTATTATCGCTCCGCGCAGAGCACATCTCGGGGGTCCAGAACATTCAGGCGGATTCCCTCAGTCGGGCCACGGTGGATCCGGCGGAGTGGCGTCTCCACCCGGCGATCTTCGACACTCTGTCCACGATGTTTGGCAAGCCGTGGGTGGACTTGTTCGCCACCCCGTCCAACGCACAGTTGCCGAGGTTCTATTCCAGGTTTCCAGCTCCGGGAGTGGAGGGGGTCAATGCGCTCTGCAGTCCCTGGCCACCGGGACGCTTGTACGCTTTCCCTCCCCTACCGTTAATTCCGCAGGTGATTCAGAAGCTGATCGCAGAGAGAGCGGACCTGCTGTTGCTCGCTCCCCATTGGCCCCGTCGCCCCTGGTTTGCGGATCTGGTGGAACTCTCGGTAGCTCGTCCATGGCAAATCCCCGACTTCCGGATCTCCCTCAGCCAAGGGGCGCTGCTCCATCCAGAGCCCCAGTGGTTCCATCTGACCGTCTGGCACTTGAGGGGGACCTCCTGAGAAGGGACAAC